>JAABKJ010007545.1:53971911-54289946 GCA_011634705.1 Andricus grossulariae | reverse complement strand
AGTAAATTTTAAAACACTAGGATTAATTTTCTATCAATAATTCAAATTTTTATTAAAATTAATGAATTTTCAACTAAAAATGATAAATTTTCAAACAAAAATAAAATAGAATTTTCTGTTGAAAAAATTAATTTTTTACAAAGGAAAAAATTATTTATCAAGGAAATATTTCAATTTTCAACCAAAGAAGTGAATTCTCAACTAAAATGACGAATCTTCAACTAAACAAAAATTAATTTTCAACAAAGTAGTTACAATTTTGACCAAATAGTTGAGTTTCTACCAAATTGTTGAAGTTTTGATCCGATAATACGAATTTTCTACAAAGCAGTTGAATTTGAACAGAAAAATGTGAATTTACAACGAAATTTTTTTTTTTAAATAAAAAATTATGAATTCCTAACGAGACAGCTCCACTTTCAACCAAAAAAAATTAAATTTCTACAAAAAGAGATGAATTTTGAACCAAACAGATTAATTTTCTACTGAAAAAATGTATTCTTAACAAAATACATAAATTTTAACCAAACAGTTAAATTTTTAAACTGATAAAATCAATTTTCAACTTAATATGGGATAGTTCAATTTGTATTAAAAAAATTAATATTCAGTTCAAAAAAATTTGTTTTCCACAAAGAAAATAAATTTTTAATTAAAAGAGACAAAGTTGCAACAAGATTTAGATTTCCAATTCAGAAGGATAAAGCAACATTTCATCCAAAATGTTAAAATATCAAGCAAATCTTTAACCAAAGGATTAATATTCTACAAGAAAGACGAATTCTCCACAAAATATATAGATTTTTAACCAAATAGTTGAATTTTCAACTAAGAATTACTTGTTATTTTGATAATTATAATATGATATGATGCGATGTTAAATAAACTTTCAAAAAAAAAATAAATAAAATTAGAAAAAACACAAATTTTCAATGAAATACGTCAATTTAAAAAAAAAGTTAAGTCTTCGAAAAAGAGGATCAATTAATTTTTTATTCAGAAAAAAATGCTTTTTCCAGGAAATAGTTCAATTTCCAACCAAAAAAGTGAATTTATAACTAAAATGATGAATTTAAAAATAAAAAAAATTAATTTTCTACAAAATAGTTGAATTTTTTACCAAATAGTTGAGTTTCTACAAAATTTTTGAAACAAAGCAGTTGAATTTGAACTCAAAAATGTAAATTTTCAACAAGAAGGTTTATTTTCGACAAAAAATAATGAATTCTCAACGAGACAGATCCATTTTCAAACCGAAAAGATTAAATTTCCCCAAAAAGAAATGAATTTTAAACCAAGAAAAGAAAACAATTGAAATTACATATTTTTACAGTAAAATATGTTTACCTTTTGTTTTTTAGTGATTCGCAAAAGAAAAAACATAGAAAGATCTTTGACCTCACCCCCATCCCCCTCTCTAAAAAAATATTTTACGTAATCTGGGCACGGCCCCACAGCAAAAATGATTTTTTCAAAATCTTTACTTTTTTTAATTAAATTATTCGTCACTAATTGTATTAAAGTCTAAATATTTCGTTTTAATTCTCTATAAATTATAATTTTATGATTTATAATTTGTAAATGTTGAAGTAAAATGAAGATGATATTTTTCCTGATGGGAAAGAGAGTCGTTAGAGAGAGATTGCACCATTCATATAGGTGAGTAGAATGCATGCACTTTAGTACACACAATGTACCCCATTTTACGTTGAGGAAGTCACTGCGCATATGGGATGAATGTAGGTTACGAAAGGGTGAAAAAAGCTTTTTTTCACAACCTGTCGTCTCTTAAATTAAGTGGAAATTCGTTGGTACAAACCTTGTCAAAACTTCTAAATATCACAACATTATTTAAGTTATATTTTACAATATATTCAATCTACGCTAATTAAATTTAATTGTACAGTAAGTGTGACAATTGACAACAAACTTAAAAATTTCAATACATAAATTAATTTTGAGCTAACTTTAAAAGAAAATAAACTAGGTCAAAATTAGCATTCGTCTCTCAGACATATATGTATCAATTCTAATTTATATATTTTAAATTAAATATATGAGGTCTGTTCGGAAAGTATCCGACCTTGTGGTGTACCATGAGTAAGAGTTCATTCTGGCCAGTGGCGATGATCCTTCCTTCAAAGTACTCCCCTTTGGAAACTACAAACTTCTTCAAGCGATCCTCCTACTTTCGGAACCACTCCTTCAAGTCACCTTTCGGAATAGCTAACAGCTACTTCGTACCATTCTGTTTTATTTCCTCTACGTCTTCCACTTTTTGAGGGTTCTCGGCTTCTAAAGTACGATCACTTTCAGATCGCCTTAACCACTCCTTAATTTAAGTATTATTCATAAACTCATCACCATACACTTTCCGAATAATAACGATGGTTTTCGAATACGAATAGCCAGGTCTTTGACCACATTTATTGCACACTCTTTTTTCGGTGCGTTTCGTCATCCTGAAATGGGACGCGTACGTGGGTAGACGTTTACGCGACTGCGTACGCTAGTCGACTAAAGATTCGTAGGTCCATGTCACATACTAGGGGACCTCATCAAGGTCCCCCCTAAATGATAAATACCTGTTTTTGAACTTCCAGTGCCCCACGCCAATGGGACTAAGACCGGAATTTATAAGGGTCATGTAAAAATCCTTTGTAACTAGTGTTCTCATGAATCACAATATATATGCATCTGAAACTTGGCACAAACATTCCTTATGGCTCAAGGAAGATTTACCTATAAAAATTTTCGTATTTCCTCTTCAGCTTTTCGATATTTATGCAAAATGAAAATTCTAAAGAGAGGATTAAATCGGAAGGTTTGTCGATCGGCGCTACTCGACCAATCACATTCACTCATTGAGTCAACGTCTATGGGCTCTATGGTTTGAATTAAGTAAACACTGTCGAACAATATTTGTTGATACGGGAAGATTTGTTTCTATTATATACAGGTTTCTGAATATTAATATTGGAATTTATTTGAGGTCCTTCGGCGCCAATCTGTGACCTGTTGTAAATAATTATTTACGATGAGTTGGTGTAGGTGATATAGTTTCAAAATGCAAAATAATTTTTTAAAGATTATGCGATGACACTCTTTCATGAAATTGATTTTATTTATTTATTGATTTTTGTTTATATCTGAAAGAAGAATATCGGTTAAAAATCTAAGAAATACAATAAGGTAATGAAATTTCGTAGTATAAATTTAAAATTTTTAAAAACTGTATTTGAAATTTGAGAAAATATATTTAAAGATTGAGAAAATCAAAAAAAACTCTCGGTTGTACGTGATCCTGACAAATATTAAATAGAAAATAATAAACAAAAGAATAAAAAACAAAAAATCCTACTAAAAAAATTTCTGCAAAAAAAACTAAATAATTGATTCTACAATGTAACAGTTTATTTATTAAACTTCAGTTTATTTTCTATAAAATTTTTATTAACATCACGTTGTTTTTCTTCCATAGAAATGCTTTATCATTAATTTCAAAGTTATTCATCTTGCATTTTAGTTTGAAATGAGTGAATTTGAAAACTTGTAATTCAAGAATACTTTAATTTCAAACGAAGTTTGGAATTGCTTAACTTTTAATGCTTCAAGTTTAAGTACATTAATTTTGAAAAATTCCAATTAGAAATGATATAATTTTCCACGTTTTCAGGTTAATTAAACTCTAAAGGTTTTCAGCTAATTATGAATATTAATTATTTTTTAATTGATACGTATTAATTAATTTTTTAATTACTTTCTTACGATGAAAAAGACTGTGATTATTTTGATGACAGAAATAACATTTTTCAATAAAAAAATATATCCAATCACGTTGAATGTCCCTCGGTACTAGATGATATGATAATTATGAAAAATGTATTTATTGACTTTAAAATTTATTTAATTTGTATTTAAAATTACAGTTTTTAAATGCGCAATTCTGACAAAATTTCAGTTTTTAAGGCCTTGAAAATAAAGTTGTTTTCCTTCAAAAACTTAAATTCGAAAATATGTAGTTTTAAATTTTTGTTTGAAAATTTCTCAATGGTTTAAAAATTATAATATTCTAGAACCGGGCATTGAAAATTGAATTATTTCTAATTTGAAACTCAACTTGAAAAATGAAAGCAATTTCGAATTGAAAGGCTTATAATTGTGCAATTTCATACATTGGAATCATAATAAGAAACTTGATTTGTAATCTTTTTTTTAATATTTAATTTCCATTGTAATATCTTAAAATTGGCTGATTTCAGTTGAAGCTTCATCAAAATTAATAATTTAAAGTGGAAAAATTAAAATAGGTAAATTTTTGAATGTATAACTAACAATTTGAAAATTTTTAATTTTCAAACAATTTTAATTTACTTAAAATAATAGAAATTTTGAAGGGTTTGAGTATAAAAAAGTTTCAATATCATAATTCTTCGTGACTAAAATTCTTTTCAGTGTTAAATAAAGTTCGGATTTGTTAAATTTTCAACGTTCCATAGTAGTAATTGTTGCATTTTCTTCATTTACTTTTTTAAATTACCCTTTAGTTTTGACATGTTTTTAGATTAATTTAATTTTGAAGGTTTACAATTCATGATTTTTTCATTGGATGGCGAAAATGACGGTGAATAAATTTTAATACTCACATTTAAATGGCTTCAAATTAAAAATTATTTCAATTCAGAAGCTTTCAATTTTGAAGACTTTCAATTAGAAATTACACAATTTCAACTCGTTTGGAATAAAATGTTCAATTTTCAAAACGTTAGTCTGAAATTTTCTAACTATGGGAGTTTCTGATTTAAAATTTTTTTATTTTAGATACTTAAATTTTTTAATTATTGCATTTAAAACGCTTCTATTGTGAAATTATATAAGTTCATTCCCTTTTTCAGTTGAAAATCGTGCAAAATTTTTTTTTACTTTTAAACGCTTTCAATTCAAAATTATTTATTAATAATGACTGTTTCAAAAAATCTTTAAACTTAATATTCAGAAATTTGTTCAACAGTGAATTTTTGAATTGTTTATATCTAAATATTAGGAAATAAAAATCTAGAGACCGGAACGCGTGCAAAGTTTTTCATTTCAAAATAATCAGCTTTTCTTGCTATAATTATTTTTCTTAACAGATATTACTGATTCCTACGTTCTTTATACATTTTCTAGGTCTATAGAGAGATGTAAAGAAGCATTTAGTTTAATTTTTTAATATTTAAAAAAGGGAACTTTGAGAATTATTTGAGCATGTAAAACAATTAATTTAGCATGGACAGGAACCCTTTCAACATAGACTAGAACCATCGACTCCTCAAAATGACGGTAAATGTTGATAACAGGAATTTTGGATTCGATTCATCCCTACACATATATTTTTGCAGCCCATTCTACCAGGAGTTCTGATAGTGGTAAAAAAAATGAAAATTAAATAAATATTGTAAAACAATTCATTTCCATCAAACATTTAGCAGTAACATTTATTCACCTACCTGTAGTAAGTTGTGTAGACAAACAAATACCCGATGAGATGAATGTCTGATTTTTGGTTATCCGAAATGAAATTCCTCCAAAAAGATCTGAAAAAAAAAAGAAACATGGTCTTAACGATTGAGAAACGTCAATCTCAATTCAAAAAAGCCACCCTATGAAAAATCGTGGCACAAGCCCCAGCAATTTAGGATTAGACAAAGCAGCTTCATCACTCGACTCATTAATTATAATTTCTTCCCTCCTAATCCTCATCCCACGAGCTTTCCATGGTCTTTCTAACAACGAAAATTGTATCCCTAAACGAGAGAGAAAGCTACATAGAGAAAGAGAATAAGAACAAAAAGAAGAGATAGAGAACAATAAACTAAATGGGACGTTTTCCCTGTCCACGATCTACTCGTGGCTCGTTGCTGAATTCGCGGTTGGTACGTGCCTCATCAAATTGGTTAAGTCGGCCCTGGTCCCTTTTATCTTTTTCTATACTTCCATCTCTCTCTCTCTTCCTAGTCTGATCTCACTCCATCTTAGCCTGGACTATATAGCACCACGCCGTGCGTAGTTTTAAATAGCCTCTAAGGGTGAGAGCGTGTTCACGGATAGGGTAGTGCGGGGGTGGTCGACGCCGGGGCAAGAGTGAACTCCCCCACACCCTTTTTACCCTCTATTTACCCCCTATCTTTTGGGGGAAAAAGGGGGACTTCGGGGGTGGCAAAAGGAGAGGGTGGAGACCGGTGCCGTCGGAGATAAGACGCAAACGAACACCCCTCTCGCCTCGTGTCTCGATCGATAGCACCACGCGGAAAATTCGAAAGTAAGATGCAATTAAACAGCGAGCGAGGGTAAGCAAGAAAAGGGGTGAGTTTTCCAGGCTTGCCACCCTTCGCTTTTACCATCTCTTCCCTTCTCACTCCTCAGATTTTCCTTCTCTCTTCTTCTATCTCTTTTTGTCTCTCCTTCTCCTTCTTCGACCCCTACCCCTAAAACCTTCCAAACTCTTCTTCATCTACCTTCGCCTATGTACCGTCTTCTTTCGCCCCTTCTTCTGATTTCCCTCTCACTCCCTCACTTTGCTGGTACAGGTTCGTTGTCGGTGCGAAGAGAAGCAACCCTTTTTCTCAACCCCTCGGTGCGCTCGTCTCTAGTATTTATATTGAGCGTCTTAAAGCATCTCTTCCCATTTCGTTCACCCTCTTTTCCCACTCCTTTCCACACTATTTCTCTCTTTCTCATAGGGTCCTCCTTTTTGTATCTTTCGCCTGCCATCTATTTCCCTCTCTTCTCTCTCCTAGACATTCTTTTCTTTATCTCTCATTTCTTTTACTTTTTTGCCCCATGGTCTAAGCATCAGGCTGGAAAAAAGGCACAATGGATTGGAAAACCTGATTCATTTGATGAATAATTTGTGTCCTTTTTTCAGAAAAATGTAATCTCTTCGTTTACCTATTTCTTTTGTACCATTCTACTATTTTGATCATAAATTCGTTTGATAAACTATTTTAAACTGGTTCATATATTTTTGACATTTTTAAGTTCCTATCGAACTTCTGATCCGATTTCATCAATGATTATCCTACTTATATCCTACAATTTGCATGGAAACATAGATTCCTCCTCTACCTTCTAATCGTATCGTAACTTCTCTCCTGTAAACTTCCCCCTCTGTCCACTCCTCCCTCCCCTTTCACAGCACTTGTTCCAGACCGCTCCTCATATCTTTCTATCCCCTATCCCTTCTCCCTTACTAATATCCCATAAATTCTATACCCTATCGTATATCCCATATGCCCCATCCTCTATCCACTATCCCCTGTTTCCTATCCCATATCCCTTATCAAGTATACCATGTCTCATATCCTCTTAAGCCTTGTATTAATAGTAAGCGTTTTTAAGTATGTCTTTCCTTTTCGTTCACCTTCTTCACCCTCTTCTTTTCACGCTATTTATTTATTTCTTAAAGGGTCCTTCTTTTTGGTATCTTCCTCCTAATATATGTTTCTCTCTCTTTTAGACCGTTCCTTTCTTTATCTGTCACTTCTTTTACTTCGTTCTCACTTCATCTAAGCATCAGGCTGAAAAAAAGGTACAAGGGGTTGCACAATCCAAATCATTTGATGAATAATTAGTGTCCTTTTTCAATATAAATATAATCTCTTTCTTAACCTATTTCATTTTCTATTTTTTATCCTAAATTGATTTTATAAACAATTTTTACACTCTTTCAGTCACTTATAACATTTTTAAGTTCATATCACAACTCTGATTCGATTTCATCAATCACTATCCTACTTATATCCTACAATTTTCATACAAAGTGTCCTCCTCTATCACCTCATCATTGCACACCTTCTGTCATGTAAGTCTCATCCACTATTTACTCATCCTCTCCCCTTTCCCTTCTCCAACCCTTCTGCGATACCATTTCTCATATCTAGTATCCCCTGTCCCCTAACATCCTACCTCTACCTCTACCCCAAGACCCCGGCACCATATCTCATACCCCCTATCTTCTTATCCTCATACCACTCTCTTCAGATAATACGGATAAATACTTACATTGTGGCATAGTATTTTAGAAATTTACTTCCAGGAGTGCTAAGCTATGGACGGACACCAAACTATAGCTACAATTTTCTACACGCAGAAAAAAGAACCTTATATTTTACTGAAAACTAAGTGAAATCTACTGATCTTCCAAGTACGTATATGGACCTACTGGGAGCCGATGTCATTTTTTAGATGACAGTTGCTCCCAGTGGGACCCTGCGGTGGTTGTTAACGTTTAGTTTCTAATTATATATATAAACATAATTCGTAGCCGGCAGTGCGATATAACCCTAGTGCGCAAACAAATATACTACATTCTTCTGCTGCGTAGCTGGAAGTGCCACATAACTCTAGTGCGCAACTACAAATGCCACATATATGTCTACTGCGCTTTCAGAAGTCCAACAATACTTTAGTGCGCAACCGCAAATGCTACAAAATTCTAATGCGCAGCCGGTAGTGCTATATAACTTTAGTGCGCAACTAAATATACAACATACTTCTACTACCCATCCGGAAGTGCAACAAAACTCTGGAGCGCGACTACCAATGCCACATCAATCAACTGCGCATCCAGTAATGCGTCATAAATCTAGTTCGCAACCAAGTATGAGAAGTCTAGAGAGTAGAGAACTATAGAACTGATCTGAATAATACCGGATCGAGTATTTGAGAATCCCGGAACAGAAACGTACAAATCAGGTCTGCTAATGCAAACTGCTGGAGCCGGACCTGGAGATATCGATCCGGTTTTGGGTCTTGTACATCTCTATTCCTGGGAGAATATGTATTTTATGCACCTGGTGCACGAATTGGACCTTTGCAGAGTTTCACGCTCAACTCTAGAAAAATTCCGGTTCGGTTCTCGAGAGTAAAATTCCAGGAGATCCGGTTTATCATTGGAACATAACTTATTCCATCGTCAGTTACATTTAGGGCTTTTGGTACCCAACGCAATTTCATTGGATCAGTTGATTCTGAAATTTCACCCATTCTTGAAAAAACAACATTGGAAAGCTTCTTTTCACTATGAATCCAGTAAATTACAGTGGTAAAATCAGTTCAAAAACATTTGTTATTAATAGCAAGATTAAAGATTTCTTGTGTCGTTTTAGCAAGTCTAACACCTAGAACTGCAGTTATTAATTCCAACTTTCAAATTGTTTGATGTTGTAGAGGAGCGATTCGTGTCTTGGAAGCAACGAGAACTACGTCTGAACCATTTTGATCCTGAAAGGTTGGAGAATTAATGTTCATTCGCATTTGCAATATCAGCAGTCACAAGTTTAAAATCCTTTTTGAAGCGATATATTCCTCCTGTCCATTCACTACTTAGCGGAGAATTTTCCCTTGTAATCCGATACGTTTCGCAAGACCCTTATGTGTGGAAGTAGCTGTACGCACATAATCTAATCAGGCAATAGTAAATACAATTCCTATCGGACCACGCAGTTAAACAAATATCATCTTGCGGATCGCCAAATCCATTGATCATTGAGTGCATTTTAATGTTTCATTTTCTGGCTGAAATGTATTTTTCTTGTGAAGCATTGTATGCTAAATCTTGGAGAGTTTTCAATAAAACATAATTTTCTCTTCTGACATTTGTCTTGATGTTATAGAAGATAACAAAAACAAACTTTTGCTTCTTCTGTCATTTTTCAGCGTTGTTTAATGTCTGCTCGTTTGAATCCTGAGCATGATGCTAGAGAATGATTTTCTTCATTTCAAATTTTTCACGAACTTGAGTCGGTGAATTTTCGTCCCTTATCTTTTTTCTAGGATTTTTAGATAATCATAAATTCTTTACTAGCGGTGGCTTCAAAATGCTTAGTGCTTGCAGTAACTTTTGAAAAAATTTCTATTCAAGAAATTCTGATTCGAAGCAAAACTATGCGTCCTATCAAGAAGTGATTTATAAAAAATGTGTAAATATATTTTAGGTGCAAAATTTTTATTTTTTAATTTTTTTTTGTAGCTTGTGTTGTTTTTTCCAAACATTGTATTCTGAAATTAAATATGAAAATTTATGAGTACAAAAGTTGTTTTCTAATCTTGTCTGGCTTTATTAAAAATAATCAGTAACTTTTTCTTTTTTTCGGAATTCTTTAAATAATTGATAATTTGCATAATAGCTGTGACCGAGTTCTGTAAATCTTCATGATAAAACTGTGTAAACAATAAAATCGTTAAATTCAGTAATATAAAGCCATTTCAAGAATAGAAAAACTTTTCTATATAATTTCATATTATAATTTAAACAAACTCTAGCACGCTCCCGAAAATTTTTTTAAAGTTCAAACAAAATCGCTGACATTTTCAGGGTTTTTGGGTATATACGGATTTTCTGACAATCTATATTTCCCAAATAAGTACACTAGGGTGGTCCAAAAATGCATTGTAACGTTTTTTTTCACTCTTGAGGTCAAACCTCCCTTATTTTGTGAGTTTCATGGAAAGCTAAATTATATGTTATTTTTCTGGTCAAATTAATTAAGACTAAGGCATTTCCCTGGGCTTTTGAAATTAACATAGGATTTTAAATGCAAGAAGCTCAGTTTTCGTAAAAATGAGGAAAAAAACTAATTGTATTTAACTTTTTGGAAATTGACATTCAGTCACTACCTAGGGAATGTATTGTGGTATAATTTTCATCCCCAAATTTTTTAATTTGGCGCACCAAATACTTTGCATTGTGGCCAGAACTTGCTCAGAAAATGCAAAATAGCAGTTTCATTTTAAATTCATGCTAGAGACGGGCTTCTGAAAAAAATTTCATAATGCCCGTTCTGTATTCAATGTGTGACAAATGTTTAGGTAATTTTCAACTGATAGTAAATTGGTTAAATAATAATAATTTTACAAATCCTAATACTTAAGAATAATATTTTTCATTCAATGAATTTTTCAAGTGTTTGAACGATTTTTGGTCCTCTCAGTTTTTCTCCTTCATTCAAAATCGATAAAATTCATCTTTTTCTTTTTTTCTTTGTTACAGAATTAAGCTCTTCAAAAACGCTACCATACAATACCCGACGTATTCATAAAAGCGTATTTGATATGAATAATGTTAATGACAATACTGATGTTTTTTGGCATCTGAAAGATGGAAGTCTACACAATTTAAATGATAAGAAAGGAATAATTAATGTACTAGCAACAAAGAGTGGCGATTCTTATGTCGTTGCTTTGATAGATAGAGATGGATATGTTCGTAAAATGACAACCAAAAATATAGCTGGTAATAAGAGAGCAGTTATGATATCCGTTGATAAGATAGATAACAAAACTTATCATACATTGACTGCCGAACTAATTGCCGCATATGGTCTAGTATTTGACAGCAAATTAGAATAGTATAATGTTTAACTAATTATAGTAACTATACATTGTTATAATTGATAACTATACGTTTGCGGTGACATATTTATGGCTGTTATAATGTTTTGTTTATATATAAATCGAATTTCTGTTTTTAAATTAAACAAAGTGTTGCAATGAAGAAAAATTACTTATGGATCATAAGAATGAATAGACTTCAGGCATCAAAAAGTATAAGTCACTATCTTCCTATGTTTTTACCTGAATGACGAGACTACTAAATATTGCTCAAATTAAATCATATCATTGAATATTGTAACATACAAATGCAAACTGCAAAATTTACGACAGTGGCTGTTTTCAGTTTGTTTATCTATTTTTATGAATAAGGATTCTTCGGATCCATCAATTTTGTATAATCAAATTTCCAAATGAGTTATTTTATTTGATCATGATATCTATTTCTAAATGTTTTGAAAAATTATTGATAGAAGAGAAAATTTTAGTTGTTCATGATTTTCTTTTATATTGAGAAAAAATGCTTTTCTGAACATTCTGCTACCATACTATAATTTCTATACTCTTTAACACTTTCAGAGGAAATGAGTATTTTTAGTGAAAATCATTACCTTTCAAAATAATTTAGAATTTGCATAAATTTTTATATATAATGACTAACATCTAAGTAACAGTGCCTGAAGGGCGGCAGGTCATTTATTCTAATTGCCAAAAATCGTTCCTAAAATAATTGCAATGGTTTGAGTTTATTATGGAGATATTGAGATAAAATGATTTTACTGAAATTTATTTAATTTAGTAGCTCGGTATCTTGTTCAGTAGAGGAGCGGGTCAGGAGCAACACAGCAACAGGGTGAAGTCAATGACAAATGCCATGAATCACAACTAAACGATGGTACAGGGTGCGGCAGCATAATTTCTTTTTTTGGAATTTGCGCCTTTGTAGTTCCAACGGTTGTAGTGGAACGGGAGTGGTTTTGTTCGAGGGAGGGGATCTTAAAGTTTTGTTCGCTCGTTGGTCAGTCATCGTCATGCGTTGAAACAGCGAGGAGCAGGCGTTTGCCGTAGAAGCCTACATTTCAGGGCGCCTTATCTCCCTGAGAACCGATTTTGAGTGGCCAGCGCGCTCTACTGATTTGGTGCCTTGACATTTTTTTTGTGGGGTTTTTTGAAATCTCGCGTCTTCGCCAAACGCCCAAGGACCCTAGAAGACCTGAGGTCCAACAATCGGGAAGAAACGGCCAAAATACCCGTCACTATGCTGGAAAGAGTCATGGAAAACGCCAGAATTCGGTTGACCCAGTGTCTTGACAATAGGGGGCGTCACCTACCGGTTATTACTTTCAAAACCACGTAAAATTAAACTTGAGATGTCTACCTACATTATGACAAAAAATATGTTTGCTTCATCAAATGCGTTTTATTGCATTTTCTAATGAGAAAGTTATGCTGCCCCACCCTGTATAATTGATCCCAAAAAATGTTTACTTTAGGAAGCTTTCTCCCAAATCAATAACTGGGCGTAGGCTCCACTCAAAACAAATCAATTTTCATTGAGTGAATCACGTCACTCCATGATTAACCAAAATTTGAAAATAATACGGCAGCCTCTTTGAGTGATCAACAGATTGGTAGCGTGGCCTGAGCTACCACTCCGATTAATTATTGATTCGTCGGCATATTTAACCGGTAAACTAAAGTTAATCATAATTAGGATCAAATTTTACTTGAATAATACGACACTAGTAATTCGAATTAACTGTCATGGTTGGTTCCAGAAACCTGGCGTGGTCCGAGTGACCAGCCCACAAAATTTTTATTCAATTTACAATTTGCTTTTTTTCTCTGGCGAGAATCAAGATTCATTGCGCTGCTGGTTTGTTCAAGACAAGACTTCGGCAGATGTCGCTACGCTTCCATTACTAGAATCTTTAAACTCTATGGTCAGGTGAACTGCCGACTTTTGTTGACACCTGTAATCCTCAAACTCCACTGTAGTGTTGGAATCCTATATCCTGGCATTCTTGAAATAAGGTGAATGTCTTCTATTCGTATGTGCCAGGGATCTCCTCTTCCTCTGAGTGTTAAAATTGAGTTGGCCCTGCAAGGACCACCATGTGGATTTAGTGTTCTGCTTGCAAGTCTGCAGCTTCAAGTTTATTCTATTTGAGCTGACAGGAATTAAATTAAATTTTAGAAATTAAAAGCTAACTAAGTATTAGTCGAACAAACTTATATAGTTTTGACTGAATACTACGCATATTCGCAGACAGCCAAATAATTGATCATTCATTGCTTCAAATTAATTTCCCAAGACTAATTTTCAGGTTGATTAATTATTGATAAGTTGATCATTTTGTGCTCGGTAATCAGTTACCATGTCGCAGTATATAGTTGATTCCAGAAATTTCGAGGGTAGTATGGAATTTTTAGAAAATAAGACTAGTGTTGCTCATTACGTCAAGCTGGTAAGGCCTAACTAATAATATGTTGTGGATTTGTTATCACTAGCAATTCTATGGGGATTAAGTCACTTTTTCGGTCAAATGAATAAGGTGTAGTTCAGTTTATACAATATATTTATTAGACAAAGAATGGATAAACAATTGATACAATAAACTGAAAACTAACATTTATTTTCCTATTCAAGCGAGGACAAGAGAAAGTAGCAAGGGTAGTCGCTTGCGTATCTATACTCGGGGGACAACGGCAAAATCCTCTCGCAGAGTTAGTTAAGGTAGTAATGAAGGAATAAAGATTACAATTCGCTGGTAGAGCGACAAAGGATCTATAACATATATCCAATCCATTCCTGAGTTCTTTTCCACGAAGGTTTAATCAGCAAACTTTATACGGAAAATGATTCATACGACGACCGAAAGTCTTAGTCGAAGGCACATTGTTCACAACTCGATACTTTCTCAACTATTTCACGGTGATGTATAACTTGTAACGAATTTTTCATGAATAAAAGCAGAAAAATATGTAACACCAGCTTTCTGGAGTTTCACCAAAGCCGTACCTAACCTTCAAACGCAAAGACGAAACCACTCACACGAGCGGATTTCCTAAACTTACCGTCCAGCCAAGATTCGAGCCTAGGTTACTAGCTAGACTAAACCATGTATTTTTTTTGTATATGAAAACCATCACCTGAAATTCCGGAGAACCCCGTCCAATTTAGTTATAATAAGAAGGTAGAATAACAGGCACAAAATATATGGGGTCGGTGTCGAGGCTCGACTACGAAGAGGAAGCTCGATGGGCATCGACAGAGAGGACACCACGGCCATAATCAAATTCCTGGAAGTTCGCGCCACCCCGAAAATGAAGCGGTCGATTAAAAATCGACAAATAAGACACTGCCAACTTATCAACAACAGAGCAGACCGCAATGGGCATTGACAACCAGGGAAGCCGGCGCGGAACATGCGGCAAGCAAGAAGGCGAACTCACGAGACAGAGACTCCATTCATATCACAAGAGACTGCTCTGGGCCATTGTAACCAGCAATCGGCAGCCAGGTTGCAGCCATCATGCACGAGCGGCCAAGGGGAGAGACAGTACCCACGGGCCGGACACAATTGACACGGAGCAGTGATTCCACTACGGATCACGGGAGACAGCACCGACCGGCCACTACCTCAAGCGGTGGCCATGTTATAAGCAGTGTTCGGGCAGCCAATGATAATCGCGGTAGTGCGTAAGCCGAACCAATCAGCACGCACACGAAGTACGGAAACGCATATTGTCAGAGACAACCAAAGAAGCCTTCTCCGTTCCACGGAAAGAATCAACGGCCTCGGCACCAAAATTCTGAGAGCCCGGAGGAATGGAACGAAAGAAGAACGAGCAGACGAGAAACTGTCACTTGCGTTCTTGGCTCGGCGGCGTTACGGTATTACCGTCAAACCGGATATTAAATTAATTAGGAAGGACCGAGGTCAAGCCTGGAATTCCTCAGGGCGCCAAGACATGGATTACCAAGAATGAATCGAGTTGGCTGAGTGGCTTCGAGGTAGGTGGTCGTCCTTTCCAGCGTAAAATCAGTGTTATCAGCCTCGGGACTAGACGCCCACACGGTGGAACGGACGATGATCGCGTGTGCTTTCTTGATAGAATTTGATTTAGTGGGACCCTCTGAGACCCCGTCGACACCCGGAAGTATGCAACAGAGACTGCTGTCCGAAAATCTATCTCCCTTGAAGCGTTCGGCACGGCAAGGTCATGGCCAACACCGTAAGAGCGACAAACATGGTAATAAAGCACTCAGCGTGTGCATGGCACACTCTGCACCTATCGCTGAGAACTTCTTGACATAAAATACGGTCACGGTATACTAAGGTGGAAATGACACCGTCCTGGTATGCGAAATTGTAACCACCTGTATCTGAATTAAGCCCTGATGATGTGAGGAAGGCAAAAGTATGTTCCTGTGATAAGGACTGTTTTTCTACTTTTATGTTAAAGTTTCCGTGCATTTCCTTGTCGAGTAGCTGTTGGCGGAATTTTTCAACTTCTGATTTCTTTACTTCGGCTTTTAGAAGTGAAGCATCTAGATTGAGTAATGCACTTTTATCACTTCTAATGTTAAAATTCAGGACAAGGGTTTCGGCTGCCTACTCCGCGGCTTTGTAAAGGAACGCTCTATTGCCAATCATCTCGTGTTTCCTGAACATTTTTAGGAGAGGATCTTTTCCATCTGCAACGATGTAAGCTGTACTTAGAACAATTGGTTTATTAAGGCATTGGAGATTCAGAAGTCCGCGTCCGCCTTTATAGCGTGAGATGGACAATCGCCAAACAGAAGAATTGATATGCAAGCTCTTGTGCATATACATGATCTTACGTGTGGCGATATTACGGCCCGCAGGCTCGTTCTTCGTCCATTGAATCACGGCAAACGAGTAAAGTAGAACCGGAACGGCAAGCATGTTAGTTGCAGATACCTTGTTCAACACTGCCAGATTTGAAAATCAAATCTGTCGAAGATGGTGCTTGTATATGCTTCGGAGATTATTATCTCCTCTATAATCTCCTATAATCCTTCCTTTCTCCAGATGAATTTTGGCACACTTTGACCAATCCAAAGTTCACGCCAATCTCTTCTGTGTACTTATTGGCGATATTTAAGGCTATCTGAAGATTGCTGTTGCGAGAAGGATAGATCTTCAGGTCATCTATACAAAATACATCAGTGACCTTATGCTCGCGATGATTAGTGTCGCCGCAGAAGTATCCAGGAGAACTTCGTAGTTAGAGAGATAGAGGTAGAAGTATGGTGCAAAAAAGCAAAGGGCTCATGGTATCGCCCTGAAAGACGGCCCTCCGGAAGGTGACGTTGCTCATTGTCATACGATAATTTCTAGATGTGATAGTAAATCTGGTTTTCCAAAGGGGCATCAATCTCTCTATGCACTATGTGTGGATGAACCTTCAAGCTTCCCAACAGACAGATGATAAGTCTATAAGAGGTGGAATCGAAAGCTTACCGGTAGTCAATCCAGGCTATGCCAGGGGGCTCTGATGGGCTGCTGCGTGTTTGTAGACGCTCCTGTCAATTAGCAGGTATATATTAGAAGAAATTCGTTTTTAACCAAAATTATTTGTCTAACAATTGTTATTTGACATTTGGTGTTTTTTGAACCTCTTTATAACATATCTTAATTTGTATCTAATCTGAAAAAACAATGGCTTTTGTTTCATTTTGAAATATTGCTTACAATTATACTCGTTACATTCTGTTGAAAAACAATTTTTTATTTAACAAATTTCAAACAAATTGTTTTTATCAAACTTCATCGAGTATAATTGTAGAGAATATTTTATAGTAAAAAACAAGCCCTTATTCATCAAGATTGAATGAAACTTCTATTCATTGAATAGAATCGTTGCACGATTTCCAACAACAGAATTTTTCAATAAAATATTATCTCCTCTTGAGATTCGCGAATAAAAAGTAAGGTTTATTGAGTTAAATTAGATCAACAGATCTTTTTTTAAATCTAAAAAATGTAAACTTTTTCTCAGTTTTGTAACTGAATATCTTTAAATGAACACTATTAGCAATATTCTAGAATTCACGCACTTATAATGTTTCAAAATTCATGGAAAATTTTCAGGAATTTCCGTTACATTAAATATAACCGCATCTCATATTTACTAAATTTTTCATAAAATATCGGAATTGTACTGCAATTTTCGTAAATTTATGTCACATTTCAAACAAATATTCGTGATTTTCTGTTAAATTCAAAAGCATAAAGCTTTCGTTACTCATATCATAACATTTTTTGGCTTTTACACCTCCAGCTCGTCCACTTACTCCAGCTCCTCCACTTTCTCCAGCTCCTCCACCTACTCCAGCTCACCAAATTACTCAACTTCATTTAACGATATCCACAAGATAAAAAAGATATCTGAAAAATTCAATACGTGTTTTGAAGGGTAAGAGAGGTACTTTCAGATGCACTAACGATTTTTTAGAAAAAAATTAATTCCCCATGTAATTTAACCCCGAACATAGCAAAAAATCGTGTTTTTTGTACATTCAGGTTAGGATATCTCAAAAGCCTGACAAGATGGAGCAATTCTGAGGTCGGATTCGGATTCAACGACCCAAAATCTAAGAGAAATTACCAGCCCCATCCAATGTGCTATTGTTAAATCGGGCTCCGATAATTCATGTAATTGGTGTGTCCAAGTTATGTGCATTCATTTGATGAAATTCAGTATACAATAAAAAAAATATCTGGATTGAAATAATTATTTATTTGTTCACTTTATTTATTTATTTGAATTTACTGAATTTGAGATTTTTTTCTATCTCTATCAAAGTTGCCAGTTTGATCATTTTTATAATGGCTGGGTTGGAGTTCTTTGCATCTTTTCAATAAAATTTAGAAAGCAATATGACTATATACCTTTAAAGAATGTATGCGTGCTCAAAAATGATTCTCAATTCTGTCTGACGTTATTGAAGAGTTTCAATGATCTTTTTGTTCTTTTAAATTATTCTAAATACAAGGTTTTAGAACATAAACACTTTATAGTTATAAGTTTGATAATTTTTGTAATATTGCTGTGTCGTTATTCTGTGCATATTTTCGATAAAATTTAGTATACAATAAAACTGTATATACCATTAAAAAATGTATACGTATCTAGAAATGTTTCGCAACCTCGGCTAGCGTTATTAAAAATGTTTTGTAATCTTTTCTCAATATTAACATTATCTTCAATACGAGGTTTGAAAATTTTATCCACTAGTTTAAAAAAATTCCAAATGTCTTCCTCAGTCGTCAGTTTGATAATTTTAATTATTGCTTTGTCGGAGATTTGTGCGTCTTTCCGATGAAATTTACTATGGAAAATGAGAAAACTAGTAGTATACTCTACTGAAAATCCATCATATTTAATATAAACACTCTACAAAAAATTCTCTCAAATCATTATAAAACAGTATCCTTCAAATACAAACGATGAAGATCTTTCTTGCCAATCTGCTCTTCACCCTGGCAGTTTTCCTGAATTCCATTGGTAATTATCATTCAATATTATATCTATAATTATAAGTTTTTATTTTTAAACTCAGTGTATTTCGATATCGTCATTTTCCTGTGATTTTTTTTATAATTTTCTTGAATATAAATTTTATAGAAAATAATAATTTATCGAATGATGGAAAAAAGGACTTTCTTTGAACATTTATGAAATAAAATTAAGCATTTTTGAACATCTTGAAATAAAATGTTAAATTTTTTTAAGGACTTTGAAAGGTTTCTAGATGATTGATCCAAGCTAGAAAATTTCTTCTAATTTCATGAACTGAAAAATTAATAAGGAGGAGTAAAATCCACCGAAAGCCACTTTCCCATGTTTTTTGTGTGGGGTGCTTTCTTGAGATTGCTGGAAAAATTCGAATTAATGTTTTATTTTCCAAATTAATTTTCAAGGAATATTTAAAAATATTTTAAGTTATTTAAAAAGATGTTCAAAATTGTCAAGAGGGAATCACCTAATTACTCTACTGCTACCGGTAAACTCCTTTACCACTCTTCGTAGTGGTTATTTTGCTCCAGGTTTATTCTTGCCGCCAATTATAACAAATCCGCATTATTTCATATTTTGAGGACCTTCTGTCCATTTTTCTCCGTTTAGTTGTGTCGGTACATGTTTCGGAAGTCATCTTTCCCAGAACACCTCAGCCAGATATTACGAAATACGCCACTGTTTACACTAAATCTTGTCGGCTTTCAATTTCAACAGATTTTTTTATCAATATATCACTTAGTGAAACACTTTTTAAGTCCCAACGTGAAATTTTCCCGGAAATTGACCGGGAATTTCCCGGGAGTTTCCTCTCGGGAACCGAATGGGAATTTCTCGGGAGTTGAGCAAGAATCTGCTGGGCGTCGACCGCGAAACTCTCGGTATGACCAATTCGTCGACCAGGTGTATGCAATGCATCTTCTCCGATGAACAGAGATGTACAAGTCCCGGAACCGGAACGATATTTTCGGTTCCGGATCCAGCAGTTTGCATTAGCATACCCGATTCAAGAATTGCTGTCCGGGTCTCTTAAATACCAGATCTGGTTTGATTGAGTATTATTTGGATCGGTTCTCTAGTTGACCTTCCGGATGCGCAGTAGACTTATGTGACATTGGAGATTGCGCACCAGATTTATGTGGCACTTCCAGCTGCGCAGTAGAAGTATGTTATATATTTAGTTGTGCACTAGCGTTATCTAGAGAATCCCAGGACAGGAACGTACAAATCAAGTCTGCTAATGCAAACTGCTGGATCCGTACTAAACTCTAAACTCCCGAAACATTCCCTTTCTTGAGATTAAAATTCCGGGAGGTCCGATTTATCATTGGAACATATCTTATTCCATCGCCGTCTACATTTTGGGCTTCTGATACCCATCGTCATTCTATTGGATCAATTGATTCTAGAATTTCACCTATTCTTGAAAATACAAAATTGGAAAACTTCTTTTCACTATGAATCCAGTGGATTACAGTGGTAGAATCAGATCTCTCAGCCACTGTTTCCTAGTTTTTAACATTATTTCGCTAATTGAATCATCTCATCTAATTCCGATAAAAAACTGACATTGCAATTTTCAATACTTCGCTTTTGTTAGGTATTTTCCAACAATCGACGAGTTCTTCTTTAACTTGATTCTGATTGAGAAAAAGAGATAATCTTCTTTTACATTCCACAGAATTCCAAAAACTCGTTGTTCATTTGCTTTCTCGTTGACGTCAATATGCATATGTTATCTTGCGGTACAAAATGTTCAGGTATAGTTTCCAGAACTTTCGTGGAATTACTCAGGAAATTTCGTAACGTGAATCGACCTTCGCTGCGTCAGAAAATTACTTCATTATTTTTATAGCTTCTTCTTCAGTTTCAGCTCCATGTAAATAGTCATTCATA
Organism: Andricus grossulariae; assembly: GCA_011634705.1. Classification (NCBI taxonomy): domain Eukaryota; kingdom Metazoa; phylum Arthropoda; class Insecta; order Hymenoptera; family Cynipidae; genus Andricus; species Andricus grossulariae. The sequence goes on along the minus strand of JAABKJ010007545.1, from coordinate 54,269,126 downwards.
TAATGATTAGAGATGACGGCTTTCGCTACTTCTGGAAACTTCTATTCATATTGCTTTGCATTGTGACTCTTTACAAACTGAGCCGAATATTGAGACGAAGTTGTTCCAAATAACATCGCCTTTATGCGATGTACCGTAGGTGTCTCGTGTGTTTTCATGTTTCGTCACGGGAAACATTGTGCATAGGTATCCTCTCCAGCAATTTGAACACGAATGAACATCTCTCAAACATCAGCTGTGAAGCTTATTTCATATTGACGAAATTTTAGGGTAACTCCAAATAATGACACTAGCCAGTCAGGTCCTGTAAGGAGGTTATCATTAGAAGACACTCTACTAACAACTCCCGGGTTGATTTGGATTGATCACGGGGAAATGATTCTTGATAAATCCACTTCAATGATGTAAGGATAACCTTTCTTCAATTCATTTATGTCCTAATGCTGTGTTGGTAAATAAGGATTCTTTACAGTTCTCACTTTTTTGGTGTTGAAGAAATCATCTTTATTCGCATTTGCAATATCAGCAGTCACAGTTTTGAAATCCTTTCGCAAGACTCATATATGAGAGTAGTTGTATGCCCATAATCTAATTTGGGAATAGTGGATGCATTTCCTAGTAGTCCACGTAGGTAAACAAATATCATCTTGAGGATCGCCAAATCCATTGATCGTTGAGTGCCTTTTAATGTTTCATTTTCTGGCTGAAATGTATTCTTCTTGTGAAGCATTGTATGATGCATCTTCGACAGTTTTCAATTACACACACTTTTGTCTTCTTACTTTTGTCTTGCTGTTTCAGAAGATAACAAAAACAAACTTCTGCTTTTCCTGTCATTTTTCAGCGCTGCTTAATTTCTGATCTGCTTAATGCTGAGCATGATTATAGAGAATGATTTTATTAATTGCAAATTTTTTAGGAACTTGAGTCTTTGAATGTTCGTCTCTTATTTTTTTTCTAGGATTTTTAGACAATTATGGATTCCTGGCTAGAAGTGCCTTCAAAATTTATAACGCTTGCAGTAGCTTTTGAAAAAATATCTATGCAAGAAATTCTGAATTCTCTTTTTGAATTATTGATTTCATGCATAGTACTTCCCATTATTCAAGTCGAAATGACAAGTCCTATTGAAAAATAGAGAAAAAATATTTTTTTGAACCTTTCAAAAACTATAATTGCTAGCTGAGACTTTTTTCGTATTTTGCGTCGTTTGGTTCGAAGTTTGAATTTTGTGGTGTAAAATTTCGGCCAATACCAATACTTTCCCAATTATAAGTTTTGAGAATGTCATAAATGATAAAAAAGTTGTATATCTTTTTTGGGTGAACAACTTTTATCCATCAGTTTTTTGTCGTACTTTTTGTCGTTTTTTCACAAATTTTTCATTTTAATTTTTAATGTTACTTTTTATGATTAGAACCAAAACTACGCGTCCTATCAAGAAGTGATTCATAAAAAATTTGTACATGTATTTTAGGTGCACAATTTTGGTTCACTCATGTTTTTTTTTCGTATATTGTGTTGTTTTTCCAAAAATTGTATTCACATGAAAAGTTCAAGAACTTGTCTTAAACAAAAATTAATATCTTGAGCATAGTTCCGAATTGGATAACTTTAATAATATTGCTGTGTGAGAGTTCTGTGTATGTTTACGGTTAAATTAAGTATGAAAATGTTCTATTTATTACTGCATTCTTCAAATAAGGATTCCAAACATAAAACTTTTATGAACTCGTTTAAAAAAAATCTTAATCTCTACCAAAGTTGTAAGCTTGATAATTTTCATAATAGCTGTGTCCGAGTTCTGCAAATCTTTTTGATAAAACTTAGTATACAATAAAATCGTTAAATTCAGTAATATAAAGCTATTTTAAAAATATAAAATCATTTCTATATAATTTCATATAATAATTCAACCAAATTATGTAAAAAAAAATGTTAGCATGTTTGTTCTGTATTCGATGAGGTACAAATATTTAGGTATTTTTCAACTGATTTTAAATTGGGTGGATGATAATTATTTTATAAATCCTAATACTGAAGAATAATATTCCTCATTTAATGCATTTTTCAACTGTCTGAACATTTTTTGTTTCTTTCAGTTTTTCTTTTTCATTCAAAATCGTTGAAAGTTCCCATTTTCTAAAATTGATGACACATTTAATAAATTGTAATAGTAGTATTTTTTGTTGAAGACGTTTAGCAATTGTTTGGAAAATTTACATTTGTTTAAATTGTTTTCACCAAATCGAGAAAATTGAACGTTTCCTTAATCTGGTTGCACACCTGTTGAATGATAGAAGCGAGGATAGAAGTAATATTTTTTATTTAACACAATACTAAATATTTATATAATTTTTAGTATTCACCTTTGACCTTTCACTGGATCTGTGGAGAAAATGATAGATTTTAAATCCCTTTACACCATGTCCTATTGATTCCATAAAAAAAGGAACTATTAATAATGTGATTAAACAAATGGTTCAGGCAAATAATAATCGTTTGGACAACTAAGGTATACTTTCTGAAAGAAAAATCTTAATATTAACTGACACAAGTTTAATAGAATTGAAAAAGTAGAATTTTCTTTCACATTTTTCAGGAAAATTCAGAAGTGAATGGTGAATTATGGTAAAATAAATAGTAATTTGATAATGTCTTAAACAAAAGATATTCACGATTTAGCATGAAACAAAAGAGAAGCAAATATAAATTGTTTGAATATTGACAAAATCTCCTCAAACAAAACAACATCCTCCTAACATCCGTTCATTGTCTTATTGATACCAGAAAATAATAATATTTATCTCAGAAACGAATCTTAAAAAACATCAACTCAAAGAAAGTCAAATTGTTTAATAAAATTGCATTGAGACTTCAAATGGGAGAAGTGTGTTTCCAAGAAACCGTTTAGGCGTTTCATCAGAGAAAAACTACTTCTCTGCAAGGTTGTCTGTGTAATTTAGTTACACAATTTGTCTTTCTTGAAGTTTACCTTTTCAAAGATTCTTGCTCAAATTTGGTAGAGACATTGAGCCAAAGACCTCAATGTCTATGGCTCTGTGTCTGAACTTAAGAAAACGGCATCGATGTTTCGATCGATGCCGTTTTTTAAAGTTCGGTTCTTGGTAAACTATAAAAAATTCATCTTTGTCTTTTTTTTTACAGAATTAAGTTCTTTGATTAATCTAGGAGCATACAACAGGAAGTTAATTACGGAAGACGAATACATCCTTTCTTCTGATGGTACTGATGTCTTTTACCGTCATAAAGATGGAAAAATCCAAAATTTAAAGAATAGGAAAGGATCAGTTAGGGTACTAGCAACAATCAGTGACGATCCATTCATCGTTGCTTTGATAGATCAAGATGGATATGTTCGTAAAATGACAACCAAGGATAAAGATGGTAAAGAGATAGACATTATGATATCCCCTGGCAATATAGATAAGAAAACTTATCATCGATTGACTGCTGATCTAATTTTAAAATATGGTTTATTATTTGACAGCAAAGTATAATAATATAATGTTTTACGAATTATAATAAATATGCTTTATTATAATTAATAACTGTACGTTTTCGGTGTCGTATTTATGGCCTTTGTAATGTTTATCTTATATATAAAGCGAATTTCTGTTTTTATAATAAACAAAGTGTTGAAATTAAGAAAAAGTACTTTTGAATCATAAAAGTAAATACTTATTTCATTTTATGATAAGTTCTATTTCTAAATGTTTTGAAAAAATATTGAGGAAAGACAAAATTTTAATTGTGGATGATTTTTCTATTTCGGGAAATAATGCTGTTCTCAACATTTTGCTACCTTACTATAAATTCTAAACTTTTTCACAATTTTAGAGAAATGAGAAAAATGTAATTATAGAGAATTACCTACTCTTTAATAATGCTCAAATAAATTACAATATTTAATATTATAACATTCAAACGCAAAATGAAAAACTTACGACAGTGGTTGTTTTCAGTTTGCTTATGATTTTATTTCATCATAAAATCTATATCTGAATGTTTAAAAAAATTATTGATAAATATATATATGTCTCAAAAAATTTGCAATGTATTGGGTCTTATTCAAAAGAATGTATTTCAAGTTTTATAGATTTTAGAACATATCGCAAAAAAATCTGCAGGATTTTAAGAATATTTATTTTAATTTTGCGGGATTTAAAAAAATTGTAGAAAAACTCTGAATTATTTCAAAAGATATTTACTAGTTTCAGATGTTTGTATTTTCTTTCGAAAATATAAAGATTTCAGAAAAGACTAATACTAATTTTTGAAATTAGTATTTCAAAACAAAATTCATTAAAGATTTATATCCAATAATTTCGTTTTGAATAATACGATTTACAAGGTTGAACAATTTTGGATTGCGTTAGTGTTTCTTAACGCTAAATAACATTTTATATTTTTTCAAAAATTATTCTTAAAAAAAATATAGAAATATTTTCATACATTTCAGATGGTTATCGAAAAAGAAGCTTTTTACGAACTCTGAAATGTTTCAAGAGAATATCAAATGTCTTCAGAATCCTAGGAAAATTTTGAATATTTAAAAAAAAATCAATTTGAAGAGAATATTTAGAAAGATTTTCAAAATTGTCAAAAACCATTCTGGAAGAATTTAAGGCAATTTTTTAATTTTGCAAATTTAAAAAAAATTAGAAAAGATTCTAAAAATTTTAAAAGATAGTTAGAAGGTATATTTCAAAAAGGGTAAAACAAAATTCAGACTTTTGAAGATAGCGATAAAATATGCTTTTTGAGAATTCTGAAAGGTTTCAAGAGAATAGAAAATTTTTTCCCATGATTCCTAAGAAAAATTTAATATTTAAAATAAAAAATGAATTTACAGAGAATATTTAGAAAGATTTTAAAGGATTTTCGAAATTGTTTTATTTTCAAATTCCCTGATAGGTTCCTAGAGTGTACTAATTTTGCTATTATAAAAATTAGGATAAACCTACAAGTTACAACCTACATTAATTAATTAATAAATTTTAAGTAAAAACAGATTAATTTTTAACCTCAGGCAGCTGCATTTAAAAACAATTGAATTTATATAAAAAGAGATACATTTTTATACTAAACAGACGGATGTTTGACAAAATTGTTGTTTGTTAAACCAGACAGTTACATTTTTAACAAAAACGGATTGAATTTCTATAAGAAGAGATGAATTTTTAAATTGAGAAGACGAGAAACAAAATTGTAAAATTTCTACCAACATAACTAAATTGGTAACAAAAAAAGGTAAAGTCTTAAACAAGAATTTAATAGTATACTTTTCAACCAAAAATAATGAAATTTCCACAAAAAATGTTTGGATTTCCTTTTTATTTATCCATTTATTATTATTTCGTGAATTGATGGTTATAAAATTTAATATTATTACTAATATTACTAAGTGCTACTAATATTATTATATAAAATACAAGTAATACTGTTACAATTATTAATAAAGTAACAGAGAGTTTTCTTACATTTAATGTACTCGGTAAGCACTAGCTTGCGTTGTGAGATATTTTTTTAGTACAAAATCTGTTAACCTTTTGTTTATTAGTAATTCGCGGACATCAACTTTGTATCTAGTTGCGCTATTGCCAACAATATTTAAAAATTTAAAACAAAAAAAAACTATATATTTAGGACCTGAGAATCTTTAATCGAATAGCGTACATAGTTGCGTTAACGTCTAACCACGTACGTGTCACATTTGAGAATGACGGAACGCACCGAACAAAGGGTTAAATCTATCTCCTGGTACATCAGAAGATCGGATACTTTTCGGACAGACCTTACGTTTAATTATCATGAACCTCGACAAAAATAATGTCTCGTTGATGGGATCGATCAAAAAAGCGAACACTTAGTGGCTCCTGATTAGTTATTGGCACAGTGACGTTAGCTATGTTTCCATCTATGCGTACTTTAACTCTTTCGTAGGTATTGGGTTGATCAGCGCTGTTCGGGACAGCAGTGTTCCCAAACATAAGAGAGCAGAGTTGCACCACATTTTAAGGCCGCCGCTTCACGCAAAATAGCGCTGCTGTCGCGTTAAGATCGTGTTTGTGTTGCCCTACTACATCAAACGCAACAGCTGTCCTAAATTTCTTTCCGTGTATCTGAAAAGAAAAAAGAATTTTGTTTTGGTTCTCAAAGCACAAAGAAATAACTTCAAAATATCGATATCATAGCCTATATTATGGCAATATAAGTTTTTATTATCCGTCTATACATGCACGTATATAATCAAAAACATAACCCCTTAATGTACGCAAAGTGACATGTTTTTAGATCTTATATACGTATGAAAATTTTACAACTGAAAATATAAATTAATAGAGCGTATAATTTATTATAGTATACATTTTTTCAATGAAAGAAAATGATCCTCGCTTACAAAAATGTAAATAAATGAATAAACATATAGTGAGCACGCGGGTAAGCGTGTGATACGAAATTCTAAAGTTATAGTTTCATTAAGAATATTTCAAATATTTAAAAAGATACTTGTTTCAGATTCTACAAAAATCATTTGTTTATTAAAAAAAAACTAGAATAAAAAAAAACGTACGCTCGAAAAGAGAGAGTTTAGGCTCAATCCGCAAGCAGTACAACACGCTCATTTTCTGCGGCTACCATAAAAATATATTTATAATGCTTCATTTGAATGAAATTAAAAACTAGCTGTGAATTGGACAAATCAAATTTTGTTTTTTAAATGGTAATTTTTTAAGCTGGAAAAGACAAAAATGGTCAGAATTATTTTATTTGAAAATTTATGATCAAAAAGTCTTTTCTATTCGTGCATCCACTTTGAATTATGTCGATGAAAAAAGTTTTTCTGTTTTAAACAGATCTTTCAAATATTAAAAATGAGCATAACTTCCTTACTCTCCAATAAAGTGTATTATTATTATAGGTCAATCGATTTTCCTCGAATCAATGAATCTTTTCCGTTCTGGCATCAATTTTGATTTATGTGAGTGAAAAAAGTTTTACAATAAAAAACCGTTTTTTCAAATGTTCTGCATTGCCTTAGCTTCCTTACTCCTCAATAAAATGTATCAACATTATAGGTCAATCGATTCATCTCGAATCAACACATCTTTGCTATTCTCACATCAACTTTAAATTATGAGAATGAGAAAAATTTTACTACAAAAATCGATTTTTAATATAATATATAACGCCCCTCCCAACTCTGTGGGACACAGAGCGGAGAACAGCGCTACAAAACTTGGCTTAAAACACACAAAAAAATGAAGAAGAGGCATTCACCTTGTTGGCGCCAGACGCTTCCTCAGCTTCACTACAAAATGTTCATAAAAGTTTAACTCTAAGATCCTCTGATAAAAAGTTCCTAGCTCAGGGTAGAAGGATTAGTGGGGGCGAGAAAAACGCTACAAACAGATTTTAGATTAAATGTTCAATACGAACATTTGGTTTACTACTAGAAGAAAAAGGTGTGTAGTAATTAAATACAACGGCTAAAATTAGTGAAGGGTTAAACCCAAACCATGATCGACGTTCCATGAACTGAAATCATGAAAAAAATAATATACATTAAGGCACACTAATACATTGCTTATTACTAAATTGGGTAAAAGAAAAGTTATCAAGAAACAGGACCACTACACCAAACATGGCGTCAGCCTGAATGATAGAACTATAACGTTTAAAACTACAACGCGACATTTTATCATCAGCTAGTAAATCTACGTTAATTTTAAATTACGTAATCTTTCATATTCCAACACACATATTCTCAAGAGCACAAAATTAATGGATGGAGAACGAACTGGATGACGCCTGCCTCAAATCCTCGTATCCAAGAGTCAGCTTTTCCTTTAGTTTAATGCCTCTCTGGCAGGAAAATGGACTCGTCCAATTTATGCTTGACTAACGTCCTTCTTAACAAAACTTTTGACTTGTCAATGACCGACACGAAACTGATATCTCCTGCGTGCTCTGCACTCGCGAGTTCCTTCCCGCTCCCACCAAAATTCTCGGTCCAGTCGTTGCTGCCCTCCTCAGTTAGATTTCTGGGACTCTGATCGATGGAATTCGGACCACCGTTCCGGTAGTGGAACGCCGGCTGGTGTAAGACGGCTGCCTCCGTGTGTTGACACGTATCGAGTCTGGCATGGCCGGTTAGTTATTTTAATAATCCTTCAGACGTGGATTATTATGCAGTCGATTGTACCACAACCCAATGGGCTCCTTGATAGTAAAGTGAGTAAAATGTCTCGTCTACAGCGATTATAATACTTCGCCTGAAGATCAAATGCTATATCCAAGTGATGTGCGACTAAATCTCTTGAAGCCGGAAAACGCTTAATTCTACACTCCCACTCTTCTATAGCTAATGGCAAAATATCGGGGGCTCCCTCCTCCTATCTTCTCAATGACTTGGCCAGTCTAAGCTCCCTACCATAATTTAAGAGCGCTGGCGACACCCAAGTGGAACTATGTACGGCGGTGTTGTAGGCAAAACGGAAATCAGGGAGGTGCTTATACTAACTCCGATGATCGCCTTTGACGGAGGATGATATCATGGTCTTTAGCACTCGATTTACCCGCTCTACTGGATTGGCGCTTGCGCCTGATACGGTGAGGTGGTCGAGTTCCTAGTTCCCAATTCCGACGCGGCCTTTGAAATTAACTTGTTCACAAACTCTGTGCCATTATCAGTAAACAGGACCTCGGGGGTTCCCCATCTAAAAATGACTGTTTCCTCGAATGACTTGGGCGTTAACGGCATTTGATTTTCTTAGTGGTAGGACCTCGATCTACTTGGTAAACATGTCTTGGACGACCAAGACATACTGATAACCAGAGCGACTGGGTGCAAACAAACCCATCATGTCCGCCGCTACCACCGACCAAGGTTGTTCGATTACCCGCTTAGCCATCAGACCGAGCGGACCTGCCTGGTCTACCTTCATCTTTTGTCAAATCTTGCACGCTCGGACGTATTTTGCAACATCATTAAACATTCCGGGCCAATAGTAGATCAACGAGAGACGTTGGAAGGTCTTATCAACACCTAAATGTCCAGAAGTCGTGGTATCGTTTGCCTCACTAATAGCCCTATTGCGAAGCTCCGAAGGTGAGACCAGTTTCCAGGCCTCAAAATCAGGCAGTAATGGGTCAGTCAGGTGGTTAGAACGAAGACAGTATAGTCGATTGCCTTATAATTTCCAATCCGGAAATTGATATGGCATTTCTTGGACTAATTTGGTTCTTCGGGTATACCAAAGATCATCAGTCTCGCCAATGGCACATACCAATTCAGAGCCCGGCTCAAAAATGCGCGACAGCGCGTCTGGTACATGGTGAAAGGCACCTGTTTCTGTGTTTAATCTCGAAGTCGTATTGTAACAACTTAAGGGCCCATCTACCTAATCTCCCAGTAGGATCTCTTAAGTGATAGAGCCATCGGAGACTACTATGTTCTGTAATCACTACGAAGTCATAGCCCTCCAAATAAGGTCTAAACTTTTCGAACGCCCATACCACCGCTGAGCATTCTTACTCCGTCACGGTGAAGTTTTTCTCGGCGCCTTGCATGGATCGACTAGAAAATGCTATGGCGTGTTCCACGCCATCTTGGATTTGAGTGAGGATGGCCCCCAAACCCGTACTACTTGCGTTCGTTTGTAAACAAAACGGCAAACTGAAATCTGGTCTAGATAACGTGAGAGTGGAGATTAATGCGGATTTCAATTCTTGGAAGGCCTTTTCCTGGTGTTCACACACTCAAACCTTCGGTTTTTCTTTAATAATAGATGGAGTGGTTCTGCCTTTTGAGCGAAGTCCTTTATGAATCGCCTGTACCATGATACCATTCCCAGAAATCGTCTCATTTTGCGTAAAGTAGTAGGAGCCGGATACGATGTTATTGGCTCGATTTACTCTTGAGTCAGGGTGCATTCCCGTTTTATTCACCAAATATCCGAGATATCGTACTTGACTACAACCGAATTTGCTTTTATCGGGATTGACAATGAGTCGGGCATTGATGATCACATCTAAGACTTTCTCCAACCAATGTATGTGTTCTTCAAAGGTTTCACTGACTATAATAGTGGCATCCATGCACGCAAATGCATGGGGTTCAAATTCTGGTGTTACCAGTCGATCCAGCAATCGCTGAAACGTTGCTGGAGCTCCCTATAACCCGAATGGCATGCGATTGTAATGATAGAGCCCCTTGCCCGGTACTGAGAAAGCAGTGAATTCCTTACAATACAAAGCCTATAATATCCGTCTGGCTTCCTAATCATTACCACTGGGTTACACCATTTGCTTGTACTAGGACTTATTATTCCCTCAGCTTCAAGCTTTTGGGCATATTCTCTTAATGATTCTTAAACCTTAGGAGAAGGAACCAAAAAGCTTGACTGGTGGGAGCATGTCCTTGAATATCTATATGGTGTTTCACCATGTGGATAGCAGGAAGCTTGGCTGGCATAGGAGGAATTCATCTTTTAAGAAAATCGTCTTAAGTATTTAGCCACAGAAGGCTTTAATTCCTTTATGCCTGCACAGGCTTGTACGGCTTCATTCGACAAAGACTAATCAGCAATCTCCACACGATTATCCGATATTTCCGACCGTAGGTTTGCTTTAGAATCTGCTTCCTGCCCTTGATACGTTCGCCAAATACCATGACCTATTCTTAAAATACGGAGCTTAAATCTAACCTCAAAATCGAACAGTGCAAAGCTTCCTCTATGAGGAAACAAAATTAATGATGAAATACAATTTTTTATTTCTGTTGCTTTATTTATCATTTCGAATTTTGATCTAAAAATAGCTGTCGTTCCTCGTCTGGATATTAGTTCGGGTTGTTTTTTGGTTTCAAAAATAAGTAAATGATTAAACAAAGATAAGTAAAATGTTGTCGTCGGCTTTTCTGATCTTTTATTGTCATGAAAAATCATTATAGGCTAATAATGGTTTTCCTATAATGAATTTCCTAAAATGTTTTGCGATTATAAGAATAATTATAGAAAAAAATATTGGAAAATAAGTACAGAAATTGATAATAATAAAATATTAAAATTATTGCAAAAAGTAGAAGATAGTATAAATTAAAATTGAAATATTTAAAGAGATTTTCCATGACAATAAAAAATCAGAAAACCAGATGTCGAAATTTTATTGAACTTTTTTAAAATTATTTACTTATTTGTTAAACCAAAAAACTTCCCTAACGAAAAGAAATTTAGGTTCAGAATAACTCTAATAACCAGATGAGGAACAGCCACAGCCGAGGAACGACATCTATTTCTAGATTAAAATTTGGACATAACAATTAAAGCAATTAAAATCAAAAATTGTATCTCTTCATTAATTTTTTTAATTTCATTCAAACGAAGTATTATAAATATATTAATCTTTTAATATCATTTAAATTAATATTAATTTGATTTATATTATTATTATATTAATTATATTATTATATGAATTAATATTTTGATTTCAAATCAATTTAATATCAATTCACTTTCCTTTTCCAGGCAATATCTTCGAAAAGAATACGTTTCTCGAAAACAAAATTAACGTTTTTGATTTTTGTAAACATTTTATACTATCATTGTATGAAATATTATATTGTTTTTTAACAAATTTCCCGTTGACCTGTATTTTGAAGTAGGACCACGTGAGAGAAGCGCTGCCATGCGGCGAAATTTCGCAGATCGAAACTCTTAGCAATAAGGACCGAAACTTTTCTAGCTGAAATACAGAAAGTCGGATAGGGCTGTCAACTACCATTAAGATTATTCAAGATAACATTTTCAAAGCTCTCGTAGGGAGAAATTGATGATGGTGGGCGTTCTAAGCGCGCGCATGACTTCCCAGTAGGTCAAGTAAGATATTACACTGTAATTACTAAAAAGTTGTAAAACGAAAATTCTATATTTTGTTCGTAACCTCGATGCTATATGCGCGTGCCAAAAACACGCCGAGAAACTTGCGAGATGGATGCAGGTGCTGTCATTCCTAGGTCGCTCCGTGTCCTCATGATACACAAGGGCTCACGGCCGCGAGTCGTAGCCGTACCTGCAGTAGTTATTTACTCAATTTCATATATATATGACCACCCATATCGCGGTTGTGAGACGTGGACATGAATGGGATTTACCGCGGTCCTACTGGGAGCCGATGTCACTTTTTAGATGATAGTTGCTCCCAGTGGGAACCTGGGGTGGTTTTTAACCTTTATTTGGGTCACTGCTGAACCGACCGAGTGACCGAGGGTCACTGCTGAATATGGCCACAAATTAAATAAGCAGTCGCAGACAACTGTCCAGGGATGATCACGAAGGAAAAACGTCCCATTTAAGGCGTAAGCAACCATGCGGCAGGCTGCATGGTATCAGGGACTGGTGTCACAACCGGTGCCTCCGGGAAACCGGATGATCTCGCAGAGTAAATAGTCTTACCTTCGCATGCGGGGCTCTGCGAGGGCGGACGAAACCTTTACCTAGCGGTTCGTGGGAACAACAATGATAACATTAAAGATAGTTGTGAGTTTGATTCAAAACAATCGAATGCGTAGGTATCCGGGCAATGGGTGCTACTACGCCAGTATGGCCTCTGAGCGAAAAGGTTAGATGGCACGACTGCATGCTCTGTACTGCGAGAAACACCCAGAGCTCTCGCACTTTTTGCACCAACTGCTGCGAAAGCCTGACTGAGGACCATCAATTGTAGTCTGTATAATGCAGCGAGAACTTTGGCGGATGCAAACCGTAAAACAAAACCAACGACTGACCGTAAGACCCAAAGGCGAACACGTCAACTCAGCATAAAAATAGGCTGGGCAAAACAGTACGCTTCACGCATTCAGTGTGTGATTGGCTACATAACATATGGCAAGAAACTCACTGCCAGAGTCCGACAGTGTTCGCGCGAACTGCGTATCCGTCATCACGGACTTAACAATTCAAAACTGTTGAAAATCAGGTAGCATATTTTTGAAAGAATACGGGTACTATTTGACGCTAGAAGAAATCTAGAGCGTAAAGAGTGGTGGGTCAGGGAAAAGAACAGTTTTTCTCTGTCCCAACTCGAATCTACCGAGACCCTCCAGTTACTGTCAACCACCCGCGTAAACTAGAGGATGTCGATGTATTTTGCAGAGAAGTCTACGAAGTCCAGCATCCACTGGATAAAAACATACAGTACATAGTAAATAGCTTTAAGGAGCTGTGCAGTGCCCTCATAACAGCTGAAGAGAAATGTTCACCTGTCACCACCCAAGTGGTGAAAAAAGTACTAAGAGGCATGAAGAACTATTCCGCTCCAGGATCAGATAGAATGTGGATCCTGTAGAGATACCTCCCACCACTCACCAATACTTTAACATTCTTCGCGTTCGTGTCTGTCGAGAAGGCACACGGACACTTAGCATAAGACTGTGTGCATAAGGCTCAGCGCGTTAGGTACCTTTCCTCGTGGCACGGCACAGATGCTAGTAAGAGCTTCTGGTGGAATAAGTTTCCTTCAATCCACCAGCATCTGGCCCGCATTTTCACCTCATAGCTAATGTTGGAAGAGCCTATTCCAGAGTAGTTGGTGGAAGGACGCACAGTGCTCCTCCCGAAGATGGGCAATTTGTCTGACCCTAAGAATTACAGACCAATAACCTGTCTGAACACACTGTATAAGATCTTCATAACCGGAAAGCTTTCGATTCAACATCCCATAGACTTATCATGTGTGTTGGAAAGCTTAATGTTTGAACTTCCCATAAACTTATCATGTGTGTTGAAAAACTTAGAGGTTCAGCACATAGTGAGGTACATAGAGAGATTGATGCCCTTCTGGAAAACCAGATTTACTATCTCATCTGGAAAACATCGTGTGACAACTAACAACGTCACCTTTTAGAGAGGCGTCTTTTAAGGTGACACTGTGTGCCCTCTTCTCTATTGCCTCACACTATCGCCATTATCTCTCGCACTTCGCAATTCCCAAGGGTACTTAAGTGGCAAACACGGATATGGAAAACATAAGGATACTTATGTATTTTACATGGATAATCTCAAGATTTATGCTAGAAATTTAGAGCAAGTAAGTCTAGCTCTAAGGATTTTCGACGAGTACACTCTAGAAATTGGAATGAAGTTTGGATTAGGAAAATACGCTCAGGTTAACGTAAAGCGAGGAAAGCTTACTGGCATGCTCGGAGACCCGCAGCTCGTCGACAGAAGCGTTATACGACACCTTGTCGTATAACGCCTTTCTTCGGTAGGAGTAGAACAGTGCGCCCTAACACCAGCCACTGCGGAATGACCGTTTCCGTATTTAGATATAAGATGAAGATGCGGGCCAGATACTGGTGTGTAGATGTAAACTTCTTCCACCAGAAGTTCTTGATACCATCTAGTCCTGCAGGGGAGAAGTTCTTCGTGCTTTTAAGTGCTTTCTTCACGGGTTTGGCAGTGGTTGATGGACATTTCTCCTCAGATGTTATGAGCTTGTCGCAGAGCTCCTTGAAGCGGACGATATTCTCAGTGTCTTCCTTCAGTTTCAGTGGTGGGATCTAGTAAGCCTCTGTCCAAGAAGTCTCCACCTCGTCGGGATTGGGTGGATTTTTGACAGAAGCATGGAGATCGCTGAAAAGGCGCGATTGGTCAACGAGAAACTGTTGATGATTCTCCATGATTCACCCCTCCCTCTTGCGTATTCTCTGCCATGCGTCAGATAACACCTATAGATACTTTTTGTAAAGGGCCTACCTAATTTTATGTAGTCAATCACATACTGCATACCCTCACGAAGAGAGGCATCCATTTCAGCCAGATCTGGGTGCCCAGGACGAACCTGGATGTTAATGTTCCTCCTTGTCCTGAAATCGCTATAATCTCTCAAGAGGTGCCTGCTTTCTGCGGTTGGCCTTAATGTCACTTCTTTCTCTTCGTCTGTGGCTTGTTCATGCAGCGTTTGGGGAATCGCTCTGCGTTTATATCCAGTTTTTGAAAGGTAAGCAGCTTGATTCTGCAAAGACTATTGTGAAACGTGCTGAAGCACTGGGTGTTTCTGGCCCCGCAGAGTGTGCATACGCGCCATGAGGCCTCCATGAACAGGGATAATTCTCTCATCGTAGCAGTCGAGCAAGTCATCCTTGAGTCGATTCGTCCACACAATGTGAGCATTTCACCGGTTCTTTGGCGTTTCCCATCTAAATTATTTTCCTCTACATCCGTTATTTGGATGATACGTAAATTTATGTTCAGTGTAAGTTAGTTGGCATTGATTTGAGAGCCTCCGTACTAAAAGTTGCACTAGCATTTATTGAATTGTGGGGCAATAAATTTGCTCTTATCGTCCACCCCTCGAAATATGTCGTAGGAACTTGCGTTTGTTTCGCTTGCGGAAATCTGGGTCTTAAGATGGACTTAACTTGGAATTTTGAAGAGCATGTATCAACAAAAATCAGAGCCGCATATCTGCGCTCAAAGAAATTATTTCTATTCCGACACGTTCTTTCGGTTAAATTAATTCTCTTTCTCTATCGAACCTTAATTCTCTCCCTTTTAGATTATGTCTCTCCGATATATGGTCCCTTCCTTAGCGCCTCTTTGAAAGCGAAAGTACTGGGTGTGCAAAACTCGTGTCTTCGTTTCTGTTTTGGCATTAAGAAGTATGAAGACATTTTTCCGACTTTCGCTGAGCCCGGGTGGCTAAGGATGAACCAAAGGTGAAAATTGTATCTCAGTATTCTCG
Source organism: Andricus grossulariae (assembly GCA_011634705.1). NCBI lineage: Eukaryota > Metazoa > Arthropoda > Insecta > Hymenoptera > Cynipidae > Andricus > Andricus grossulariae. Next base: position 54,253,358 of record JAABKJ010007545.1, on the reverse strand, counting down.
CCATCAAAGTCTTCATACGTGGGATCTTGGGTATGTCCGCGCTTTGCCAAAAACTGTAAATGAAAAGCGAGTAGCAAAACTCTAGAAAAAGCGTTTGATACGGTGGATAGAAGTAAACTTCAGGAAGTACTGAAAGAGTACGGAGTCAATGGATGGCTCATACAAGCAATAAACAAAAGTTATGTAGGTAGCAAAGTGAGTGTGAGGATAAACGGGCAACTGAGCTACTGTTTCTATATTATGCGAGGTGTCAGGCAAGGATGCGTTATGTCCTCATGGTGATTTATTGCATTCGTGGATAAAAATGGCCCTCTTAGACAAAGAAGGTTTGGACCTCGGTACAGTGAAGGTACGTGGATTAGCGTTTGCAGACAATAAGGTTGTCATGGCAGAGTCAACAGAAGGCTTGCAGAGTATTTTCAGCAAACTGAATACTAGCATGAATAACATGAGTCTTATAATTGACGCGAATAAAACAAAAATTATTGTGTTTGAAGGAAAAGGTGAAAAAGCACTATGCAACCTTGTCTTAGACCATGCGAGAATAGAAAAAGTTGATAAGTACATGTCTCTTGGTAGTTTATTTACTGCTGTCGGAAAGATTGATGGAGAAGTGGACAGGCGCATAAGCGAAGGTAGGAAGGTTATCGGCAGTATAAGATACATTACCATAAGTAAAAATATAAATAATACGAAATATAATTCTGTATTTACACCCACTGTGCAGTACGGTAGCGACACCTGGACCTACTAAGAAAAGGATTAGAGTAAAATTAATCCGATTGGCATAAAGTTCCTGCGCAATATGTGCGATAAAACGCTAATGGAGAAAGTCAGTAATGAGAGAATCCTCCAAGAATGAGGTGTAGAGGATACTCAACATTCAGTCAGTGATGAGAAAATCCTAAAAAAATGTGGTGTAGATGATACATTGGTTGACAAGTGTGAAAGAAATTCGTCGAGATCGTTTGGGCATGTTGAGAGAATGACAGATGAACGACTGACGAAACAAGAATATCGAGATAAAGTAAATGGCAGCGTACCTAGAAGCAGATCGAGGAAAGAATGGGTAGCATGTGTAAATGAGAACCTAATTCGAAGAAGCATAAAAAGCTATAGGACCGCAAGAGCTTTCATGAAGAAATGCATGTACGTGAAGGAAGTTAATGAGGCATGCCAGGACAGAAAAGTGTGGCGACAAATAGTTTATAATGCATGGGGAAGACTGTCTGGTGTGAATGACACCTGAAACGAAAGACCTTGGTTACTGATGGGCCCCAGTGGAGAGTTTTACATGATGACTTTGTGAAACTCTTCTACTGGAGTAATTGCTAGAGAGATTGATCACCGATCTGATTCTGAGCAGTGTTGCTGAACGAACGTGTTATTTAAATAAAATATCAGGGGAATTCTAGATTAATCTAAAAATATATACTCCCCCCCCCCTTCCGTATACCGCCTCGTACATAACAGCGGTGAAAGAAGAACTGCAAACTACACCATGCTCTTAATTTTGAACCTACAACATAATCTCAAATGATTTCATACGACGTATTAAATTAACTAATTACATCTTTATGTCATCAGTTACTTGACTTAGTCCGTGGCTATGATGGAAAACCGGGTTCTTTTTTTCCCGAGAACAAGTTTGAAAAAAAAAATAATAATATTAATGATAATTTGTTCGGCATTCTCAAAAAGAGGATATTAACATCTATTGAGCCGGTACGGAGTGCAATATTTGAACAACGTGAATGCAAGAGAGGTCTGCCAGGTTGCAGGTCAACCTGGTAATCGACAGGTGTGTTACCCAGGACTCGATCAGGTATTGACGCACACTGTCCATGGCTTGGATTGACTACCGTAGGGCATTCGATAAGATGAACCATGAGCTGGCTATCAAGCTTCTTAAGTGCCTGGCGGTGCATCCAAGAATAGCGAGATGCATGAAAGAGCGTATGCTTTTGAGGCGGACAAGATTTTTTGTAACATCCAATATGCTGGCCGTTCTTTTACTGCTCTACACGTTTGGTGCAGTAAAATGGAACGTTGATAAGTTGAAGCAACTTGACCGAAGCACACGCAAGTTGATGACAATCCATCGAAGTCATCATCCTAGATCATCCGTACCTCGGATATACCTCCCTCGAGGTAAAGGGGGTAAAGGTTTGCTGAGCTTGGAGTGTCTTAATCGAAGAACGGTTGTGGCTACAACCTGCTCAGTTCTAAATAGAACCGATTTTTTTATGTGAATCGTATATCAATATGAAGTCGTCAATGCTGCGCCATTTTTATACCGTGCTGCGGATAGGGCCGCAGAGGAGCTTGGTCTCCCATTTGATTCCAGCTAAACTACACATGCCCTAGCATCACTAACACATTTGGTGCTCGAAAGTCGTGTTCAGGTAGCATAACATCCTCTTCTACTAAGAGAGCATGCCGACAAGTCACTTCATTGTAAATTCTACGGCATTGTACGTAGACAAGAGATGTACCTGTAGGCGATACCAACTGCCAAGTGTGTAAGAAAGAACCAGAAACACTTGGACATGTTCTTAGTGGATGCTCAAAATATGCACGCTACGGGTACAGAGGGAGACATAATGCGGCTGTAAAAGTGCTGTCTTACCATATTTGGCACTTCTGTGGTGTTGATGTAATGCCCGTCTTGCCATATGCCTAGGGGTAACTGGATTTCTTTGTGCAGAATAACCAGTGTAAGATCTACTGGAATTTCTCATTCTCCGTCATTTAACGTATCAGTGCTACAAAGCCTGATATTGTTCTCCAAGATCTGAATACGATGATCATTTACGTGATTGCATTCGTGCACTAGCCGATCGTAATATCACGGCAAAGGAGGAAGAGAAACAGGATAAATATCAAGCACTTACTTTCGAGCTAAGCAGGCTGTACCAAGGTACCTTGGTAGGCTAGCGTTAGGCTCAGTCCATCGCGAACCCGATGCAAAAGGCTGTTCTTCTGGGATCACTTCATCTGGTTAGAGATTAAACTCCAAGGAACAGTGTTGTTCGATATCATCTTGCGTAAATTACCCACTCTTGCTTTCCTTCTAGGAGAAAAGGAGCAGGAGTGGATGACGTACACGTTCCGGTTGGGTAGGGATTGGTTGCTTTAAAGAACCATGATCGTAGCTTCCGGAGACTACAACTTCTGATGATAATTTATTTATGATACTCTGGAATGAAAAAGATAAATCCATCGCCATTTAAGTAGATTATTAAATGCACTTTTAGCGATATCTATTTTTTTCAAAATGTTTATTAAAATAATTCATTCGCTTCACCTAACAAGAAATGATAGATATGAATAATGCATAATTCACTATAGATGAAAAAGTGTTTTCAAGTTACATATAGGTTATCCAGTCAACCACACAGAACGCGAAATTCCTTTATGTTCTTTCGAAATTTCACCGCATCTATCTAATATAGAAGTAAAGCGGTTAGAGACACTGCACAAGAACCTATTCTCAATTACTAGTTTCAATAAAGTTGTGACTTACAGATATATAACTCATTTTAAAATTCGAGGGGCAAGATAGGCCACAATTCGATTAACTATTTCCTAATCTGTGGAACTTCGTGTCGGCAATTGCTTTATTATTAATTCTAGGAAATCTTTTATTACAGGTCCTTAAAGGATCTGGTCTTAAGGCAAAGTCAAGTACAGTGGTCAGTCTCGGAATAAAATAAACAGAAAAGAAAGATTACACACAAATATCCGATCAACATTAAACACGTTAAAATTCTATATAGTCAAAACTAAACAAAGTGGGGGTTTATTATTGGAATGGTCTTCCATAACAGTCCAAAAGGCAGCTAGCTGCTTTCTACGTGGTAGTCCAAAAAGTTACGGACTATGCGGTAGGTCTTTAGCAAGATTGCCATATGGACTGCAGCTAGCACTCAATCAACTCCTAGGTTCTTCAGGTGGCTCTGTAGCCTCGCGTAACCGTTGCCCGTAGTTTAAATTATGAGAAGATGAATAGTAACCTCTTTCAATTGCCACACCCTCATGATATTTTGCCTTAGTGGGCTGTACTTCTGGATCTTGGTCGTATATCCCTCTTGGATGTTTCTATCGAAGCGAACTGTCACGACGATCACTTTGACGTACTGTGACCACTTATCAAACATCATAATGTCTGGCTTGTTGTGCACAACAGTGGGGCCCACAACGATAGTCCGATCTTAGCATATGCAGTAGTTTTCTTTTACGAGGGCAGCCACTGGAACGTACTTGTAAAAGCGGATCTGGCAACCTGCTGGTGTATGATCCCTGCAACATCATTGTGTCTGTGAGTATACTCTTTATGAGCTAACATTCTGTAGCCATTAATTATGTGCTCGATGGAATCATTGGGATAACCACATAACCAGCACTGATCCTCCATAGGTAAGTATTTTTTATAATTTCTCATGCTGATTACCTTGTCCTGTATGGCCACAACAAATCTTTCCGTTTCAGTTAAAATTGCGCCCACCCGTAGCCACAGGTTGGATGCCTTACTATCCACGTTGGGTTGATCTTGTACACCGGGATGCTGTCCGGGTAATGACTTCTGTCTCCATTCCCGTGCAAACTTTTCAAGAGTGGGGGGGGGGCATGGACGTTTTTGCATGCGGATCAGCGATATTCAGAGGCGTGTAATTCTTATCTTCACCGGTGGTGTTGTAAAGTGGATTGTCTCGCTTGCCATTGAAATATATGGTCAATTGTGTGATCTGTGATGCACACAATTACCTCACATTCAACACGCATCTGCCTTCTCAACAACATGGTAGGACTATTCTTTCAGATGTCGAATTTGTGTCGTGTAAGTAGGTGAGAAGCGGAATCGTGTAGATGTGAACGGCCTTGATACACAATAGGGTAAATAGATGCATGTTTCACATTCCGTTATATTGTCTCTACTTCATGCCTTAGCTCACTATAATTATGGATCTTGGTTGCATAGGTTGCCTGCAAATTGTGGTTAAGTGGACAAGCAATGTCGATGATGCAGAATCTCCGCATATTTTCGCTCGCATCACGATGTAGGGTCGATTGGCTCGGATGGAAGTAACATCCCATGATCCATGATCAAAATACAATATATACTGGAAACTGGATTTATGCCCGGTTTTGGTTCTGGCCTTGGATACGAATCCAGGGACTCCGAACTTAAACAGGCAAGGCCGAACGAATCATTTCTGTTGGATTTCGAGGCGTGATGTAACCTGATGTAACTAACGCGCTAAGTACGGCCCTCTGTTGACCTTACTGACGCTGGATGCCCATTCCTCAGGTACTTTTACCAGAAATTGTGCGTCATGTCTGGACCTGGAGCTTTCCAGTAAATTACCCTTTTTAAAACCGCTGAAATATCTGAAGCTGTGCTGTTAGTCAGCTCTATTTCAGGGTCATTGCTAGCTCTTGCTTTCTCTAGTTAAAATCACGCTGTGTCGAAATTGCTTAATTTCGTTATTCCCTAAACACCCGATCAGTACTTACTCATGTATTCCATTTGAGGGACTTCGGCGTCTTGGTGGTTATTTTGCTTTATACTCAGTTCACGGTAAAACCTTCTTTCCCGACGCAACCGGAACGTTTACTTCATTCACTCCTGCTCCTTCTCTCCTAGAAGATGAGCAAGAGTGGGAAATTTGCGCGAGATGACATCGTACAAGATTGTTTCTTGGAGTCCGTTCTTCAGCCGCGGATGAACTTACGTGACAAACGGACCAGATGAAGTGATCCCAGAAAAACAGCCTTTTGCATCTGGTTCGCGATGGACTGAGTCTGACGCTGGCAAGCCGTAATCTTGTTGAGTTGACGGAGAAGTGAAGCTTTCATATCTCCAAGGCTGCCAGTTTTGAGAATTACAAGATTGACTTTGCAGCCTTGTTATAGCCTGATAAACTCAGCAAACCTCTACCCCCTTCATCTCGAGGGAGATATATTCGAGGTACGGAAGATCTAAGATGATGACTTGGATGGATTGTCATACTCTGGCGTGTCCTTTGGCCAAGTTGCTACAACTTACCGACGTTCCATTTCACTGCACAAAACGTGTAGAGTAGGATGGTTCACAAAAAACTTGTTTTTATTTTTCGGCGGCCGTATTACGACCGTTTGTTTTTCTGGGTGGAAAAATACTCTCCTAATTTTTTCAGATTTAAAAAGAATTATATAGAGGCTGCGAGCACCAAATTTACGCAAAAAGTTATTTGGCGTCTGTCAGTCATGGAAAGTACCATTTCTTAGGAACAGAGAGATATAAGAGCATAATTGTATCCCTAAACATTCGTTCTAAGGATAGCCAAAATTCTGGGACATTCCTCATACAATAGAACAAAAATATATAATAGATATGAGATGAAAAATTTAAATGCTTCTCACCAGAAATAATATTTTAAACCAAATTTTTCTTTAACAAGGCTTTGAATAGTTTCTTCATCACTAAAATTTGAAGAAATAGAAATATACATGAATACCCGAGCGAGTTTTTATGCTTTTTTTGCTCCTTCAATCAAAATTGATAAAATCTAAGAAATTACTGGTAAAATTTTACAGATTCTATTAGCGATAAATGTGCTACCAAAGGTTATTAGAAAATTAGTAATTCGATTAGTGGAGATATTTTTAAATTCAAAAGTGAAAAACTAATTACTTGGTAAAAAAAATTATTGAGAACTGTATATAATAATTTAAAATTAAGTCATAAATATTGAAAACGTGTAAAATAGAAGAGTTTAATTAAACGGCGCAATGGTGTAACATTTCTAACTCTATTGAAACAATAAGAAGGCTATATTGAGAAATTGTTAAGGTGGCCGAGTCTGTTCTCATTTTCCAAATATTGTATTCTCATTATGGTTTGAACAAAGTTAAGAAAAATAAGAATTTATTAGAATATTCAAATTGTAATGCATCAATGAGCTATAAATTAATTATGATTATTCAGGATCCTCGTGCGCTACTTTTGAATAGAGTTCTGTTTTCGATTTTCAAAATTTTTCTCGGTTTTACATTTTTCTAGTTTTCCATAGAAAATTGCAATTATTCAAGGAATCGTAGATTCATAAAAAATATACTGTTTAAAAGGCTGTGAATAAACAAGGGCTCATCGTAGGAGAAAATGTAACTAAATAAATAATAAAAATAGCTGTCTCATCATCTCTTCGCGCAGACGACAGAGGGGGCTTTCTGCGAGCCCTATCTTATGTCTGTCATATCCGAAGTTTCCATGTCCTATACACATTTCAGTTAGGACTTTGACTTCGTTCCTTTCGAGCTTGAGTATTTCCTTCGCTCGGTTAGGGTTTAGCTCTAAACCAAGAAGTGCTTTGGCCTGCCTGCAGCCAGTGGCCAATCCCCACTCATTCCGATGTTCCCCGGTCAGCCAACTGTTGATTTTTTCAGTGACTAACCTACTGGAAATGCCTAAAACTGGCTCGGGTCCAGCAAAGTTTTCTCTTGCTGATAGTTTTGGTAGCATGTCCGATATCTCATTGCCTTTGTTGCCGCTGTGTCTAGGGATCCAAAGTAGAATCACTCGGTTTTCCGTCGCTAGGATGTTCAGTGCCTCAAAGCAATTTCATATTAGTAGCGACGTAGTCGTTGTTCCATTCAGGGCCATTATAGTAGCCCTGCTGTCTGAGCAGATAAGGATGTTTCTTTTGTCTGTAAACCAGTTGTCCCCATCACTGAGCAGGTATGCCTCGCCGTTAACCCATTCCTCCTTCGTGGATAGGCTAACACGATACTTCTTGTCGAAGAGATATCGAGTGAACGTGTTGTCCTTGAGCATGCTCAGGGTCGGCTTACTCACGATGTCGGTTGGGATCCGCACTGCTGTCGATATTCTTATTAGCATTATTAGCTTCAGCTAATTTATCCATCCTGAGAAAGCCTTTTTGGTAGATTTTTTATCTCCTAGTTCTCATGTTGGCATTATCGGTTATCTGCAAAGGTGGTCTTGCTGGAACGGGTCGTATGTTCGCTGGAGGATGTTGCTCTTCTTCTTGCTGATGAAGAGCTTCATATCCTTTTCGGCGTAAAAAGGATACCTGATCTCCTATATACTGAGGCGTTGTATGAGCATATTCCATATATTGACCCAACGTTCATGTAACCTCAGCATGTATCCTCTTCGCGCCGGTGAGCTTCTTTGCCAACAGGTAAGGATATCCCTCCTGAGTTGGTCCGACCATTCAAAACGATGATCTCGTGTTTGTCCAGGGCCACTGCCTGGTCGTCGCCTCGGTTCAGTCATATTGCCATTCCCAACTGAACCATGGCCTCCATCTAAGAGTGGCCTATTATGGGTGGCACTGCGCTATACTATGGGCGTAATCGCATAATCCGTTGCATCGGGGAGTTAGCCCAATGTAACGTGGCTGAGTGCAAGATCCGGAGCTGTCGTGCGATGTGGTCGCCATATCCCTACGCAAAAAATATTATTTTATTTTTATTATCAATTTATTACTTTATTTATTAATCATTTTTATTGTTTATTATGTGAGAAATTGTAGGATCCAGAAGCTACGTTTATGGTTCTTTAAAACAACCAATCCCGGCGCAACTGGAACGTGTACGTTATCCACTTCTGCTCCTTCTGTCCGAGAAGGTAAGCAAGAGCGGGAAATTTACGCGAGACAACATCGTACAACACTGTTCCTTGGAGTCAGGTCTCTAGTTGCGGATGACCTTACGCGGCAGACGGGACAGTTGGAGATGAAGATTTCACCTCTGGATACTTTTTTAGAGCTACCAATCTTTGTAGAATGTTATGAGGAACAGTGTTGTCGGACCAGATGTGCACACTCGAGGCCTGACATTGTTCTCCAAGACTTCGAGAAACGAACTATATTCGTTATCGAATTCTCGGCTCCTTAAACGTTCCGCAAGCCCTAGAAAGTTTGAATTCTACATATCATTAAAGAAAAAATTATAATCCACTTTTAGAACACCCTAATGCCCCACCAGTCAACATTTTTTAGAAGCAGGGGAAGAAAATGTGTTTCTCAAGCCCTAACTTTAGTTCTGAAAATTGTTAAAAAATACTGCTTCGAAGTTTGAAATTTTGAGGTCTTCAAGTGTATATTTCTTTGTCAGTATTATGTGAAAATAATGAAATTCAACTTTCTACAATGAATATGTGGAAGTAACAATAGGCATGAATTTATCTCTTCAAATTCGATTGCTTTTTACATTGTCATCAGAGAAGGTATTAGATTTGTGTGAAATTCGACATTCATACCCCCCCCCCTTTTTTTTGTCAAATGCCGACGTTTTAAGACCTTCTACGCCCGAAAGACAGGTTTTCGCGAATGCGTCTGGCTGTGTGTGTCTGTCTGTCTGTCTGTAGATTTTCAGTCTGTTACCCCGATAACTTTTGAAAAAATTGACAGAAAGAATTGGCCTTTTGTGAACTCTCTCAGTGTCCTAAGCTGAAGGTCAAGTTTTTTAGCCAGCCACTTTGGATGAAAATGTAAAAGGTTAGAGCATTTTCAAAATTGTGAAGACCACTTTTTTCGGATAAAAAAATTCTATGTACGGCTATTCGCAGTACTCAAAAGTGCAAACAATTTATAAAAATCACTTTTTTCTATAAAAATATTATCGGAGTTATAGCTTTTGCAAAATGTAAAAAAACGAAAATGAGAATGTCAGAATAGCGGCGATGCTTGCAGGTTAAGACACACGAAGGCATGCAGGTTGAGGCACTATGTGTCGCTATATGTTTGGAAGGGAAAACGTCAAAGACGTCATGTTAATATTTGTTTATGTTCCGAGTTGCTATCAAACGTTTATATCAAGTGTTCTAATTGATTAATATAATTTTGTCTTGAAATTACCAAGATGTAGCCAGTGAAAATGGCATGCTGAAGAGCAAGAAAAACTGATCATGGTGTTTCTGATTGTAATGCATTGCACTATCTTCCTTCTCTATTTTTCATGGCTAAGGCCTTTACGATAAATAAATCAACATTAATATTTTGAAATTCATGGTTGTTATTTATTTTGTTTTGGAATTTTCTTAATTTCAATGACCATCTCAATCTACATGTCAACACATTTTTTGGCCAAAAAACATATGTTCAGGAAATTAACTATAACTTTTTCATTTTTGAAGCACTGCAACTACTTTCTGTAGCAAAAAAATAGCCCAAGACATTACGTTTGCAATAGAATATCGCTATTGCAAACGTAAGCTAGCCAAATCAAAACTCGAGTTGTCAAAGAAAAGTTTAACTTATTTCAAAATAGCGACCGCAGTATGTCACGCGAAAAGTTTCTCTTCTCAGTTAAGCACAATAATTTATGTATATTTCAGGATGAATACTCAAATCTAAAATAAGAATCTTGAGTATTCACTGGTGGTCTTCTGGTTCAAAAACACGTTTTCCAGTTATTGAAATTACAAAAGAAAAAATTTATATATGATCATTTGTTTTCTTTGAAATAATTTATTATACAAAAACAGGATTATTTCTTATGACTGCATTTGAAATTTTAGCATGTTATTACATATTTGCTACAAATTACATAAAATTCTAATTTCTCATAAAAAATTTCTCTTTTTTGCACATAAAACTAAAATTCTTTAATTCAAAATTTCAAGTTCTCTGATTGAAAGCCCTTTAATCGGGAAATATCAAATGCTCTTATTTTTACTTTAGAGCTTTTTAAATTAGAACAGTTTTGTCACAATCAAGTGAGGTAAAATAAACTGGGTGCGTAAATAAGTCTAATCTTTCCAGTCTAAAAAAATATTAAACTTGTAAATATGTACTGTTTCTCGAGATGGCATAAGCTATTTAGAAGATCCACAATATTTCCCGTCCACTATTTCAATCATAAGTAATTAGTAATTCTCCAGTATCGAATTATTAAATAATTCAAATAATTTGGAAAGTAATGTTTTACTAATCATTATCAGCTCTAATTTATCGATTTGAATTGATAGAATTTCGATTTTAATTATTGAAGTTTCACTAATTTAGATTTTTAGAGGTGAGCAGGTAACTCTGGATCAAATTGTCATGAACGCTTGAAACTTTTTATATTAGTTTGCTTTCTGCAATGCAAAAAGACTTTTGTTTTTTGAAAATTTAATATTTTTTAAAACAATTCAGATAAATAATTTTTTTTTTAAATCAGGACGTGAGATTTCCCGTTGTTTTAAGATCCGCAAAGAAAAATGCAAAAGATCTAAAATGAAGAAACTCGCAATCGTTTTCTTGAAAATCAAACATTGTAGAATTTTGGAAATACTAAAAACATGGCGTAAGCTTTGAAAAAAATTAAAGTAGATTTTGTGGAACACCTAGAAAGCTACAAGTTTGCTTCTAGGCTACTCACATTAAGGGAAAAAACGTCATTAAGGCAAATTAAAAGTCGCTCTTTTTTTTTTATTTGATAACGCAGAAAACATAAAGTTTTGTTCAACAATTCTTCTTTTAATTTTTTTTTTCCTATTACTTTGAAGATTCGTCTTTTCCGGTTAAAAATTTTAACTATTCTGTATAAAATTCATCTTTTGGCTTAGAAACTCAACAATTTCAACTTTTCAGTTGAAAATTTATATTTTCGGTTGAAAATCTAACTGTTTTCTGAAAATTCGTTTTTTCTCTGAATGTAAAAATCTGTACTGAATAAAAATTCAACACTTTTTTAAAAAAGTTGTCTTTCTTGTTCTAAAAATGCATCTCTTTTGGTAACAATTTAAACTCTTTGGTTTCAAATGAATCAGTTTTGGTTGAGGATTCAAGTATGTTGTTGAAAATTCTTCTTTTTTGGTGGAATTCAACTGTTTTTGATCCAAAATTGAAATCTGTTCTGGTTGTATTATCAACTATTATATTTTATCTGCAGAATTCATCTGTTTGGTTAAAGTCAACTGTTTTTGAGTTAAAATTAAGATTTTTTTTAGTTGAAATACCATGCATTATATTTTTCGTTAAGAATTAATATTTGTTGACTGAAATTATTATTTAAAACTTCTTTGATAGAATACAATAAGAAAATCAAACTAGGTTTTGTCGAATGCTAATGCTTTTTTATTGAAAATTCTACTATTATGTTTTTGGTTCCGATTTCAACTATTTTGGTCAAAAATTCTACTATTTGGTTTAAGATCAAAGTTTTTTTAAAAATTAGTTTCTTTCCTGTTTTTTTTTTTTTAACTGTTACATTTTACGTAAGTTACACTTTGTCAATAACAAAAATATTCTGCATATCTAAAAAAATAATATGCTAAATAAATAAAACGCGTCATTCATATTGAATTTACAAGAATTTTTTCACTATAATGAGAACAGCACCTGTATGTCGTGCACAATGTGCTTAAATCCGGTGAGATTTCCTATAGAATCTAAAACAAATGCATCCTCTTACTTACCTGAAAAAAATTGATTTTTTCTCTACTGAATGGCTTATTAGTGCACGCATAGCGCGCACAACTTTCCAGTATAGTTTGAACTTCCAATTAACCCAGAGCCTTTTACATAATAATTTTAGTAGCATAAAGTATAAATTTCAGAGATGAATTTATTTCCAAACAGAGTTTAACTCTTACTGAACTTGAAAATAATAACAAAAAATTTGTGAAGAGTGAACATGGATCGATTTAATTCCTGAGAGAATGAGTTTTGATAGAGTAAACATCGTCTGAATGCATGTATTACTTTATTTTATTGTTGAAATTGCTTTCAGTAATTTAAAAAAATGATTATGTTTTTGCTCATGAAACCAGCAAACTTTAGTTATATGACTACAAGTAAATAAATGAAATTGCTTTCGTCATTTGCACTAATTATAATGCAGCAAATATATAGTCAAGCATAAAGCGCTTTAATCAAGAAAGGACATATTTGTATAGATGAAAAGCATATCTCTAAAGTCTAAACGTAAAAATACATAGACATAATGAATTTATATAAAATATAGAAGAGATTGAAATGAAATTTAGCGAGAATTATTGACAGAGAATAATTGTTTTATTCGATAACATTGTTGTCCAATTGAAAATCCTAATAAGACGCATTTGGGTGATACTTATTCAAACGTTTTTATCATTTTTTCGTATTGAAAAACAACATAATACATGATTTCTATATGAACATTGTTGTTAACATCAAAATGTCCTATGGGCTAGTTTCTCGTAATCAGTTTTATTTTTGCGCTCTGTTATGACGAGCGGGCGGGCGGGGAACAAAAACATGCAGCGCGCCACTTAATTTGTAATATATATTGGGCTCATATTCACCAAGTACAAATACTGGACTAGCTAAATATCTATTCGTATTTAGCAGATTACGTGATAGTGATGCTCGATAAACATGACCGTCGTCCTTTATAAAACATTGGGATACTCGATTGATTTGACCTGCGACATTATTACGACGCAGAAGGTGTGCAGCGAAATAACGACTTAACCTTTTAACCTGGCCAGGGCGACCGGGATCGACAACTACTACATATACGCGCTCTGCTACCCCGTTATCTCGTGAGACAGGTAAATTTTCTCGTTTCATCCAGGCAAATGCTCTGCTAAGGGTAGACTCATAAAGTTGTCCATGTTCAGCATAGTCTCTACCTTCAATCATTATAGAAATTTGCATTCCTGAACGAATGTTATCAAAATGTTCAGCTGGTAGAGGTCCTCCATCGCCTCTTTCCATTGCATCTAGTTTATTACAAGCAAAAAGAGATATATGAATTATTTTTGCACTGGTTGATGAGTTATGGTTCAAATAAATAATCGCTATATGTCCTTCTTTCATATCATGAAGCACAAACATACATTTCATGAATAAACAACTATTTATCATTCCTGAATGTGTGAGAGATCTTACCTCAAAGTATGGGGCTAAGTCGCCCACTCTTAAAAAAAAGAAAAAAAAAATGTACTTGAAATGAAAACTTTACAGAAATAGTAATTATTCATAAGCTTTTTGACGAACGGTGTTTTTGGTCTTATAGATGAAATGATTATCAAGGAAAATAATTATACATTTGGTATGTGTAATAAAATGTGTAATAAAATTCGAAAATTATATTTTCTTGGCAAAAAAATGCTGTCTGTTACAAAAATGGGTTATCCCGAGGTTTAGCCAGCATATAACTGATGGCGTGTCTTCTTCATATTAGCAGATTTTATTACGCGTATATTTTAAAATACAAAAAGGTGAGGGTTTGCGAAAAATTTGGTGTATTGTTTTCTAAACTTTGAAAACATGCACAGAAAGTTTACTGGAAAACTCCACTGTTTTTATTTCAAACAATATGTTTTTATGTGCGTGCTTATATGAAGAAGGCATCCTATCAATATAATTTATGATAAATTACTTTTTAAGCCGGAATAAATTTATTTGCTAAAAACATAAAGAATTTTTCATACAACTTTCTTTAGATGCGAAAACTGTTATGCCACATTTTTCTTGTATCTTTCGCTGTTGCCCAGGAAATTCCAAAAATTCGTTTTTATAAAGAAAAAAATTTTCGAAGGCAAATACACCAGCAGAAGCTTGACCTAGGACTTCAAAAAAAAAAGAGAGGTTTAAAAATTCAGACAATTTGTCAACGAATCCGTCGATTTTAAAATCATTTCAATGAACAAATCTTAATTAAAAACTAATCTCCCTAAATTTTATTAAACTATTTAATAATTGAGTGTTAACGTAATATAACCATTTTTTTTTATAATTTCAGAGATAGAATAATGAAAAAATAATACATTTCTTTAATAATTTAGTTTTGATTTCAAATTTAAAATTTGAAGCTTTTTTCGAAAACTTATGTTCCAGGTCAGCCCTGAAGAAGTGAATTGCAATTTTTCACAAAACGTCGTCAAGATTCGCAGTTTTGCACACGATTGAAACCCGAAAAAGCTTCGGAATTTGAATTTAAATTGAACATAATGGATCATCATGAAAGCGTTAAATCTATTAATTTAGTTTCGTTTTAGCGATTTCGATTGCTGATCAATGAGTGAATTTTAGTCAAGTGTGCTCTGCTAAATTATATTGAATTTTGTGCTAAATATGGCAGTGCGAGTATTAAATAATTTTTCGTTTCAACGTCAATAAAGGCATGTAACATAGATAAATTGTCAGTTTTTTCAAAATAATTGTGTTAAAAAATGGCATAACGGATATATACACTGTTAGAAACTCCTATAGCGATTTTACATAAATGTAATGGAAGCAATATGCATATACGTGTAGTAAATTTGATATACATCATCTTGTAGAACTAATATACATTTATAGTAAAACGCAGTGCGTGAAAGTTGAAAGTTCTTTGATGCACCCAAATCTGGTCAAATATTTAAAAATAAAGTTATAATCTGAAATTCATCGAATAAATTCTTATTTATAATCAGAGTGCAACGTACGGGTGGAATTTTCTTCAAAATTCACTGTAAATGTCAAAATTTCAAAGTGAGTACTGCTGCTTTTAGGTTAGGTGTCTTAATAATTCGCTTAATTGAACTTTTCCACTTAAAAACCAGTATGATTTATGTTTATCTAGAAAAAAATATTATGCTTCATCATTTAGGATTGGAAATTACTGCCATAATTATTTTTAATTTTTTGAAAGTAAAATTACCTGACTTTTCTAAAAGTTGATCAGTATACATGTATATGAAATTTAATATACAGCCTCTTAATTAATATTTCATAGACCGAGGTTTTAGATTCAATGATAACAGTAATACGAAAAAATCTACCTAAATGTTAATATTAAGTACTAGGTCTTACCCGCTAGTCTACCGTTTGCACATGGAGAAGTTTCTCAGAAATGCACAAAAAATATGTGTAGAAAATTTGGTGCCGATTGGCAAAAAACTGCGGATTTTCAGAAGCGTCATATGTTTTAGTCCCCTTAATTTTATATATTAGATATTATATCACACTTACTGATTATAACTATGAAAGCCATGCAGGTAAGGAATAGAATTATGATCTTCATTGCTGCAAGGTGGATCCAGCGACAAAGAAAGTTAAAAAGTTATTCCTGTTGATTTTGCTGAACAGTAACGGTGAAATTTCAGGAGGGTATTCACTTATATGCTAGCTAGGTGGCCGATTTTTCCAGATACCATTCCCTATTTTTAACATTCCTCTCCTCCTCCTTCACTTTTTACATGTCATAATTTCTCGTAATAAGTGACGCTTTAAAATTCAACGTCGAGAGGTTGTTTACTTTTCATCTAATAATATTCTTCATATCGGCAAGATTTATCACCCATTGAACCTTCAGATATGTTCGTGTCTAGATTCACCGACAATCAACGGGCGCCGAACCAAGGCCATAGTCTCGTGAGAGATAAACAGGGTTTGATCGCCAGCCCCCGAAATTCATGAAACATGTACATAATGTACATATATTTTTCCCAATTCAAATTCCTCCCCGGAAAATTGATTTGACTACGGGCTGGCGTAAGACAAATATTTTCTGTAAGTGTAGCTAAATTGGAAAGAGCGACCACGTCCCGCAACGGAATTTCGACAATTTCTTCATTCCATACTTTTAAATTATTTTTGGTTTCTCCAAAACTGCATAAATTAATTACTAAAAATCAACCGAAACCTCCTGAAATCTACCTTAACTAGAGCAGGCAAAAAAATTCTAATAAGAAATAGTCAACCCATGTTCTTTCCTAAGACAATAATTTATATCCTCGTTCCCACCTTAATATTCAACAAATGCAAAAAACAAGCCCTAGCACATGTAACAAACCCCGTCTCGGCTGCTTTCAACCGAAACAGCCAAAACAATTTGAAGCTTAAAAACTAATTAATCCAGACACTTTCTCAAGACTCGTGTTAATATCACCATTTCCGCAATAATATTCAAAAACAACCAAGAACTATTCCTAGCACATTTAACCAATCTCTTCTCAGCTGCCTTCATCTAAAAAAGCCAAAAAATTTAAAATAAAAAATAATCACCCCAGACAGTTTCCCAAGACACTAGTTCATTTTCCTAATACCCGCAGAAGTATTTAACAAGCACAAAAAATAACTTCTGGTACATTTGACGAACCCCCTCTCTGCCTTCTTCAACTAAAACAGCCAAAAAATATGAAATTTAAAAATTATCATCTTAGATACATACCCAAGACTTCCGATCATATCCTCATCGACATGATAATATTCACCAAACACAAAAAGGAGCCACCAGTAAAGATAATGAACACCATCTCAGCTGCATCTAACTAAATCAGCCAAAAACATTTCAAAATAAACATTGTGAACCCAGAAAGATTCCTAAGACTCTTATTCATATCCTCATGCCCATAGTAATGCTCAGCAATCCCAAAAAACAAACCCTATACAAAATATTAATTTTCGTCAAAAAGAATAGAATTTTCAACAATGGTTTACAACCCCTTGAAATCCAAAAAATTCATTAATTAGATAATATTGGCGCTTATAGAATATATTATAAGCAAAGCCCATTCAGTTAAATATAAAATATGGAAAACTTGTGAGCATTAAAATAATAAATTTAGAAAAATTTCAGAACACTCCGTATAATTTTCGTGCAATACTACAAAAACTTCAGAAAATAAAATGATTACATTTGAATAAATATAAATAATTAAAATAATAAAATTAGGTGAGCGATCATTATTTATTACAAAAACTGTTCACATGTGTAACATTCAGTCAAGTTTTTTGTTTAAACTAAATAATGTGATATTCTTAAACTGAAGATAAGGTGTTCTTAGGACCTCTCTGCTTTCAGAGAAACAACTGAATACTATAATACCAGTTTCTGTCTTTTTGCGAAAGCTGTTTTTGTTGCACGATATAAAAAATATTGAAAAAAATGATTGGAGAAGCAAATGTATAATGAAAGCAAAGTTATCGTTGCCAGAAATGTGCCTCACAGAAGTTTGGAAGGAGAGCAAAAATAAATACTCATAAATTCTCGCCGAGAACGAACGTCGGGTAAGTTACCGGGTAACTTACCAATATTACCGTACGTTACCAGGATAATTTACCCGACTCAAAACTCTAGTTTTGAATCTATTCTTCTGAAAATTTTAAGTTTCTAAGGCCGAAAAGTTTAGATTTTAAATCTGTTAGTTTTGAAAGTTTGAGTTATGGTGGGAGAAAGTCAAGAATTTTGAAATGAACGGCTCAACGCGTATTAGGTGCGTGCTACTGGAGAAGCGATGATTTTCAGCGTCAATAAAGCAAGGTAGATTAGATAAATAGTCCAAATAATTTTTTTTTTCTCGATATGTAGCCTTCCTCTTGTTTTAATAAAGCTGAAAATGTTACACAGATATGTTCTTTTATCAAACTTTTAAAATGAAGATTTTTTGTATTACAAATTTGTCACAGGAAACTATCTACAAGATCATACAATTTCAAACCACAAAATATTAAAAAGAATATCTCGAAAATTATTCACATTTGGATAAAAATTTGAGAAATTACATAAGTTTACTTTCGATTCCACTACTTTCATTATCAATTTATTTAAATAAAATAGTTTTATTTATACTTGTTCAATCTTTCAAAAATAATTTTCAAAGCATATCTTTAAATATTTTAAAAGATTTCCAAAAATTTTGAAAAAGAATCTAGAATATTTTGAAGCAAATTTTCCAATTTTTCCAGAATTTTAAAATACTTTTAAGAAAAATATAAATCATTTTAAAAAATATTTCGAAGGTTTATAAGTTTCAAAACTATTGATGAACAATTTAGAATTCAAAAAGATTTTAAAGAATGTAAAAGGATATTCAGGATCTTGGAGATTGCGAAAGACGCCTTTTCACAATTTTTCAAGGAAATAAAAATAAAATTCTTCAGATTCCTGGCAACATTTGCAATGATTTTTTATTTTAAAGAATGGATTCTTTTAGGTTAAATCATTTCAAATGGTTGTCAAGAAGTTTTAGTAGTTTTGAAATGATTTGTAGAAATTTTAAAAGATATAACCTTCGAGCGGTAGAGCCTATGACAAAGCCACCGAACTGAACGTGGTTACAATTATTAATAAGCAGTCGCGGACAATTGTCCAGGGATGGTTCCGAAGGAATAACCCCTAAGCGAAGGCGTGACAAACATGCCGAAAGCTGAGCGGCACCTGGGCGAAGTGAATTGAACATTGCAACCTCTCAGAGTATGCTGTCTTATACTTGCATGCGGGGTTCTAAAAGAACGGAAAACCCTTTCAAGGTGCTGCAATTAATTCAAATGAAAACACGACGACAAACCGGCGAAACGTTCACATTCAGTTGACGAATCAACTCAAGGATGGCGAGCTAAACTGCTACGATGCCAGAATTATCTCTGTTCGCGGAGGCTTTATAGCGCGTATGTACACTCTGTGATGCCAACCGCGAAAAGCAGACGCTTTCTGAAAGATGATAGTGGTTTCAAGAAAAGGAGGAACATTGACATGCAGGTTCCTCCTAAGCCCCAAGATCTGGCCGAAATGGATGCCTCTCTTTGTGAGGATATCTCGAAAGAGTCCGACCTCCGGACCATCAATCAATCAGTTTTTGGTGCTGCGAGACCATTGACTGATTCGAATCGAAGGCTTAAACTGACGATTGATCAAAAATTCAAAACACGCTTGTATCAACTGAACAAAAAGATTGAATGTGCAAGACAGAATACGGCCCGTGTTCAGTGTGTGATTGCCTAGATAAGATCTGGTAGGCCTTTTACGAAAAGGGTTCGAAAGTTTGCTCGAAAACTAAGGATCTTCAATCTTACTTTAAGAAAGTCAAAGCTGCTGACAATCAAGCAGCACATTGTTGACAAAATACGGGTGTTATCTGACGCAAGGGAAAGAAAAGAGAAGAGGGAGAGATAGGTCAGGGAAAATCAACAGTTTGTCGTTTACCCATCCAGGGAATTACGGGCAAATAAATTGTTCGAACCTTCTGTACATGATCTTTACAGTTATCCTAAACAACAGGATTGTGCGAAGAATTGAGCCTGTGCGGAGAGAGATGTACAAACAACGTGGCTTAGAAATGTTCAGACTTTAGAGACATGCTTTTCATCTATAAAACTATGCCCTTGATGATATGCTTGATGATATATTTGCCGGATAATGATTGGTGCAAATTGCGGAAGTGATTTATGTCATTCACGCAGAAAAACGCCGAACCTGCAAAATACATTAAAATCGGCGTTGTTTTGAGTTGCAACAAAAACAAGTCTCGAAGTTTTATTTTGAGAATCTTGGATAAATTAATCGTTTTGGGACTGTTTTTTCTCATTTCCAGGAGCGTAAAGTCTGATTTTTAATAGTCAGTCAGCATGAGAGAAAGAGAGGCTGCACAGACCAACGGCGAGCTGGAATCCAATGAAGGAAGAGCGATGCTTCAGGACACGGAGAATACTACAGATGGTTCAATGGTACCGTTAGAAGTAATCCTGGTCAAAAAAGATAAAAGGGATCTAAGGAAGACATTAAATGTCCGCAGATTAAATGATGGTGAAGTCACAGGTAAATTATTTTTGCTGGTAAATCGATGTGGTACAGCTATCGCGCTGAACATGCGAGAATTAGTTGTAACTGAAGGTACGAAAATTAAAATTACACTGATAGACGATTAACCTGCGAGCTACCGACCTCGTCGGCTATCTTATGAAAAATGCAAAACCGTGACAGAAATTGTTGAAGAACTAGAAGAGAACGGCATGATTCGTCAAAGTCATTCACCCGATGCAAGTTACATTAAAAAAAAAAAAGTAAGCCTCGCTTGTGGGTCGGCTATCGCTTACTCAATGAAAAAAAAATCAAATTTGATTTGCACCGTTTCCAAATATCGAAAATCGATTGTTCATCAAATTCCAATGGACGAAGATTCGATGGAGTTGACGACATTCGTCACAAAAGATGGTCACTTTGAATTTCTACGAAGTCCTTTCAGTCCTAAGAACTCGCCTGCAGTTTTCCAGAAGGCGATAAACAGGTCACTCGGCGGCTTGAGATTCTTTATTGCATTAGTTTACATTGACTGCTGGGGTTACGAGATAACAAACAGACCGAGTCGAGAACGCTCTAGCACGGCCTTTGGTCAGGGTCGTGTGGATAAAGGTTCGTTGGCAAAGATCAGGATCATATGTAGTGCCGAGTAGATTTAGCTCTTACGGGCCTAAGGGTCATAAGCACGTTATGAGGAGCTTAATCGGTGAAGGCTGGACTGAGGGACAGGTTTGTTTAAATTTTGCGTGTCTTTTGTTCAGAGACACTTTAAAGGAAACTCTACTGGCGAAGGCTGGACCAGAGTCAAGTCAGTGCAAATCTGACGAATCTACCGGCCAGAGATATGTTGAAAGAAGCTTCGCTGGCAAAGACATCCGCTTCATTGTGAATCGGCTAGCAGTACAGGTTTTGCTAATGTTTATATAAACATTTCCTGAAGACGATAGTCCTCACACTATCCTAATACAAGGGATTCCGATGCGTGATGTCGACACCGCCGATGTCGACCAGCAGGGCAGTCAGTCGTCTTGGGGACACGATTTACAAAAGACGATACAGTTTCCTTGAAGGTTCAACTGCGGATATAGTTTTGTGCTATTTAATCATATACGGACTATCTTCTATTGTGCTGAATATTTCCCAAACATTGTACTTCAGCAACGATACATTTTATAAATGAATTACTTGCTACAATTAAGTCGAAATATTTTGTTATTCAACATTCTAATTTGAACGTAATTTTGTTTAAAATAAAAACCATAATAGTTTTATTAGAAAGCATGTAGTTGAAAGCAAATTATAAGATATAATTTGGGCGGATCAATTTTGACATGGGACATATTACTGTGAGATTCTGATAGAAATAAATTATGACAAGCTCAAGATCGATTTCAAAGGTAAACTAGGGTACAGATTTTTTCAAATCTTACGTGTTTAAGTAGGTTATTGTCCTTCACGCACACTTTTTTCGTGTATACTTTTTTCAAAAGCAACTCCAGAACCTTGAAAACTGTCATTTTTCCTTTGTTTTCGGTTGAAATATTTCCGCAACGTACTGTTTTTTAACATTGTGTCTCAGTTTGCAACTGGGACTCTGATAGCACAAAATGAAGCACACGTATTTTATCGTTTTATTGTTAGTTTCTTATTTTACGTTAATTTTCGTAGGTAGCTATAATACAAACTGTATATAAACGACACTGTAAAAATTATAGGTCTCTTTTTTCACGATTGCATTTTTTAGGTGTCCTTTTTTTGAATGGGAGAACTGCATGCTGTTATTTTCAATGCAAAACAAATAAATCTGGGTTTTGTCCAGCGTTCTCATTTCACTGGCACTCGACACTATTTTTTCTGAGTCTTGTTTAATACATGAAATTAGCTCTGAAGTAATACTTTTTTACAGTAAAATTTTCTTTAGATAGACAATGTTTTATTGTTTTTGTGTTGCATAGTTTGAATAAAAATAGAATTTGATTTTTAATAACATTTTCCATAATTAAAACAAAAACTGTGCGCCTTATGAAATTATAATCTGGAAAAAATTCGTAAATCTTTTTGGGATAGACAATTTCATTAGTCAGCATTTTTTCATTTCTTGTATATTTTTTCCAGCAAATTGAATTATTTAATCTTAATTTTGGATGAATAAGGCCAAAACCATTGGTCAAATGCGGCTGGCTGGCTAGCGATATCATCCTTCATCTTTAGGGCTTGAAAAGTTTATCAAAGGACGATCCGATCGGTTAATTTCTCTGCAAGTTGTGGTGACAGACCACGAAAAAAGACTGATACCAAAGAAAAACCATTGAGTCTTTTTGAATAAACTATGTCATATATCAAAAAGTTAAACGTAACATTCGTATCATAGTTTCTGATCTAGCTCATTATTCCAAAGGAATTTTGAACATACCTTGCACAGTGAAAACAATATAGCATCATGTCAGAATAGCGGCGATGCTTGCAGGTTATGACACATGAAAGCATGCAGGTTGAGACACTATGTGTAATCATGGTAATGTTTTCTCATGTTCGGAGTTGCTATTAAACTTTTATATCAGGTGTTCTATTCAATCAATGCAATTTTTTCTTGAAATTACCAAGACGTAGACAGTGAAAATCGCATGATGAAGAGCAAGAAAAACTGCTCCTGCTGTTTCTGATTATGATGCATTATCTGTTTTCCCTCTTTTTCATTGCGGAGGCCTTTATGACAAATGAATCAACAATAATATTTTGAAATTTGTCGTTTTATTTAATTTGATTTTAACATTTCATCAATTTCAATAAGGTCTCAACCTACATGTTAACCAATTTTTTGGCCAAAAAACATTTGTTCGGAAAATGAGCCATAACTTTTTCATTTTTGAAGCAATGAAACTACTCTCTGCAGCAAAATTATAGTACAGGATATTACGTTTCCACCAGTATATAGCTTTCCATATTATTTTTTTTAGTAAACAAATTTCGACAAAAAAGGTAACCCGTATGATCCTGCATGCCCTTTCCTATACAAATTTCAATTTTCTTCTATTTGTCGTGTATCAGTTTGAAACGTGACAAATTCAATTTTATTATGTTTTGCGGTTTTTAAATCCAAAAATGAATCAATCTTGATGGAACTGTTCATAAATGGTTGAAAAGTATTTCCTATTAGTATATAGTTCGTAATAAAAAATTCCTTGTTATAATTAAAATATCGAGTTTCGCCACGCAGTTGGGGTCGTGACTTAGCCAAATCAAAACTTTAGTTATAAAGAAAAAGTTTGACTTATTTCAAAATAGCGAGCATAGTATATCACGGAAGAAGTTTTTTCTTTTCATTCAAGCACAATAATTTATGTATATTCCAGGATAAATACTCAAATATAGAAAGGGAATTATGATCATTTTCAGGTAGTCTTCTGGCTCGAGAAAACTGTTTCCAGTTATCGAAATTAAAAAACAAGAATGTTAAATATGATTATTTGTTTTCTTTGAAATAATTTATAATATGGAAGCAGAATTATTTCTGATAAATGTATTTTCAATCTTAGCATGTTATTATATATTCGCTACAAATTACATAAAATTCTAATTTGTCAGAAAAAATTTCACTTTTTTGCACATAAACCTAACATTTTTAAATTTGAAATGTTCCCATCATTAAAAATTGAATAATTTGAAATTTAAAGTTCTCACATTGGAAGCCTTTATTCGGAAAATATCAAATGCTCCAATTTTCACTTCAGGTGATTTAAATCACACCAGTTTTGTGTCAATAAAGTAAGATAAAATAAAGTGAGTTCATAAGAAAGTCTAATTTTTGCAGTCTAAAGAAATATGTTACTTGTAAATGTGTACTGTTAATTAAAAATTCTACTATTATGTGCTTGGTTCTATATTGATTTTTTGAACCATTACATTTTACGTGAGTTAGTTTTTGTTAATAACAAAAAAATTCTGCATATCTAAGAAAATTATATGTTGAATATATAAAATGCGTCATTTATATTGAGCTTACAAGAATTTGCTCGCTATGATTACAGGAAGTGAATGAATGAAATTAATTTCGTCATTTGTACTAATTATAATGCGGCAAATATATAATCAAGAATAAAGAGCTTCAATCAAGGAAGGACACATTTTTGTAGATAAAAAGTATGTTTCTAAAGTCTAAACATAAAAATACCTAGGCTTAATGAATGTATATAAAATATAGAGGAGATTGAAATGAAATTCATTGAGAGTTATTGACAGAGTATAATAGTTTTATTCGATAACATTGTTGTCCAATTAAAAATCCTATTAGGACCCATTTGTGTGAGACTTATCCAAATTTGTTTATTATATTTTTGTATTAAAAAAAAATAGTGTATGATTTCCACATGAACATTGTTGTTAATATCAAGATGTCATATGGGCTATTTTCTCGTATTTAGCTTTATTTTTGAGCTCTGTTACGATGAGCGGGCGGGCGAGGAACAAAAACATGCAGCGCGCCACTTAATTTGTAATATACACTGTGCTCATATTCGCCCAGTATAAAGACCAGACTAGGTAAATTATCCGTGTTTGGCCTATCAAGTGATAGTGGTGCTCGATAAACACGATTGCCGTCTTTTAGAAAACATTGGGATACTTGATTTCTTTGACCTGCAACATTATTTCGACGTCGGAGCTGTGCAGCGAAATAATGATTTTTCTTTCGTGTCTGACCAGTCCGACTGGGATCGACAACTATTACATATACGCGCTCTGCTACCACGTTCTGTGGTGAGACAGGTAAATTTTCGCGTTTCATCCAGTCAAACGCTCTGCTAGGAGTAGACTCATAAAGTTGTCCATGTTCAGCATAGTCTCTACCTTCAATCATCACAGAAATTTGCATTCCTGAACGAATGTTATCAAAATGTTCGGGTGGTAGAGGTCCTCCATCTCCTCTTTCCATTGCATCTAGTTTATTACAAACAAAAAGAGATATATGAATTATTTTTGCACTGGTTGATGAATAATGGTTCAAAATAATAATCGCTGTATGGCCTCCTTTTATATCATTAAGCACAAACACACATTTCATGAATGAACAACTATTTATCATTCCTGGATGTGTGAGAGACTTTACCTCAAAATATGGGGCTAAGTCGCTCACTCCTAAAAAATAAAAAAAAAATAAAAAACTACGAAGATGTTTTCCTCCACCAAAAAAAGGTAATAAAATTACATAGATATTATGGCAGTGCCAGAACTTTCCATTCGTCACACAGATTTTTACAATCTACCGAAATTAAACTAAAACAAACATCTGATAAGAATGAACTATTTATTCGCTATAACTAACGAAACTGCACCAAGCAAGCTTGAAAATAAAGTCTGAAGTTCGCAAAAAATAAAACATTAGACATTCCTGTCAAATACCATCTATAAAGTTGAATTATTAACAAATATAAAATAATTTGCAACCGACAATTAAATACTAGACTTTTTCAGTAAAAATAGCTAACTTTCAAAAAAAATAATTGAATGAAACCAAAAGACAAAATTGTCAATAAAATAGTTAATCCCCAATCAAGTCCGGGAGTATTTTCTTTCCACAAAAACGAATTTTCACATTTTTTTGAAAACAATGGCAGATAGTAAACAATGTTTAGATCAATTTTTGCATATATAGGAACGTGTCACAAATGATTTCTCTTACTCGTTTGTGATATATTGCATCGTTTTCGAAAGAAATTCGAAAATTATATTTTCTTGAAAAACAATTATGTCTGTCACAAAAATGGCTCATCCCGAGGATTAGCCAGTATATAACTGATATGATGTCTTCTTTATTTTAGCAAATTTCTTCACGAATATAGCGAAAAATACAAAAAGGTGAGGTTTTGCGGAAAACATGGTGTATTTATTCTTTAAACTTTGAAAACATGCACAGAAAAATTACTGGAAAACTCCACTGTTTCCATTTTCAAGAATATTTTCTCTATGTGCCTGCTTATATGAAAAAGGCATCCTAACAGTTTTATGTAAGTTCAATTATTTTTCAAGTTGGTAGAAATTCATTTTCTGAAAACATAAAGCATTTTTCATACAACAGCTCAGACGAATTTTCGACGAATCCGTCTATTTTAAAATTATTTAAATGAACAAAATCATAATTAAAAACTACTCGTCCTTCAATTTTATTAAACTATTCAATAATTTATTGTTAGGCCAGCTTGCGCTGTAAGTTTGTATTGCATTTTGTGGTGAATATAGTAGTGCGCGTGTTGAATATTTTTTTCTTCTTGACGTCAATAAAGCAAGGTAAAGCAGATCAGTTGTGAGAATAAGTCTAGTATTTACATTTAAACGTAATAAATTGTAAATACGTAATTTTCGTGAAGTTGACACATCCTATTTACAAGCTTTATGATATCACCTTTATTTTGTTTTGACACACCTGCCACTGACACAGAATCACATTCGTTTGTAAAAAAATATGATGAAATACATTGATTGCTCAAATAATTCTAATCTTTCTATTTTGATTTCCTTCTCGCATATACAAGTTTTACAATATCGCCTTCTTATCGTTTTATTAATGTTGAAAATATTTCATAATTGCGTTTTCTATGAAACTCTGCTACTTTTCAAATCTCATATTTCTGATGTAGTAATGAAATTAAAATATTTTCTGCACAGCCCGAAATAACTATGTATACGAGCACTGTTAAAAATGTTTGGAATTCTGCAATACTTCTACAATACAAGCGTCAGGTGAAATTCCAAACAAGAGATTGGAATGGCAAAACTGCAATAAATGTATTGTGAGTGTTGTAATTGGGGAAGTCACCGTAGCGCGAACTCTACGAGATATTGTCAAATTCCAATACATGATGTATTGTAACGTTACCTTACGTTTCGGATATAAGCTTCCAATACATTTATTGGAAGTTTCCAACATGAATTTTTTACAGTGTCGGTCTTACCCATTTACCGCGGTCCTACTGGGAGCCGATGTCATTTTTTAGATGACAGTTGCTCCCAGTGGGACCCTGCGGTGGTTGTGTACAGACTGTTAACCACTGACTGGCCGGGGAAGGCCCAGGATGGAAAACCAGGTTACTCAAAATGGCTGCCACTTATCTGTTGACCGCGACACCCTCACCGGAATAACCGAGTTCGTGTGTCACACCCTTCTCTCCCACGAACAAACCACGAAGCTTGTTGATTCTTTTTTCATTCCAGGCGCTAGATAGGTTACCCTATCCGAGCCCCACTGGTTTCGGCCCCGTCGCGCTCGACAGTTCGACTAGCTCACACCCGATACCACACAAGACAAACAATAGGAGTAGGAATCGTGTGAGCTAGAAAGGAGTTTATTTTTCATAATAAATAAAAAAGTTAAACAATTTAACAGAAAATTATCTCAAAAAAAAATATATGCCAAGGCACTTGCGAGATGGTTGCAGAAAGCTGTCATCCTAGGGTCGCTTCGTGTCCTCAAGACACACGAGAGTTTCGCCAGCCTCTCGTTGTGATTTCATCGTGTCCTGTGACCACCCATATTACGGTTTTGAGACGTGGACGCCTGTAGAAAATATTGTCATTAGAGTTTACGGTCGCCATGTGGCGGCGCCAGCTACGCAGTTGGCCCAGAATTTATATCATGCAAGGCGAAAGTGTTAAAAAAAATATTTTTAAAATAAAAAGAATTTTCTGATAGTTCTGGATAAAAGATAATGATCCCTAAAATTTTTTAAATGTTTTGAGTTGAAAATAATTTGCAAAAATCGTATAATTCACTGCTTTTAGACGCAAATCCCCATGCATTTCTACTAACTACAACAAATTATCATTCATACGCAATTCAATCACACATATAATTATTTGTGTAATTTTCAAACATCCGGAAAAAAATAGTCTAAACTTTAGAATATTTCTCATTATAAAATATAATATAATATTTCCTTTTTTTATTTATCAATTTAGTTTCATTTCGGATTTTCAAATATTTTGATAAACAAATTAAGTGTTTTAATGAACTTCTTATAAAAGACTAGGTGAGAATAATAAATTAATTCCTAAGTTATAGAATGAAACATTTTTTATAAATATATAAGTTTTTAGTGAAAGTTGGGTATGAAACATACATTGCTTTCACCGCGACAACAAATTAATAACAATTTTTTAATATAAAATAATCAATTTCATAAATAACTATACATAAATTTCATATGACTTTCAGTATTTGTCATGTTATTTGAAGTTCGAAAAATGAAACTTGTTGAAAAGGATTCATAAAATCCATTAAATTATGCTAATGTTAATTATAACTAATTTTGGTAAAGAACTCAAAGTGATGTTTTGAAAAAGATATTTTTGGTTTTGTTTATTTGACAGTAACTAATTAGAGTTTTATGTTTTCATTTTTTCATTAGGTAAAAGTTGCAATTCTCATTTAATTCTGATGCTCTAGCGCTTATTTGATTCCTTAACACATTCTCCGCAAATCTAATTGCTAGATTTTTATTCAAAAAATGTCATTCATGAGAACCTATTGTTTAAAAAAATTACGATTTTCCAAAGCTGGTTATAATTGACAATAAAATGTTTTCCTCGATATGGTAAATCATTTTTAACAACGTTTATTTATTAACTTGAAATAACTTTAGTTCATGTTTAATTTGAAAACAAGTGTAATGAAAATTCCCTTCTCGTCTCAAATCTTGAGCCAATTTTCATGAAAATAGTTATGACGTAAAGCCAATTCTTAAATGATTTCATCAAAATTAATTAAATTTGTTCACAATGTATATTTTTGGTTTATTTTTTCAAACTTAATAATTTGAAAATCAGGGTGGCTGGTTTTCTCACGGGAAAAAAATTCCCAGTTTTTTCCCGGTTCGCTTACATTTTTGACGGTCAAAGAAAGTAAAAAATTCTAAATCTAAAGCAAAAAATCTATCCATTTGACGCAATAAAAACTGAGCTGCAAATCATTCTAAGCAATTTTAACCTAGAAATATTACAAATTGAACGATAACATTTCTTTTACTAAACTGAACACTTCTGAAATCAGAAGTTGAAATATTTTTATTCTAAATAGTTTAAAAATATTTTAAAAGCTTAAGATTTTTATTTCAAAATCATGAGACATCTACAAGTTGTTTCACATTTTTTCAAATTATAATTTAATTTTTACATTTTTTCAGACCTTCTAAGCATATTTCAAAATGATTCGAATTTTTCCTACGATTCCGTTTATATCCTGAAAAATTAAAAATATTTCCTTAAAATCTTTCAGATTCTTTTTTGACAATTTTAGAAATCTTTCTGATATTCTCTTGAAATTTATTTTTCAAAACGAAGCCATTTTTCATTTTCCTAGGAACCTTGAGAAAATTTTTTTTATTTTTTTGAAGCCTTTCATAATTTTCAAACATCTTCTACATTTTTAGTTCGAATCCTGCGTAAATTTCGGTACGAATAACCAAATTTTGTTGGTGTATGTACACACTTTGTTTGAATTATTTGGAATAATTTCAAATTTTAAATTGAAACTCAATTCAAATGACTTGAATTTCTTTAGGATTGAAAATAGTTGTTCAATATTTATTATACATAAAAATTCCAAAATTTTACTTGAAAATCAAATTTTTCGAAATAGAACAATTAAAATTGTAATGCTAAAAATTTATTTTTTTGTTTAATTTCAAATATTTGATTTACAATTACTGATTTCAAATGTAGAGTTAACAATTTCTAAATAGTAGGCAATTTTTATTTTTACTAATTAAAAAATTTCAAATTTCAGACAATTTTGAATAGCTTATAAAGTTTCAATCTTGCGTTTACTTTTGTTTAACTACTGAGACTTTCAAATTTAAGCAGTTTAATCTTTAGAGTTAAAATCTGTAAATTTTTAAATGTTGAACTGATTTCGAATCGTCTTGTAAAATTAATTATTATTCACTGGGTAATCCTTATTACACAGACCAATGTTAAAAATTATTATAATTCATATCCACAGTTGATCATCTAAAAAGATTTTTCATTCAAAATTTTCGATTCCAAATGATTTTGATTTAAAAATTATTAAGCCTTCAAGACTGCATTTCAAAATTCTTTTAATAAAAAATGTACGCTCAAAAATTATAATCTAAAATAAAAGAATGTTAAGTGAAAGATTTTTTAATTACGCATTGTAAACTCAATGATATCATAATTAAAACAGATAAAGATTCAACTAATCATCTAAAAAACTGTTGAAATTAAAATTGAATCGATTTTTTTCTAAATATTTCTAAAATTCCCGGTCAAAAAATAAATTCATGGTCATTTCTCTGTTTTGCCCGGTCTCATAAAATTACCGGTCATTTCACGGTTTCCCGTTCCAGTGGCCACCCTGAAAACCTATAGATATAATTTTTTATAATCTAAAGTACAAAGACGTTGTTTTGGATTATATTAAATAATGCCCATTATTCACAGTTAATCAAGACTTCCATCAAGTCCACTGAATACCTTTTCTCGGGTGATATCTTCTGGGTTGAAGTGCAAAGAACAAACTGCATCACCAGGCTTAAGTTTCATATCATCCCTTGAAATTGCTATATGCCATTCTTTAACAACATTTGGATCATTTGGTACTTTGAAAAATTAAATTTTGTTAGCTTTTTCCTTCTCCGGATTACTTTCATATCCCGATTTACAAGCAAATCAAACGCACAAAACGCATCCGTGAACAGTTGCAGATTTTTACATCTGGAAGCAGTTTTTCTCAGTTTTCTTTCGCTTGGAAGGTGGAAAATATCGCAAACATTATTCAAAACACTCAAAAATTATTATTTTGCTATGCACTTGCAACGATCATGGGCCAACTGCATAGCTGGCTCCACCACACAGCCACCATCAACACATAGAACATTTTCATCTTAGAGTTCCAGGGGGCTGTGAAGGATAAATTCTGACATCGGATTCGGATTCAGCATGTCAAAATCCACAGGAAAACATATGTCGCGTCCCCAGATCACGACACTTATTATTTTTTTTTGTGTAGCTGTGTTATTCTAAAGGCGTCAGGGATATTAAACCTAGCAGATGGGCTAAAGCACCATTTGCTGGTCGTAAAAACTGGTATAAATAGCCGTCGAAATTCTTCCATAATCAGTTCACTTTTTTCTTTCTCGGTCATTGTGACAATTAAAAAAATGAAGATTATTCCTTCTGTTCTACTCCTCACATGCGTGAGGAGTAGACTTCAACTCGTATCATAGGCTAGGATGTTTGTCCGTGTGTGTGTGTACCTGTGTTTAACTTTTTTCTGTTTACCACATCTCGAAAAGTAAAAGAACAATGGTCATGAAATTTTGATTACTTGTAACTCTAATTGATTGCCAGGTCTGATATGATTTTAGCTTTATTGGACAATAGGACGTGGTTTTTTTTGGAATTAGAAAAAAAAAGAAAATCTTTACTTTTTTAATATGATAAAGGCTTTGTTGATATTCGAAATGCAACAATACTATATTTGGTGTATCTATTTGCGTCTTCGGGAGGCGTCAAGTGACCTATTCAAGAACGTTTCATGTACTCTCATGATCTAGAAACACCCATTTATAATTTCTCTAAATATATTTATTATCTTGTTTAGATGAGGGAATACAAAAGGGCTATATACCGTGTACTTGTTCGCATTTCCGAGACGTTTCAATTCACCTACTAAACAACCTTGAATTTCATAAAAATAATTTAACCGAGAAGGCTCATTGGGATAGTTTCGAAATATATTTGATATCCAGTAAAAGTTTTGATCAAAATTTGTTCATCTATTGGAGCAATATTATTTTCCACTTTTTTTAAATTTTCAAATGTTGAAAAGCATAGAACTTTTTCAATTTTCAGCAAATTTGAAAAAGTTACTAATTAATTTGCAGTTCTTTTGTCATGGATCAGCAAAGATAATATATTGAGGTTAAGTTTAGAAAATAAGATATTAAGGATTGTTGTCTCGAAATTCCAGAATTTTTCCATAAATTTCCTAACCATATCATGAGTTCATGTCGAGGCACAAAATTCTAGAAATTCTTAAATGATCAAAATTCTCAAATATTTTAGATTACTAGCGTACAAGAAATGTATAAATTTTCATTTTTTCCCTACCAACTTAGATAATGCCGGGGCGGATGGTGAGGTTTATCTGACAATCAATTGTGGTCACATTCGTGGTCAGATGAAAGCAGTCTCGGAGGAGCCTTTTTGGGTTTCGAGCAAGCCAGAGTACGACTTTTTCTTTCATGAAGTTTATGTGCGTGCGGTTGAGAGGACCTCTCACTATCGTTCTGAAGTCATGTTTGCAGCTCACCAAACTGATGAGCCTGAAGGGATTCCAAGTGCAATGAGGCTAACATTACATAATGTGGACTTTCGCATGCTAACAACTTTCATTCGTTGGGAACCCCATTTCGAACCTGAAGAAAAACACGACCATGTTTTTATTACAATTCCAAAGAGTAAGGATGTCGTTTTCGCTCGAATCGATGGAGGAATCGCAGGAAAAGATGCTATATTGTCTGCCAGGATCCGACTTATCTGCGCTCAGAATCCTCCCTCGGAACACTCATATGGTATTCCCCGAGAGATGATGTCTTCTCAATACGGTGATAGATATTGTTGAAAATGTATGTGTATCTTTTGAAAATTATGTATACATACTTACATAAATAGAACCACGATATAACAATAATAAAGTGCTTTTTTATTCAATCTCTCTTTTCTTCTCTCATCGGCATTTAAGCTCGAGCAGAACATTTATAGAGCCTTTGAGAGAATTCATGGGATTCATTGTTTAAACAAATGTATATCATAATTAACAAATAGATTTCTACGAAAACATTCTAGAGTCAAAGAAATTCTTTTTTCAAACTAGCACTGTGAGTCAGAAAATTCCAGGAAGTCAGGGAATGTCAGGCAAAACCTAACAGAGTTGGGGAATTTTCTGATAAACTTAAGTTGAAGTTAAAATTGATATCATGGTTGAAAACTGTAACTATTTGCTTGAAAATTAATCTGGTTTGTTTGAAGATTCAAACTTTTTTCTTGAAAAATCTTTTTTTTTTGGTTAAATTCAAACAGTTTCGGTTAAAATCCCTTTTGGTAAATATCAAATATGAAGTTTTTTCGTTGAGAATCCATCATTTTTGTTTAAAAATTCCACTGCTTAGTTTAGAGTGGAACTACATAGTTGAAATTTCATTTATGTGCTTGTTGATTTATCATTTTTGTAAAAAAAGCTTTTTTTGTTCACAATTTAATTATTTCATTAAAAATTATTTTTTCCGTATGAAAATTAATTTTTCTAACTGAAAATTTAACTCTTATATGTTAGGTTCCAAATCTATCTCAAATTGAACATTCAAATATTTGGTTCGAAATTCCTGGTTTTTACTAAAAATGCGATCTTTTGGGGAATATTTAATGTACTTAGCAATTGATTAACCTTTTTGGTTGAAAATTCCTTTCAAAATTTCTTTGGTTAAAAATGCATGCGCTTTGTTAAAAATGCATCTATCTTCATATAAAATGAAATCTTCTTCGTTGAACGTTATACAATATCGTTGAAAATTTTATTTTATCTTATTGAAAATCAATTAGTTTACTGATAATTTAAGTATTCTATTTTTAGTTGATAATTTATCTGTTTTGCGTGAAAATTCAACTATTTGTTGAAAATCCTTTTTTGGTAAAAGAGTTGTCGTTAGTTGAAACTTGACTAACTTGACTAAGTCATAATGAACCTGATTCAATATTGCATATAGGTAAAAATATTTAGTTTCGAAGAAATTAGTTAAAAAATTGTTATTTATTATGATATATCGCTTCAAAGATATCTTCGTAAATTCGTTTTTGACGCTGATTATGATTTTTTTGCGGTTTTTCGAATACAAATTGCTTTTCATACATAAAATACTACCTTACACTGATTATTATATGTTTAAATAAATTGCCCCAACAATTTATTATTGTTTTTAGCAATTTTCTCTTAGAATAGAGATAGAAAGTCGCAGTTTTTTCAAAAAATTGCACTTTTTGTCCAATTTCGAATTAGAGCGAGGTAATACCTAATTAGCGTTAAGAAATTTGTTGATTTTTATTATTTTTATTTTTATAATTCGTTAACAAAGTTGTTTATCAAATTTTTCATTATTGTCAAAAATATTCTCTTTGAATGATGCTATCTTACACAAGATACAAAAAACATAGATTGGAATGATTAGGAATAGGTGGGTGGACTAGGTCTCTAAATGAATTGTAAAAGTTTTTTTTTGCATTACAACAAGAATTTTATTGCGAAACGTAAAAGAAAAATTTTTAATTGCAAATATTTTAATATAAGTCCCGGAAGGGGGGGGGGGACTTCTTCCTTGGAGAAAACACGTCTCGTCAGTGACAATATACAATTGAGGGTGGTCAAAAAATTTTTGTTTCTCGATCGGTTTTGAAAAAAAAAATGATATTCAGAGGCAGCTCAAGCCCTAAGTCTGTTTTATAGGGTCCCAAAAAAACACATAAGTAACAAAATGGGGTTTGCGAGCTTTTAGCGCTAATTGTTATTTTTTTGGTTTTTGAAATGCAGATTATATCTAATACATAACTGTTACTGTAATGCATTATTAACATAACTGTTGGATCAATTTATTTTTATAGTTAATAATATTCTCTCAGAACAATGCTGGAAAATTACAGTTTGTTTTTAATTTTGCACTTTGTGTTCAATTTTCAATTAAAATGAGTCGAGTGAATAATTAAAGTTAATAAAAAGATTGGTTAAACAAGTTAATATTACTAATAATATTAAATTTGAATAATGCAAGAATGTTGCGTTTTTTCTGAAATTTACAAACTATTTGCCTACTTTTTACATAAGGTGAGTTATTAATTAATTTTATTTAGAACAAGTAATTATTTAAACATATTATTATTGTTTATAACCATCTTCTTATTTATTAATGCAATATAGTTGCGGTTTAATTTAGTTAAGTAATAAATATTGAAAGTTAACAAACATAATTGTTCGAACAATTTCTAATTGTTTATGTCTATCTTCTCTCAGATAAGTGCTAAAAAGCTGCAGTTTTTTCTGAACACTTAAACTTTTTGTCCACTTTTCACTTAGTGAGGTAATGAATTAGGCAAGTTAACAAACATGCTTATCTAAACAATTTATTATTGTTTATAACTATCTTCACTTAGAGTAATGCTAGTAAGTTTCTTTTCTTGTAGTCTTTATTTTTGCTTTGACTTTTCAGTTATGAACAAATCGATGGATTCTACGAATATTAAGCAGCAAAGAGGTGAGAGTTTTGGAAAAAAAGAAGAAATACACGTAGAATATAGATGCGATACAAAATAACATTGACTTAAAAATTGTTTCAGAAAAAGCGCAGCCATCTTTTCAGCTTCAAAATTAGTTGAAATTTTCCGGTGGTTTTCAAACTAGAATGGAAAGATCTATCAGAGTTGAAAATAAAATGTGAAATTTCTATGTTGTTTTAGATACTGCGCATTTCAATCTCTTTTTGTCTCGATAAATTCTTGATTAAGGGCATTACAGGTTTTAAAAGTTCAAATACTCCCATCTTTATTTCTTTCATCAGTATTAATTTTGCAATTAAAATTCAAGATTTTAAAAATATAAAAGTATAAAGTATAACATGTTTTAATATCGCAATTCTAGGTAATTAAAAATTGGTTAAGTTTCTGATGAAGTTGAGATTTGCTTAATTTTCAACGTTTCGTATTAGAAATGGTTTTATTTTCAATGTTACGTACTTGAAATTTCTTTATTTCTAACATTTCCTTAGAATAATTCGATTGTTAAAGTTTATAGTTGAAATTATTTTTGCATGTTTTCTCTTCAAATATTTTTGAACCCTCTCCATGATTGGCTAAAATAACATTTCTAGCATCTCAAGTATATATGCAAATATAAACATTGTCCCCAGGGCTAATATAAAACAAATTTATTCATAATACTTGAAATGCATCTATTCTTTATTTCCATCTTAGGCCTCGAGTTATAAGACATTTTCTATTTTCTTTTCAAAAACAGATTTTTTCAAATTGCGATATTTCAATTCTTAACACTTATTGGCTGAACATTTCGAAGTTGGAAACGTTCGAAATGAAATAATTTCAAAGTCGATTATTGAAAAATAGAGAAATTTACATTTCAATCGTACTGTTGTTGTGTATAATTTTCAAATAGAAGCCTCAATAGTTCTCGATATATTTCAACTTGAATATCGCTTAAAAGTTAATTATATCATATTTAAAGAGCGTTAAAATCAGCAATTTGATAAAAATGTCATTTTCTTTATAAATAAATATATATAATTCATTATTCAGTTTCATAGTATACACTGAAAGAAATAGAAATTATAAATTGATATCTGGATACATAACTATGGAACGATGATCTTCAAATATTAGGGGGTTAAACTTAGATATTAAAATTTAATATCCAGATATAAAAGAATTATTTATTCACATTTAAATGTGAAAATATCAAATTGAAAGTGTTACATTAAAGAAGCTTAGAACTTGACACTTTAAAAATATATAAATTTCAATTCAATATTTGAACGTGAAATTAAAAAAAAAGTTCTGGTTTCTTATCAAAGTATAGCATTTGCTAATTTTCAAAATAACATCATTTCAATTTACTGTACAATTAAACTGTTGATACACTCTCATTCCTGTTCATGTATTTTTGTGAATAAAAGAATTGTTTGAGGTACTTAAAAACTTTCCAGTGACAAAAATGCTCTAGGAAAAAAATATCCAAGACCCAGGAGTCGAAACTGGAAATACAGCAAATGTTTTAAATTTTTGATTTTGGTATTTGATGAAATAATCTTCACAACTTGCATATTAAACATTTTTCTGGTCACGTGTGAGCTCTTTAAATATAAAAAAATTTTATTTAGGCTTAGACATAAACTAGAAAAGAAAATACACAAGACCCAATAGTCAAAGTTAGAATTACAGTCACACATGCTCAGAAAAATCTTCAAATCATATACAAAAATACAATTACAAATCTTAATATGCATTGGTATTGGAACATACATATTGAGTTATGAATGATAAAAATTGTCTTTTTTCATCATGTGAAAAAAGTGCGCATTCTCTACAAAGAAATGGTTATGATACATTTCATCGCAACTCATGTCGTTTTTCCATACATTTAATTTATTTATCTTCACTATTATTTTTTACGATTTGAACTGAAAATACGAATCCTAGCGTAAAGTGGTTCTGAGAAAATTTGTAGATATAATTTACGCGAAAAATTTTGTTGAATAATTTGTTATTGAAGATTGTGTCCTATTTCCAAAAAGTTAGTTGTTTTATTTTCAGTACATTTTTTCATTTCTTGTGTCGTTTTCGCAAGAATTTAATGTTTTTATTTTCAAACTTATTTTTTAAATATTAAAAAACCGATTTAGATTTTGGACAACTAAGTAAACTTTAAACGTTATTAAGTAAGTTAAAAATGAATCTAAACTTATTTTTCTTTCAAAAATAGATTAGAACGATTCTTCGGAGTAAATATTATTTTAAACTATAATTTTAATTTTGTAAATAAGTAAACATTAAGCTTAGAACAGAACAATCGTTCTAATAGGATTAGAGCGATGGCGTTTGCGTAAAAACTAAGTTAGTGTTAAGATAAGCACCTCCTTTTTATTTCATTAATTTTAGTCTATTGGTTATATTTTTAATTTTCAATTAAAAATTCTAGAATTAAGATTACTTTCGGCAAAACATGGCCGTCGGCGCGCGAAGGCCCGGGCCGTGGGCCTGAGCGGTTGTCCCCATTGCTTGGCTGCGACTCCGTTGTCGGTTCTCGGCCAATCGGCGGGCTCGCCGCAGCTCCTACCGCCTTGGAGACTCTGGTGCCGAGGCTGCTGCGAGTCGAGAGGAGCGTCGTTTAGTCAGTAAGAATTGAGATCTCGAGGAGACAGCAGCGTACGCTCTGCCTTCCCGAACGCCTGTCAATTACTTGTCTTCCAGTAATAAAACGCAGAAAACTAACCATCCAGTCAACTTTGTGCTTTACCTCTCATCAACGAATTCATTTAGTACCTCGCGTGTTCTTCAGATTTACCCCGTGGTTCGTGAGTTTCACTTTGTGTTTTGTGGTTAACCATCCGAGGTTAGACCCTCAATTACGCGTTCGTGTTATTTTACTGTGGCTAACCCCTCAGGTTAGGCCCTTCCGTTCGTTTCGTGATAAGTGAAATCTGAGGCTAACCATCCGAGGTTAGGCCCTCTAAATACGTGCCCGTGTTATTTTGTGTGGCTAACCCTTCAGGTTAGGCCCTTCCGTTCGTGTTGTGGAAAATTGTGGCTAACCATCCGAGGTTTGGCCCTTAATCACGCGCCCGTGTTATTTTGTGTGGCTAACCCTTCAGGTTAGGCCCTCGCGTTCGTGTTCCGTATTGCATAGAATTTGTGGCTAACCCTTCCGGTTAGGCCCTTGTAGACGCGTCGCGATTAATTGTTCTTTCGCTAACCCTTCCGGTTAAGCCCGCGTAATTTTGTTTGCAATATCTCGTCCCTCGTGGTTGTTGAAAATTGCTAGACCTCCCCCCCCTCCATAACTTCGCGACAGTGCCTCCGTCCGGGACGTGACTTACCGCTGTTTATACCCGACAAACCCGTTAATGACAGGGGGCGGTAAACCAACGCGTGGTAATCTACGGACCCGTATTCGCAGAGCTCGTCGAGCAAACGAAGGACCGGAGGCACGGGCACGCCGTCTGGCCAACGAGGCGCAACGTATCGCGGCAGCTCGAGCGAGGAGAGCCGCCGAGGCTCGTCGAATCGCCGAGGAACAGGCCCGCCGAGGCGCGACGACTTGCTGAAGAGCAAGCGTACCAGTTAGAGATACAACGCGGGGAAGAAGAACGTGCGGAACGACTCCGCGGGGCTCGACAACGCGTGGCAGAAGAGGCCGTACTTCACCCCGCTGCACTCTATAACCCTGCGTTACCAGTACTCTTCGTTGAACCCGAGCCGGTCGCAGTGCCGGATTATCACCTCCTCGAAGTCCGCCGAGGTCTCCTGGGCACTCAGGACCCCCGCCGTCGCCGGCCGCCGACCAGCCGCCGTGAGCAGCTGTCGCTGCGAATCCCGGCTTTCTTTGATGAACCACGGTACGTCCTACTGCCTGTGAATCTCACTTGCTGAGAATCCGCGACCGACAGTCCAGTCCACGTGGACTGTTTTAACACCACACCGCGTCCGTTTAGCATTACGCATTCCACCGCAGATCAAGCTTCCTTCTCTGGATTCCCTTCTCGACATGCGAGCCTCTGCACCTTCTGGGTCCCCTCGCATCGCCGACGAACCCCGGGCCAACTCTCCACACCTTCCGGAGGCGTTTCTTACCCCTGCCGTCGTACGGGCACCGATAATCGCTCCTCCATCCGCCGTTGCCGCCGCCGCTGAACCCGTGTCCAGCGACGACGTGCTGTTTCTCGCCGCTGACGAAACTCTGGAAATATATTCACCCTCGCTTCTCGGAACTCCTCGCCGCTCTTATGACGCGCGATCTCACCGTCGTAATTTGCGATTTTAGTACTGCGGTTTTAGACTTCGTCCTCTAAAAAAAAAAAATTATAAAAAGAAAAAAAAAGGTCACCACCGGGCGGCCCAGCTCCAGCCCACTCCCTTCCGGGTGATGAAGCCAACCGTGGACCTCCCTACCTAGGCCTTAGGGCGCCTCCGCTCTCCTTCCTCTATCCCTATCCTTCCTCCCCCCCCCCCAACA
The DNA here is from genome assembly GCA_011634705.1 of Andricus grossulariae. Classification (NCBI taxonomy): domain Eukaryota; kingdom Metazoa; phylum Arthropoda; class Insecta; order Hymenoptera; family Cynipidae; genus Andricus; species Andricus grossulariae. The sequence goes on along the minus strand of JAABKJ010007545.1, from coordinate 54,213,073 downwards.
CAAAACAAAGTCGACGCACTCGTCGCACCATTCACCCCCACCTAAGGCCTGCACGTATGGACGGCCTTACTGCGTGGCAACGATTCATCAAGGGGGGCGCCAAGAGGGTACACCCCCACTCCAGTCAACGCAACCTACCCCAGGGAATGCAGGCCTTGGACGCGTGGTTGGCGTCCCGAGAAAAGCAGGGTCCCGTCACTCGACCACCCCCTCGCAACTAAAAGCGAGGGCCTCCTTTCCTCACTCCCTCCGACCTGAAAATTATTCAGGGAATCCTCTCTGTCCTTCATCACCTCACGTCCTGACGGTATTGCCCTTCACCGCATCCTTAATCCTATCCTCTACTCCCACCCCCTCCGAGCTCACTGTCACTCCCCCTCCCTACACGCAAAGCGATCTGCCATCCAGCACGGGGTAGACAACAATATATCCTAACTAATATCCGCAGCTGTAGCGGAGTCGCTAAGGCGTCTGCCTGAAAGTCAGATTCCCTTTGATGTCTGACTAGAAATCAGATTCCACTTGGGAGCGAATGTTTCGAGTCCAAGCGGCCGAAGACATTCATTTTTTTCGTATTTAATTTATGATCGGGCATATAATTTTCTCCATATTTTTCAAATTTTCATAAATTTCTCTTTTTTGTTCACCTCGGCGGGACTAATTACATTTTTCACCAAAAGTGTTATGTTTTTTTGACATTTATATTATCCATGAAAAACTGCCATTTATTTGTGCCTTGCTCATAAGATTGCCAGTGATTTGGTGAGAAGTTTCTCAAGAAAGTTAGAAATGTATAAAATTTGAGTGAGAATTTCTCTACAACGTCTGAAGATGTACGATAATCATAAAAACCACACGCCTGTTGACCAGTTTGCATGACGAATGGAAATAATTTTCTAGGGTTCAGATGTGACGCCGGAAAGGCAAAGTTAAAATCTTGGATGTATGAAATTCTTCGCGAGAAAGCGCTATGGATAATCCTTTCTAAGTTTTTCGAAGCTGAAAGTTGTGTACCACAAATACATCCTAAATAATATCCGCAGCTGTAGCTGAGTGGCTAATGTGTCTGACTGAAAATCGGTCTTCCTTTGGTGTCTGACTAGAAATCAGATTCCACTTGGGAGCGAATGTTCGAGTCCTAGCGACCGAAGACATTCATTTTTTTCGTATATAATTTATGTTCGGGCATATAATATTTTCCGTATTTTTCAAATTTTCATCATTTCTCTTTTTTGTTTACCTCGGCGCGATTAATTACATTTTTCACCAAAATTGTTATGTTTTTTTAAAATTTATTTTATCTATGAAAAACTGCCATTTATTTGTGCATTGTTCATAAGATTGCGACTGATTTGGTGAGAAGTTTCTCAAGACAGTTAGAAATGAATAAGATTTGAGTGAGGATTTCTCTACAACGTATAAAGATGTACGTTAATAATAAAAACCACACGCTTGTTGACCAGTTTGCATGACGCGTGGAAATAATTGTTCAGGGTTCAGGTGTGACAACGGAAAGGCAATGTGAAATTCTTGGATGTTCAAAATTGTTCGCGAGGAAGCGCTACGGGAAATCCTTTGTAAGATTTTTGAAGCTGAAGTTTGTGTACAACAAATACATCCTCAATAATTCACGCAGCTGTAGCCGAGTGGCTCAGGCGTCTGACTAAAAATCAGATTCCCGTTTGTATCTGACTAGAAATCAGATTTCACTTGGGAGCGAATGTTCGTGTCCGAGCGACCAAGAATTATTTTTTTTTTTTAATTTACTTTATAATCGGGCATATCGTTTTCAACGCATTCATCAGATTTGTAAAAAAAAATCTTTTTTGTCTCCCATGGCGCGATTGAATGTATATCTTTCAAACATTTTTATGGTTTTTTTTATTTATTGTATCCATAAAAATCTGCCATTTTTTTGTGCATAGTTAATAGGTTTTTTACTGATTTGGTGAGAAATTTTTCAAGAAAGTTACAAGTGTATAGAAATTGATTAATTGTTTATCTACAATGTATAAAGTGGTACGTTAATCATTAAAACCCGACACATGTTGACAAGTTTGTAGAAGGATTGGAAATAATTTTATAGGGTTCGGAGACGACAAAGGAAAGGCAAAGTGAAGATATCGGATGTTTGAAATTTTGTGCGAGGAAACGCTATGGGCAATCCTTTGTAAGCTTTTTGAAGCTGAAAGCTATGTACTACAAATACATCCCCAATAATATACGCAGCTATAGCCGAGTGGCTAAGGCGTCTGACTTAAAATCAGATTCATGTTTGTATCTGACTAGAAATCAGATTCCACTTGGGAGCGAATGTTCGAGTCCTGGCGACCGAGAATGCTTTTATTTTTAATTTACTTTATAATCGGGCATATCGTTTTCAACGCATCCGTCGGATTTGTAAAAAAAATTCTTTTTGTCTCCCACGGCGCGGTTAAATGTATATCTTTCAAACATTTTTATGGTTTTTCAATTTATTTTATCTATAAAAATGTGCCGTTCATTTGTGCATAGTTAGTAAGATTTCCACACATGTGGTGAGAAGTGTTTCAAGAAAGTTAGAAATGTATAGAATTTGAGTGAGTATTTATCTACAATGTATAAAGTTGTACGTAAATCATAAATACGACACATGCTGACCAGCTTGCATAAGAATCGGAAATAATTTTATAGGGCTCGGAAACGACAACGGAAAGGCAAAGTTAAGATTTCGGATGTTTGATATTTTGTGCGAGGAAACGCTATGGGTAATCCTTTGTAAGGTTTTTGAGGCGGAAGGTTGTGTACTACAAGTACAGCCTCAATAATATACGCAGATGTAGCTGGGTGGCTAAGGCGTCTGACTGAAAATCAGATTCCCGTTTGTATCTGACTAGATATCAGATTCCAATTGGGAGCGAATGTTCGAGTCCTGGCGACCGAGAATGCTTTTATTTTTAATTTACTTTATAATCGGGCATATCGGTTTCAACGTATTCTATGGATTTGTAAAAAAATTCTTTTTTGTCTCCCGCGGCGCAATTCAATGTATATTTTCCAAACATTCTTATGGTTTTTAAATTTATTTTATGTATGAAAATCTGCCATTTATTTGTGCGTAGTTAATAAGATTTTCACTGATTTGGTGAGAAGTTTTTTAAGAAAGTTAGGAATGCATAGAATTTGAGTAAGTATTTACCTAAAATGTATAAAGTTGTACGTTAATGATAAAAACCCGGCACATGTTGTCCAGTTTGTATAAGGATTGAAAATAATTTTACAGGGTTCGGAAACGACAGCGGAAAGGCAAAGTGAAGATTTAGGATATTTGAAATTTTTTGCGAGGAAGCGCTATGGACAATCCTTTGTAAGCTTTTTGAGGCTGAAGGTAGTGTACTACAAAGACATCCTAATACTATCCGCAGCTGTAGCCGAGTGGCTAAGGCGTCTGACTAAAAATCAGAATCCCGTTTGCATCTGATTAGAAATCAGATTACACTTGGGAGCGAATGATCGAGATCTGGCGACCGAGCTTTCTTTTTTTTTAATTTACTTTATAATTGGGCCTATCGCTTTCCACGTATTCATCAGATTTGTAAAAAAATTTCTTTTTTATCTCTCAAGGCGCGATTAAATGTATATTTTCCAAACATTTTTATGGTTTTTAAATTTATTTTATTTATAAAATTCTGCCATTTATTTGTGCATGGTTAATAAGATTTCCACTGATTTGGTGAGAAGTTTTTCAAGAAAGTAAGATATGTATAGAATTTGAGTAACTATTTATCTACATCGTATAAATTTGTACGTTAATTATAAAAACCCGACTCATGTTGACCGGTTTGCATAAGGTTTGGAAATAATTTTATAAGGTTCGGAAACGATAACGGAAAGGCAAAGTGAAGATTTAGGATGATTTAAATTTTCTGCTAGGAAGCGCTATGGGTAATCCTTTGTAAGCTTTTGGAAGCCGAAAGTTGTGTACTACAAACACATCCTAAATAATATCCGCAGCTGTAGCCGAGCGGCTAAGGAGTCTGACTGAAAATCAGATTCCCTTTGGTGTCTGACTAGAAATCGGATTCCACTTGGGAGCGAATGTTCGAGTCCTAGCGACAGAGTACATTTAATTTTTGTATTTGATTTGTAATCGGGCATATCATTTTCTCCATATTTTGCAAATTTTCATAAATTTTTCTTTTTTGTTTACCTCGGGGCGATTAAATTTATATTTCACAAAATTTTTTATGTTTTACTTAAATTCATTTTATCTATGAAAAACTGCCATTTATTTGTGCATTGTTCATAAGATTGCCACTAATTTGGTGAGAAGTTTCTCAAGAAAGTTACAAATGTTTAAAACTTGAGTGAAGATTTCTCTATAACGTATGAAGATGTACGTTAATTATAAAAACCGCACGGCTGTTGACCAGTGTGCATGACGAATGGAAATAATTTTACGGGGTTCAGATGTGACAACGGAAAGCAAAGTGAAAATCTTGGATGTTTGAAATTGTTTGCGAGGAAGCGCTATGAGTGATCCTTTGTAAGTTTTTTGAAGCTGAAGGTTGTGTACTACGAAGATATCCTGAATAATATCCGCAGTTGTAGCCGAGTGGCTAAGGCGTCTGACTGAAAAACAGATTCCCATCAGTGTCTCCAGAACATGGAATTTTTCGGCCCCAACCACTTTCCCATCTGGGAGAACACATGCAAGCGTAGCGTCGTAAGTCGGCCAGCCTCGTGTAAAGCCGAAAACGCACGATGCACGAGCGCGAAGCCGAGCTCGCCCGAGGCCTGACCCCGACTTCGCGATTCGCTTTCGGCGGCTATTAGAAGGTTTGAGTTGATTTCGGCTTTCAAAAATTGACAACTTGAAGAAAGACTTTAAAACATGTAATGAAGTCTTGAGATATTTAATAATGATGTTTTTCAGGAATTATTGTGGCATGTTTTAGACTATCCGATTCTGCAGTTTCTTTTTTCATTATTTATTGTTTTATTTTTCAATTTATTTTAAATATATTATAAAGTCAAAATAATAATAAATGATAATTATTTTTGAATAAGTAAATTAATCAACATTTTCACTGTATACTTACCTCTGATATTAACTTTTCTTTTCATGCTATTTTAGGGTCTTATCACAATCTTGGGGATTTTAAGAGAAAAGCAAAAAAGCTATTGACTTGACCTCATATGCTTTCTTTATATATAAAAACTTTACAAAACCTTTACTGTGTGAAAATACTTATATAAATACTTAAATACCTGAAATCTTAGAAAATATTCCGATACTTTCTTAAGAATATCAGAAAACTTATATTTATATTTATTTTTACAATTTTATTCTAATTGTAAATTAATTTTAATTGGAAATTAATTCTAAATAATTGTAAAATAAATCTAATAATTTTCGTTGTTCAAGAAATATCCCATGAGCTTGAAAGGACAAAACTATTTTAAAGGTGATTCTTTGTAGTATTTTAATAACTAATGAACATAGTTCTGGAAATTTTTTTTATTTTGTCGAAATTTAATTTTTTTAATGTTAAATTCGACTGTTTTTTTATCGAAAATATATATGTTTTTATTGAAATAGCAATTATTACATCTTTCGTTGAGAATTAACCTTTTTTGTCTGAAAATGAAACTATTCGGTTGAAAATGTTTTGTTTTTTTTGTTGTTCAAATTTTAAATTAAAATACCTGAAATCTTAGAAAATATTTCGAAACTTTCTGAAGAATCTCAGAAAACTTATATTTATATTTATTTTTCTTAAATTGATCAAAATGAAAACTTTAGTTTGTCTATTATTTAAAAAATCACAAATGCTTCCTCTATGAGGAAGCAAATAAATTTGCTAACGGAAAGCAAAGTGCTCATAAAATGAGCACCATATAAATATAAATAAAGTGGAAGCACTCGATATCGAATTCACAGATAGTTTCACCAAATAGTTGAACTTTCGAGAAAAATAGATTATTTTAAACAAAACAGTTGCATTTTTAACCAAATAGTTGAATATTTAATCAAGTTGTTGAATTTAAAACCAAATGATCAAATTTTCAAACAAAAAAGAGTCCACTTCAATCATAAACAGTTGAATTTTCAACCAAGTAGTTGGATTTTCAAGCCAAAAAAGACGAACTTTTAAGAAGACAATCTAATTTTTTTAAAAATATTATTGTTTCTACGAAGAAAAAATTTCTTTCAACCAAAAAAATAACTTTTCTACCAAAAGATTAATTTTGAACCCAAAAGGGCGAATTATCCATGCAGAAATATGAATGTTCAACAAAACAGTTCAATTTTCTATAAAAAAGATGCCCTTTCGACAAAATAGTTCAACTTTCAACAAAATAATTGAATTTTCAACAAAATAGTTTAATTTTCAACCAAAGACTAGAATTTTCTACCAAATTGTCGAATTTGAAAATAAAAAAGATTGAATTTCAACTAAAAAGAGTTGCATTTTCAACAAAATAGTTGAATCTTCAAGTCCAGAAGAAGAATTTTTCAGAGGACAGTTAAATTTTCAACAGAAAAGTTAATTTTCAACCAAGAAAGATTACTTTTCTACCAAAAAGATGACTTTTCAATCTAAAAAGACGAATTTTCGGTCAAAAATATGACTTTTTAAGAAGATATTTGAATTTTTAACAAAACATGCAAATTTTCAACTAACTAGTACAATTTTTTACTAAGAGATAAATTCTGAGTCAAAAATATATTAGTAGACTTTTAAACCAAAAATAGTTCGATTTTCTTATTGGGTTCGATTAATTCAGTTCGCATTTAATCGAAAAAAAACGAGAAACGGGGAAAAAAGAGGAATTCTTTAAAAGGGGGAAAAGAGGGAAATAGGGAAAAGAGTGTGAAGTCTGTGAAATACATATATTTATTGATTTGTTTTTTATAACTGTTAATAACCCGATGGAGATTAAATTCTTATTTTACTGTTGGGCAGAAGATTATCACATTTGCGAAGGAGTCAGAGTCACAGCAACTCCTGGACACACTGGAGAAGACGTGACAGTCTTGGTCAACACCAAAAGTAACGGACGTGTGGCAATAACAGGTTTTTATTTTTTTTTTTAACTTAAATAAAAAATTAGCCAAAGTAAGCGCCGTGCGCCTAGAAAAAAGGGTTTCATAGCCTACTAAGACGTTAATTAAGTCGTTCAAGTCTCCCCATCCCATACTTCCCCTCAATTCCCCAGAAAAAAATTCCCTTACCCAGCCATCACTTCCCCTCCCCTACTCACCTCATTCCTAATAATTTCCCCTAGTTTCCCTCACTTACACTAACTTCTTTCCCTCCCTAATTTCTCCTACTACCCCTCCCTAATTTCTCCTACTTCCCCTCACTTCACCCTTCGCCCCGCCTCCCAAAACTTCTTCCTTTACTACCCCCTCTCCTCGCTTCCCCACATAACACTTCCCCTCCCCTACTAACCCTCATTTCTAATTATTTTCCCTACTTCCCCTCACATACACTCACTTCTCCTACTTGCCCTCCCCCACATTACCCCTCAATTCCCCTAGTTCCTCAACCCATTGCTTGCCTTACTCCCCATAATTTCCCCTACGTCCCCTACCCAATTTCCCCTTATTTTCCATACTTCATCTACTCCCCTCATTTTCCCTACTTCCACTCTTTTTATTTCCCCTCACTTTACCTCTTTGGAAAAAAGACGGACGGACGGACGGACACTCGACTGAAACTATAAGGGTTTCTGTCCGGGGATACGAAACCCTAAAATCATTCAAAGATGTTTAATTAAGTATGTACAGGGTGTCCAGCGATTCTTAAAAACAAAATTCAAGGTCATTTCCAGGCCAAGAAATCACATTTTTCCAGTTCTACTTTTTTTTTATATCAAATAATGAAATAACCGTTTTTTATACATGCAAAAAATGAGCCATTTCATTTTTTATTGGCCAACAGTTTCCAAAGAAAGCTTTTGAAATCTTTATGAATTCGTTGAAATCTGTTGAAGTATTTAAAATCTTTGTGAAATCTTTCAAAATCTTTCGGAATGTTTAAAAAATGTTTGTAAAATCTTTAAAATCTTTGTGAAATTTTTTGAAATCATTATGAAGTTTTTGAAATATTTGTGAAATTATTCTTTGTTTCTGAAATCTTTTGTGTTCGTTTGAAATCATTGAAATCTTTTGAAACCTTCTCAAATTTGTTGAAACCTTTTCAAATCGTTAAAAATCTTTGCAATGTTTTGAAATCTTTGAAATCTTGTGTACTCTATCCTTGTTGAAATCTTTAAAATTCTTGAAATTCTTGAAATTTTTTGAAATCCTTATGAATCCTTTCAATATTTATGAAATCGTTTCTATTCGTTGAAATATTTAAAATCTTTGCGAAATCTTTTTAAATCTTCTAAATAATGTTGAAATCGTTTAAAATGTTTGGAATGTTTTGAAATTCTTGTTTTTTTTTTAAATCTTTTGTATTCGTTTGAAATCATTGAAATATTTGAAATCTTCTACAAAATTTTGAAATTGTTTCAAATCTTCGAAATGTTTTGATATATTTGAAATCTGATTTATACCTTTTTGAAATATTAGAAATTCGTGTATTCTTTTGAAATATTTATTAAATTTTGTATTAAATCTTTGAAATATTTGTGAAATCTTTTGTATTAATTTGAAATCATTGAAATATTTAAAATCCTTGTGAAATCTTTTTAAATCTCCTGAAAAATGTTGAAATCGTTTAAAATCTTTGAAATGTTGTGATATCTTTGAAATCTGTTTTATACCTTTTTAAAATCTTTGAAATTCTTGTATTTTTTAAAAATCTTTAATAAATTTTGTATGAAATCTTTTGTATTCGTTTGAAATCATTGAAATATTTGTAATCTGTGTGAAATCTTTTGAAATCTTCTAAAAAATTTTGAAATTGTTTCAAATCTTTGAAATGTTTTGATATCTTTGAAATCTGATTTATATCTTTTTAAAATCTTAGAAATTCTTGTATTCTTATGAAATCTTTATTAAATTTTGTATTAAATCTTTGAAATATTTGTGAAATCTTTTGCATTAATTTAAAATCATTGAAATATTTAAAATCGTTTGAAATCTTTTTAAATCTCCTGAAAAATGTTGAAATCGTTTAAAATCTTTGAAATCTTTTGATATCTTTGAAATCTGGTATACTGTAAACTGTTTGAAAGATTTGAAAATTTTGTGTACTTTTGACATTTTTATGAAACTTTTTTGAAATTTTTGAAGTATTTATGAAATCTTTTGTATTCATTTAAAATCATTGAAATATTTAAAATCATTTGAAAGTTTTAAAATCTTTGTGAAATCTTTGAAACCTGGTGTATACGCCTTTTTCAAATAATTTTAATCCTTCAAACCTTTATGAAATTTTCGAATCTTTTGAAATATTTGTGAAATCTTTCTTAAATCTTTGTTTGTGAAACCTTTTGTATTCGTTGGAGTCATTGAATTATTTCAAATCTTATGACCATGGCTCATTCTAATTCTTAAACTGAATTAACAACGAAATTTTCAACTAATAACTTTTATAATTTGTAAACTGAATATAAAAAAAAAAATGTATACATTAACATTCTATATTAGCGGAGAAGAAATAAAAAACTTATAGAATTATTTACAATATTAAGGTCAATAATAGAAAATATTAAATTGCAATTTATATAATAATTTTATCAGTCTAGAAAAAGTGCCTTGAAATCTCTTTATTTCTTCTATAATGAACAAAAGATAAATTATATCTTGATAATTAAAAAACTTTTCAGCAGCGATATTTCTTCCTAACGAGATGTTTCTTTCATAATAGACTAAAAGATTTTAATTACTCTTCACATTTCAATAAAATAACTGTTTTAAAAGCGAAAAAAAATTCAAAGTTCTCGTGAAAAATTCAAGGAGATTTCCAGGTTTTCAAGGTTTAAAAAAAAATCAAAGAGAATTCCAGGTTTTCAAGCTCGCTGGACACCCTGTTGTATAATAAAAATAAATAACTATGGATATTCGCATTCTTCTCGAATAAATCTAAAATGAAATAAATTTCAGGGGACCTTTTCGAAAAGCAGGAAGACATCGCGGATCCGTCGATCTGGAAGGAACAGTCAGCATCCGAGTACCTGCAAAAGCTGCAAGCAAAAATGCGCTGGTTGATAATAAACACATCGGATTTCATTGTTCCAGGACACGGTCCCATGTTCCGTGTGACGGATACGATGAGAAAATTGGTCGAGTGTCCCGGCGAGTAGGACTACAAAAAAGAAAAGAAAAATTTTAAAGACTAACTCAAAACAGATTTTAGACGCACAGTGGTATGCATAATAATTCTGAAATACTATATTTATAATACAAAATATAATGATAGGCACAGATATATTTACAAAGATTTTATTAAACACTGTGTCGATTATCGTGTATCACAATATTGTTAATTTATGATTACAGTACAACTTTTTATATATTAATACATACATGTATCTTATATGACGAACACTCTCGCAGGAAAGAGCGCAAAGCGATTTCTTTCCGGCACCAAATAATAAAAGTTTAACTTATAATTTAATTTACAACGTATCGTATGATCATATCCACTAACGAGGTACACATAATCCTTTTCAGATGGAGGCATATCCTAGTAATTAAAATACGATCGAACGATACTCTCGAACAGTGATGTAAATGTCTTATGCTTTGCACGAATACGAACGTTTTCATAAGACAATCACAGCCAAAATTGAAATGAAAAGTAGTTAAAGTAGGGGGCGAATTGGGCCTTACAGGCTGCTTTTACAAAATCGAAATAAATTAATGCTAAAAGTAAATAGTTTAAATAATCTACATTTTTTCTAGGATTCTCAATGTACTTTTTGTATTAACACAACTTCGCGATCGTATTTTGATCTCACTTGACTACTGTAACGATCCAGGCAGTTTTGTTTCATTTCAGCCTCGATTGTCAGGCAATTCTGATTTATGAACTCGCACTTTAAATTAGACTGAACGCTTTTGGCGAGTTCAAACTGCTTCAAACAAAAAGTAAGATTTAAAAAAGAATAAATATATTAAATATATTGAATTTATCAAAGCTTTCTCTTATCCTGGTTTTACTTAAAAAAAAGAAATCTATCAAATATTTTAAATAAAATACAAATTAATAATTTGCGAAAACTGTGATTCTTAACATTTTCAAACGTTCATAGTGCAAATTTGAAACTTTAAAAAAATATTATGTACTATTAACATTTTACAGAAATATCAGCTTTCAACTTTGATACAAAATATACATTTTCAAGTTTCTCAAATTTTCGAATTACAGGGTGACCACTTAAATCTCTGGAAATAATTTCCAGTTTTACAAAATTTCTAGCCATTTTAAATTAGTGGCCTTCCAAACTGAATAAATAAGTATTTGAACAATTTTTACTTTAGGGGTTTCAAACCTAATTTTAATATACTTAATAGGGTGGTCTAAAAATGCATTGGAAAATTTTTGTGCTTATTCCCCTCAAATTTGCCATAGGATACGAGTTTCAATTTAATTTAATTAAATTAAAATTTAATTGGGTTTTTGCGAGTTGTTGGATCTAATTATTATTGTTTGCGGTTTTCTTTTATTATAAATTGTTTCTATTATATAAAATATTACTTTCTACTGATAATAATTAGATGTTCAAATGAAATTTGAAACAATTTATTATTATATTTAATAAAATTTTCTTTGAATAATGCTAGAAAGTTACGGTTTTTCTGAAATCTTTAACTGTTTGTCGAATTGTTACTTAGTGTGCTAGAAATTAATGCCAGTAAACAAACAACTGTTTAAACAATTTATTATTGAAAGTTGCGGTTTTTTCTGAACTTTTCAGCTTTTCATTGACTTTTTAGTTATCAGCAAATAATAAATGAACATCAAGAAGAAGAATATTTTTAATAGTATTCCATTTTTTCCGAATGAAGTATTTTTACTCTTTTTCTAATGTTTTAAAAATACTAATTTCAACAAAAAGGCTCTCAGTAACTACTCAAAGGAAAAGTTACATTCAATATGATTTATATAGAAAATTTGAAGAATATTTCAAACATCTGGTTCTATTTTAGAAAAATATATCTACCAAAAAGAGAGAGATTGTTTAAAAAATGTTTCTCTCTGTTTATGTATTATTTGTTCATAACTAAAAAGCGAAAGCAAAATTAAACATTTCAGAAAAAACCGCCACTATCGGGCATTAATATAAGAGAAGATAGTAATAAACTATAATATATTGTTTCAGCAATTATTTTTGGTAAATTTAATTAATTATTATCTCACTTTAAGTGAAAAGTGGATAAAAAGTTAAAAATTTCAGAAAAAGTGCAAATTTCTAGCATTATTTAAAGATAATATTATTTAAAATAATATAAATAACATTGTTTCAACAATTATGTTTGTTAACTTGCATTAATTAATTAATTAACCTCACTCAGTAAAAAGTGGACAAAAAGTAAAAAATGTCAGAAAAAACGGAACTATCTAGCTTTACTATAGAAGATATTTATAAACAATAAAATGGTTAAACAATTATTTTTATTAAATTAAATTAATTATTACTTCATTCGAAGTGAAAAGTGAACAAAAAGTTAAAAATTTCAGAAAAAACCGAAACTTTTCAGCTAGCATAATTTAAAGAGAATATTATTAAACATAATAAATTGTATAAACAACTATTTTTGTTAAATTTGATTGATTATTGCATCGCTCTAACTAAAAACTTGAAATAAAGTTGAAATGTTGAGAAAAAACACGACTTTTTAACAATTCTAAAACAAAATTGCTATAAACAATAATTTAATGTTTAAAAAATTGTTTGAAACATTACTTTAAACATGTAATTATCAGTAAAAAGTAGTATTTTGTGTATTAGAAGCAATTTTTATTTGAAAAACCGAAAAAAATCATAATTGGTGCCAAAACTCGCAAAATCCAATTTTTCACTTATGGGGTTTTTTGGGACCCTATAAAATAGACTTATGGGGGTGATATTAAAAATAAGTTTTGATTCGTATTCTATGGCTAATTGTGAACAGAAATATTGAGTTTCAACTCGATTCACCTAATATTTACGAGTCTGAATCAAATTTACAAAAAAGCCTTTTTTTTATAGGAAATACGTGTTAAACTTTTTTGGGCTTACGCGTAGTATTTCTGTTTTTTCCCCTTCAGGACAAGTGCTGCGGAAAATAATTTAAAAAATTTCCGGCAAACAAAATTCACTCTCATTTCCCGGTCTAGTGGCCACCCTGAATTATATTTTTGAAATACATATTTTGGCCAAGTCACAAATGAATTTTCCAGCAAAAAAAAGTTAAAAGGCGAGAGAAAATGACACTTGAAAATCTGGCGTTTACAATATTACCGGGTTGTTTGATCGAAGAATACAAATTATGATTATGGATTGAACATGAAATATGGATTATGACAATTAATGGAAGCCGATTATCGAGATTAATATTATAAGTGTCGGCCAATCAAACCTGGCAGGGCGACGCGTGTGTGTAGTGGTAGTGGTCCCGGACCAACTTCTCCTGTCACAGTTCCCAGCTGTTCCATAAATTATTAAATATGTCAAGAACCTACTTTAAATTAATATATACGATTCAAAACGAAAAGAAATCCATAAGGGTAAATAAATTGAATTTTTATGCAGGCGTCTTCGAAAAAAATTGAACACTTTTTTAAGATAGGAATAGAAGAATGTAAAAAAAAGTCACGATACAGGGATCACAGCTCAAAAAAAGGGAAATAGGGTAATTTTTTCACAAAAAAAGGGAAAGATTAAACATTAATTTTTACATGTAGAAAAGAAGAAACAATCTTTTTTAAGAAATGTGTTTTTAAAGAATTTTAAGCGATTTTTCATGACTTCTGTTATTAAAGAATTTATTTTTACAAATTTTTTTAAATCTCATAAATTCCCGACCGAGAGTCCATTATTGGATGACTATTAATTTGCCAAAACATTATTTTTCAGTAACAACCAGTTTCCGAAAAAATCCAATTTTTTTAAAATGTTATCTTTTATGAATTGAAATGTTGGTTTATTAAATTCTCATGTTAAATTCAATAGTTGAAAATTAAAGAAAATTCAACTGTTGTAAATTCATGTGTTAAAAACTCAATGTTTAATTTTCTTCAATTTTTATCAGTTGAAAATTCAATGAACAATCTTCAATTTTCAACAACTGAATGTTCAGTTTTTTCAATTTTAAACAATTCAGTTTTCAAATGTTGCAAATTCAAGAAAATTCAATTGTTAAAAATAAAATAAAATTGAAAATTTAATTTAATAATAAAAAAAATTATTTGCCAGTAGCGACCCCTTTTTAAAAAAATCGAATTTAAACAAATTTCTTGCATGGATTGAAATGTTTGTTTATTATTTTCTCATGTTGAATTCAACTGTTGAAAATTGAAGAAAATTCAACTGTTAAAAACTCAATGTGAATTTTCTGCAATTATCAACTTTTTTCAATTTTTAACAGATAAAAATTCCATTTTCATCAATAAAATTTTCAATTGTTTTATTATCAGCGTTCTTCAATTTTCAACAGTTCACTTTTCTACTGCTAAAAATTCAATGATCTTCAATTTTCAAGAGTTGAAAATTCAATTTTCAATTTTATTTCAATTTTCATCTTTTTAAAATTCAATTATCAATTTTCTTCAAGTTTCAACAGTTGAAAACCCAATGTCCTTAAATTTTCAGAAGTTAAAAATTCAAATTTTAATTTTGTTCAATTTTCAACAATTGGATTTTCAATTTTCTTCAATGTGAAACAATTGAATTTTCAACAGTTGAAAACTGAAGAAAACTTAATTGTTGATAACTCAATGTTCAATTTTCTACAATTATGAATTTTCTTCAATTTTCAACAGTTTAATTTTCTATTGTTGAAAATTCAATTACCAATTTTTTTAAAATTTCAAACAGTTGAAAATTCAACATTTAATTTTGTTCAATTTAAAAAACAAAATTTCGATAAGAGATGATTGTTTCGAAAACGGTTTGCCATTGGTAAATAAGATTTAGCAAATTAATATTCCTCCAATGGATTCTCAGTAGAAAATTTATAAAATTAAAAAAAAATCCACACTCTGACCATCTCCTTGTTAGGTCGTTGAAAATTCATTCAAGGCGATAAAAAAAAGTCCGGCAAACAATAAAAATGGTTAAATAAACCATTTTTATATGTTTAAAATCGTTCCCATAATCAATAATATTTTATCTTTTAAAAAATACCACCATCAATCATTAAATCGTGATACTTTTTCTTCCGAGAAATTATTTTAGCTTTAAAGTTTTATTTAAATCCTAATTAGTTTAGTTTGAATAGTGAAATTTTGATTTGCATTTTCTTGAATTTTACTAAATCGGCTTGGCTATCAATTATATTTAAATATTATATCCTGAAATTTTTCGAAAATAGGGGAAGCGCAGGAGAATAGGGGAAAGACTGTGATCCCTGCGATACTGAAGTTTGGAAACTTTAAAAAATTTTTGACTTCAATTCATTTATTCTTTGGTGAAAATTGAAAACCAAGAATTTATTAAAACCAATTCTTCAAAGCCTCGATTCTATTTTTTCCAAAACATTTTATTCTCGTTTAATTTAAAATTTTGACTAGAATTTTTTTGATGAATTTTTGGTAAATAATTTTCCTCTATTCCAATTGCAATTTTTTTAACACAGATTTTTCGAACCACCCTGCATTTACAAACAAAAAAGAGAACATTTAATATAAATTACCAAATAGTAAAAAATTCCTGTTAAAATCTATTATTATCTGCACTATCCTTCGGCTATTTAATACTGATCCATCTACCTGATTATGTCTGAACGCTTGACAAGTTGTTAACTAAATGCTGCGTATTTAAAGATCGTGATAATAATCTAAAGGTAAATTGATAAAATCGATATAATTAAACGATAAATTGAAAAAATCTTGATAATATTCTAACGGTAATCATGCGCCTCAATGTATTATTTTTGTATGGGTGTAGTTTGTATCCTGAATGTAATGTAAGTCTGTAATCTGGGTGTTGTATAAAAAAGCAAACAACAAAACAATAATTATAAAACATTGAAAGAAAATATATATTAGAGTAACAGCATAAATAACGAGAAACATTATTTACGAAAAACAGTGATACACGGGAAATAAATCAGAAAGAAAATACTCTTATAACTGCAGGAAAACACTTGAAAACGAAGCAGACTTCTTATTTTCAGAACTAGGTAAAAAAACAAGCCGTTTTTCATTAATGTGTGATGTTTCCTGTACTCCTTATTTGTGTCTGTGGAGAAATAAGACGAATACAAGTAAATAAAAATTTACAAACAGGCACCGAGAAAAGCAATTCCGTAATAAAAAACTATATTTTTACAAGATTCTTTTCAATGAAATATAAAAATGATAGTTATTACTAAATTATTTGATCAGAGGATTGTCATTTATTACAATATAGAATTGCGTTTCTCGTATTATATAGCAAAACAATAAAAATAAGAGCAATGAAATAAATTGAGAAACAGTAACAAAACTTAGTAGTAAATTGTGTATTGAAAGGAAAGCAGTTTTTCTACAAAATACCACACCACACCATGCGGAAAGGAAAATAAAGAATCGATACGCAGCAGCTTTAGAGCAGATTTTTTTAAAGAAAAGCGAATACAATCCACTCCAAAGTCTAAAGCAATTACGTGAGACTTATATTATATATTTATAACAAAAAGCGAACACTCAGAAAAAAGATTTTCTCGCAAATAAGAAGTTTAGTACGAAATATATTGCAGATTTCAAACTTTTTGAAAATCCTCTTTCCAAGTACGACTTTATTGTCACTAATGGTCTTACTTTCAAAGTTTCGTTGCTACTGAGAAAAATAAAAATAAGTCATAAGTTCCGATTTATCCATAATCCCATGAATCTTTTGTTACATTTTTGTTTGTAGAGAATAAAAAGAATGTATAACAAAAGGAAGAGTTTTTTATAATAAAAACTATAATCTTATTGTAAACTTGCACTCTGTCGAAATTCGTACAATAAAATCGAGTTATACTCGACTCAGCCTCGCCACTCACACAGGCCTGAGATTGCATTACATTATTTATTGTAAATTTTTTCAGTTTAGCAGTTTTTTCAGAATTTCAAACATTTTCAACGGGTTCCTAACTCACTGTTATGGTCGTTACACCCGTACGAAAAAATATTGTAGGAAATTCAATGCCTATAATGATTTTCTTATAATTTTTTAGCGATTCTAGAAAAATCATCATAAGAAACTCAGTATAGAAATAAATAATGTTAAGATATTGAAAGAAGTGATGCAAAAAATAGAGAAACTAAAAACGAATTATTTATTTACTCACGGTAGGATTTCAAATTATTTCAGGGGATTTCTACAGATTTCAAAATATTTCGAATAATTTCACAAGATTTAAGGAATCTCGTAGGATCTTTAATTATTTCCAAGACTTTACGGGATTTTAAACATTTAAACCTATTTTAACAGATTCTAAAGAATTTCGAGAGATTTAGAAAATTTCAACTGATTTCAAAGATTTGTTTAGGATTTCCCAAGATTTAAGCTCGATTTTAAGGCATTTCTAGAGAACTTAATGAATAAGTTAAATTTAATATTGAAGGGATTTCGAATGTTTTCTACTTATTTTAATGGATTTTAAAGATTATATATTTAAATATTTTAAAATATTGCAAAGAATTTCAAGATATTTAAAAAAAATTGCAAGGAATATTAACGAATTTAAGATATTTTATAGGATGTCCAATTATTTCAAAGGATTTTACGTGAACATAAAGACTAAGATGTTTCAACAGCTTCCAAAGAATTTCAAGAGATTTAAAATTTTTAAGAGATTTCAACGTTTTTTTAGAGAACTTTAATGAATAAGTTTAATTTAATTTATATTCAAGGAATATTAAATGATTTCTACTTATTTTATGGAATTTTTTGATTATATATTTATATCTTTTAAAAGATTCCAAAGAATTTCAAGATATTAAAAAAATGTTAAGGGATGTAAGCGAATTGAAGGTATTTTAGAGGATCTCCAATTATTTTAAAGAATTTACATGATTTTCAAGATTTTCAAGATTTTAAGCTATTTTAACAGATTCCAAAGAATTTCGATAATTTCACGGGATTTCAAAGAATTTTTTAGGACTTCAAAAGGGTTTAGGCTCAACTTTAAGGGATTTCTAGAGAACATTGGAAAATAAACTAAATTAAATTTCAAGATATTTCAAGGAATTTAACAAGATTTAAAGGATTTCTAGGAATTTAAAAGTTTATTTTTAGAGAACCTTAATAAATAAGTTTAATTTAATATTCAAGGGATTTCAAATGTTTTCCACTTATTTTAATGGAATTTTACGATTATATATTTATTTATTTTAAAAGATTCCAAAGCATTTCAAGATATTCATAAAATTTCAAGAAATTTCAACAAAATTCAGGTATTTTATAGGATCTCCAATTATTTCAAAGATTTACGTGATTATAAAGATTTTCAAGATTATAAGCTATTTTAACAGTTTGCAAAGAATTTCAAGATATTTCAAAGCTTTGAAGCAATTTCAAAGAATTTTGTAGGATTTCAAAAAGATTTAGAGATTTTAACCTTTTATTAGAGAACTTTAATGAATAAGTTTAATTTAATATTAAAATGATTTCTATTTATTTTGATATATTTTATGAATATTTATTTATATATTTTTAAAAATTCCAAAGAATTTCAAGACATTTCGAAAACTCCAAGGGTTTTCAAACAATTTTGAAGGATTTCCAAATATTTTAAGTTCGATTTTAAGGGACAGAGAAAAGTAGAAAATAAATGAAATTTCATAGGATTTCTAGCAATTCTAAAAATTTCAAAAGATTTTAAGGTATTTCGCAAGATTTAAAGGATTTTATTGAATCTCCAAGGATTTCAACGTTTTCTACGGATTTGAACAGGAATTCTACTGAATAAGTTTAGTTTAATTTATATTAAAGGGATTTCAAATTACTTTTAATTACTTTAATAGATTTTTAAAATTTCCAACGACTTCAATGTATTTTAAGAGATTTCAACAAATTTCTAGAGAACTTTAGGGAATAAAAATAAAGTTTATTCCAAGCAGTTTTCACAGATTTCAGCAATTTCAAGGGATAAGAAGGAATTAAAAAACTTTCCAGGATTTAAAAGAATTTTACAAGATTTAAGGGATTTGGTAGGACATCCAAGTATTTCAAAGATTTTAGAGAATTTTACAAATTTCAAGGGATTTCTAGACAGCTTTAGGGAACAAACTAAATTAATTTTATTTTCAAGACATTTTTAATCATTTATACAGATTTCTAACTATTTCAAAGATTACGGAATTCAAAAGCGGCCAAGATATTTAAAGGGATTTCTACGAATCTTAATAGATTTAAAAGATTTTAATCTATTTAAAAATATTTCCATTCGAAAGGTGTCAAGGGATTTTAATGAAATTTTAAGCGATTTTGAATATGTAAAATTTTTGTGTTTTGCAAACAAGATTATGAGTTAATTTAATTCCTTCAATATTTTTGTATTGCTTATTCCAATGCTATTATCCCATAATTATTTTCTATATAATGATTCTTATAATGAACGTTGTATAATCGTGAAAAAATGATAGGAAGTTCATTATAGGCCTCTACGGTTTTTTGTGTTACTCAATTTATTTTTTAGAGTTTTTTTTAATACTACATATTATTATCAATAATATTTGTATATATTATATATATAATCATTTTAACTCCCCCCCCTCACCACGCTATTAATAACTCAGGACCTACCACTTATTTTTTTGACAATCTCAGGCCTGCACTTACACCTAAAAATCTAATCGTACCTGGGTACGAAATCAGTACAGATTCTACACGAGGTAGTATTTAATTAGCCTGTTAAAGACATTATGTTTGATAAATATATATATTTTGTTTGCAGTCTGTACGCAGACTCTCACATGTAGTCGAAAACCTGATTTAAAATCGGATCCTTCGGGCCGCATGCAAAAGCGATTCAGTAATAACAATTATACATTGTATGTACCTTTAACAAGATTTTAACACAGGTGTGTACTGTGTATCCTTTTTGGATTTTGTGAGTCTCAACGGAAACAATGTAGGAACAGAGCGGAAACATTTTAGGTGAAGTGTAATTCGCTTTTCAACCCTTCGATACGTTTCATTTTATTTAGAAAATTTCTAGTTCTTTGGGAAATTAACTGATCAAATTCTTCTTCTAATTTAAACAATCGTTTTCAGAACTGATGTCTTCAAAATCACTTTGAGCTACTCTAGTCACAATTTAAAAAAATAATTCTAATCTTTTAAGCCTAATATCTTTTTTTCTCTAGAATTAGCTTTTTTTTAAAGGCCCTCGAGATATTTAAATCTAAATTTTGAATTCTAAAGTATTGGTATTCTAAATTTTTATTTATTTACCAAATTTTCTTATACTACTATGAAATTTAAAAAAATATATAATCTTAAAGTAGCTGTTGTGCCAAGAATCAGATGTTTGAAAAAATAGTGTTTGTATGATTTTAAGCATCAAAATAATATTACTAAGGATGTCATTTCAAATGAAAAAACTGATTTTTATCGGAAAAAAATTACAACCTAGAAAAAACTATCACTTCTTACCAACTTTTGAAAAATGGTTAAATTTTAATAATTGATAGCTTATTTTTTCGGGGAAAACATTCTCTACAACTCTACCGTTTCAAATTTTGAAAGTAAATTTTTCTATGTCTGAAATCCTTAAAACATTTTTTAAACAAATAATTATATTCGAAGATTATTTACTTATTTTTAAAAGTGGAAACAGTAAAGTTTCAGAGAACGATTTCCTCAAAAAAAGTAAAAAAAAATTACAAAAAATATTGTTAAAATAATTACTTTTTGTAAATTTTAAACTTTTTTCATAAAAAATCATGACTTTTCTTTCATAAGACATGACTAAAAATATTTCAATTCGTAAAATCATAGAAATCTTTTTTCCCCAGAGATCTGATTTTTGGCACAACTACCTGAAAACAGAGGCGTGACTAGCAATTGAATGATGAAATAATGACACTACCAATCTAAATTAAGACAGAATAAAAATACTTAAATTATTCAAAGTATTTCAGCCGAATAAAAACAATAATTCGAAATCAGTTTATGTCTTCTTCTGTTCGGGTTTTCAAATACAAATTGAAAATTTTGAAGATTCAACAAGATTTCCATTTGGAACAAAATATTACGATGATTTTCTTTTAAGTAAAGTTTTTTGTAGTGAACAACAATAAATAATTAAATCACACTTCGAATTTGCTGCAGTTTTAATCCAAAAAACTCTTGCTATGAAAAAATAAAGAAATTTTTCAGCATTTTCACTCCGCCTTAATCTACAGTGTTATCAAAATAAATAAACAAATTTCGTAACTTCTTAAAATCAAAATACTCGAAATGATTAATTTCTTAAATATTTCTAATGCTCAGCCTTATAATAATTTGTACCTCCAAATTAATAATAATAAATTTTACATTAAAATTACCTCCAAACACTTTGTAATTATTCCTAAATTCTAAAAGTCATATTGTTAAATAAACAATGAAGCACAAAAATTAAAGTAAGCAAGCAAGAGCAGATCTGAGCAAATTTGGGAAACGTATCGAAGAGTTGAGTTTGTTAAACGTAATAAAGTATGAGAAGTGAGACTGGAAAACTATGCTTAATGTAACAGTATTACACACCCTAAACGTTAAATTATATTGCAAGTCCCGTCAGTTTATTTCAAACTTCTTATCTCATTACTTTAATTAAATTATTTGAGACAGTAAAACAATTTAAAATCGGGCCCTCTCGAGACACTCCGTGTTTCGAAAGTGAATTTAATTTACTTCCCTTAACCTATCCCGAGTCTAAAATTGATAATCTAAGAATAAAGTGAATGAAGAATACAACAAAGTGAAGTTCTAAATCTAACGCAATTCTATCCTAGAAATATTATCTGCTTACATTAAATCTTTACATTTAGAAATATTTTATCACAAAATTAAAATATATATATTCGTTGTAAAGTTAAAAAGAGCACCTTCGACTTTTATAAGATTTTTATCAAAATTAAAAATAAATCTATTGTAACAATAAGTAACTCTTGGGCATTTACAGTTGGTTATTGAGAAAAATATGCAAACTCAAAAACTGTCTTTCACTTAAGTGATCATATGTCACTGAAGTTCACAACGTCTATAAACGAAAATATACCATTTTTAACAATTAATTTAATTTAATTTAATTAATTTAACGCAGTCTAAACTTTATACGCAAAAAATCTGAAAAATTCTAATTTTCCTCTAAATGTCCAGTTTTTAAATTTTCATTCACTAATTACTTGTAATCAATTTCCATCAACACAAGAAAAAGATGTATCCCAATATCTTTAACGGAAGACTGCCTTTTATCTACTCACGCCCTCTGAAATATATGAAAAAGTGCGTGGGTAAATAAAACGCAGTCTTCCGTTAAGAATATTGAGATGAATATTTTTATGGTGTTGCCTGACATCAAATAAAAGTAATTAATGAAAGAAAATTCGTTATTACCATTTAAGGTCATATATTGCATAATTTTTGCAATAATTGAAAAAAAATTTATTTAAGTGATCATTAAAAATGTTATATTTTCGTTGATAAATTTTGCGACCTTCAGTGACATAGTAATCATTCGATCAGTCTTTCAGAATATCTACGTATTTGGTGGAACTAGCAGTTAAATAGGAACAAGTACAAACAATTTTTGCAAAACTGCAGTCTGATGGAAATCTTTAAAAACTATATGAATCAGAATTTACTGTAATACTGTCCTCTCTAATGTTGTTTTATCAGCAATTTTAAGCTTCTTTGACTTTCAATTTTCCTTGACTTTCAATTTTATTGGCGAAAAGTCTCAAAGTGTCGATATCGTGAGAAGTTCTCTCAAAAAGCTCCTGTTTTATCTCGTCATAAAGTTCGTAACGGAATAAATCCATCCATACCCATGATTCTCAGCTCTTCATCATCAAGATCCCTTCTCTAAAAAAACCGTTTATAATTGAGTCAAGAGTGCAGATTAGGGTGTTCCAAAAACGCATTGGATTTTTTTTATTTTTATTTTCCATGCTCTTTCCACTAAAATTTTTTCGAATACAAAAAAAAACATATTTTTTTGTTTTGAAAAAATTGATATTGAGAGGTGGCGCAAAGCCAATGAAGTTTAAGGTAGTTGTGCCAAAAATTAGGTCTCTGAAAAAAAATTTCTATGATTTTTAAGATCGAGAAGAAATCTATTTTTTCATGAATAATTTTATGCAAAATAAACATGAAAAAGATTTACACTTAAAAACCAGACTTCCAAACTACCTCTCTTTTTGTCTCTAATGAGCCGAAAAGTGAGATAGTTTGGAAGTCTTGTGTTTAATTGTGAATCCTTTTCATGCTCATTTTGCATAAAATTATTCATGAAAAAAGTGGATTTCTTTTTTATCTTAAATAACAAATTTGCAAATAGACACTAAACTCATGATTCGTTACAATCTGCAGGGTTTGCTTATGCATATTATAAGAGTTTCTTTTCATTAAGTCCAAATAATTTTACCACAATTTCTTGAAAGAAATCTTTTTATTTAAATTTTTGTAAAAATAATGTATTGAATATTAGCAATTTTAGAAATGCATTAAATTTTTTTTGATTATTTCTTTTCCTTTTTGAAAAATGTAATAATCTAAATTGATTGGTTCAGAATCACCCACAAATTTTCTATGATTTTAAGAATTGAAACGATAATACCAATCATGTCTTTTGAAGAATTATTTCTGTATTATTACTTTTTCAGGGAATGATTTCTTTTTAAAATATTGCCATCATTTCTTGAAATTCAACTTTTTATTTTTAAATTGATAAGAAGCAACAGTAATAAAAAATTCAATTTAAAAAAACATTGTCAAAATAAATGTTTTTTGTGAGTTTTGAAAATTGGAAATTAAAAACGTGTTTAATTTAAAATTACATCACCAGTTATATTATTTTGATTCTTAAAATAATAGAAAAACTATTTTTTTCAGAGATCTGATTTTTGGCACGACAACTCCCTTGACTCGTATTTCCCATAAGAAAAAAAAGACTTTTTGTACATTTTTTTTACAGAATCGTCAATATTAAGCATAGAAAGTTGTCCTTCAACATTTCTCTTCACAACTAGCTACAGAATACAAAAAAAAATTACGTTTTGAATTTCATTTCCATGATGCTGTTTTATATGGTCCCGACCGGGAGCCCCTTTCACGCTCGTATCTTTGGAGTTCCCGATTCCCGAGATTCTCGTATCTTTGGAGTTCGAGTGTAATAAAAAAAAGGGATTTAAAAAAATTTAATCTCTATCAATTATTTAATTTTAAATAATAATTATGATACATTATTTATTTTTGGAAGGTTTGAGCATGTTTTCGGATCATATTTGAATTATTAATAATATTTTTGACTAATTAATTGCAATTTAAAAGTAAAATGAAATTTTTCAGATACCTATTTTGATGGATTTCGTAAAATTTATCCCAGTACTTGTCGGCTTCAATTTCATATTTTGTGATCAATTCGGAAGAAGCACAAACTGCTGAATTCTCGGAAACTTTTTGTCGAGCTGATTCTTCCTGTTCTTCATTCCAAGTCACGTTATCCCTAAAAATTTATATCTTTTTATTAATTTTGCTCATTTACATAAAAGGAAAACGATTTAAAACGAAAATTTATAGATTTTAAAACTGAATAATGAAATAAATCTGTGCAGAAATTGAAGGAAATATTTAAATCAAATAAGAGTACAATAGTTATTGCTGTAAGTTATATATTTTATGAATGAAATGTATCCCTATATTTTAAAGTTATTAAATATAAATATTTTAAACCTCTTTTTATATAAATGGCTTTATTTTTGCAAATAAAAACGCCCTTATTTTATTTAAACTGTACAAACTTTTAAAATTAATTTACAAAACTTAGTTTTAAAAACTTAAGAAGGATTTCAGAGTGGTATCACTTTCACTCAACTAGTATCAACAAGAAAAAATTAGCCTTTGAGAATTCAGAAAAACAGTAATTAACCGAAATTCCCCCCTTCCACCCCAATAAAAAATACATGTTCGAATTCAGAAAAAAAAACTGAAAACCGAAATATCTTCCCACCCAACTCAATAAAAATGTTCGCGATCAAAAATTCCCTACAATTCAGAAATAAAATTGAAAATTAAAAGCTCCCCTTTTCCACTCAATAAAAATTCTAAAAAGGGAAAATAGCGTCTTCCAATTCAGCAAAAAAAAAGTAACCGAAATTTCGTATCTTCCAACTATGAAAATCTTGGAAATAAAAAGAAATTTACCTCTTCCCATTAAAAAATAATTATACAAAATGCTTCCCTTAAACTCAATAAAAATGTTGAAAATAAAAATTATCCTTCAATTCTGAAAAAAGATTGAAGATAAAACATTCCTCCCTTCAACTCAATAAAAATGCTAAATACAGAAAATGGCCTCTTTCAATTTAGAAAAAAAAATAACCAAAATTTCTTCTCTTTCAACCCAATAGAAATGCTAACAATAAAAGTTCGTACAATTAAGAGAAAAGAAATTGAAAATATAAAATTCTTCCCCTAAACTCATAAATCTTAAAAAGAAAAAAATGCGCTCTTCCAATTCAGAAAAAAATAAATTCCAATTGAGATGAAATTGTAAACCAAAATTTCCTCTTTTCGAACTTCATAAAAATTATATAAAAAAACATCCTTCTTCGAATTCATAAAATATTTAAAACCGAACCTTCATCCCTTTCAAGTCGATAAAAATGTTAAAAAATAAAAAATTGCCCTCCAATTCAGAAAAAAAATTAAAAATAAAAAGTTCAACCCTTCAACTCAACAAAAATTCTGAAAATAATAATGGCTTCTTCCAATTCAGAAGAAAATAACCAAAATGTCGTCTCTTCTAACTCTATGAAAATCTTGAAAATAAAAAAAATTTCCTCTTCCAAGTCAGAAAAAACTTGAAAATACAAAATTCCTCCCTTAGACTCCATAAAAATGCTAAAAAGAAAAAATGGCCTCTTCTAATTCAGGAAAAAATCATCAAAATTTCGTCTCTTCTAACGTAATAACAATGATAAAAACAATAAAGGGCCTTTTCCAATTAAGAAAAAAATTGAAAATATAAAATTCTTACCCTAAACTTAAAAATGAGATAAAATTGAAAACCAAAATTTTCTCCCTTCGAACTCAATAAAAAATTATCCTTTTTTCAATTAATAAAATATTGAAAAACGAAATTTCTTCCCTTCCAACTCAATGAAAATGTTGAAAATAAACAATTACCCTCCGATTGAGAAAAAAATATTCAAAATAAAAAGTTCCACTTTTTAACTCAATAAAGAAAATTAAAACAAAAAATGGTCTCTTCCAATTCAGAGAAAAATGTGGTTCCTTCCAATTCTATGAAACCCTTAAAAATGAAAAAATGTCCCTCTTCCAATTCAGAAAAAATACTAAATTCTTCCCTTAAATTCAATGTAAAATAAAAAATTATCCTTCTTCCAATTCATAAAATTTTAAAAACCAAAATTTCTTCCTTTCCAACTTAATGAAAATCTTAAAAATACAAAACGCCCCTCTGCTAATTCAACAAAAATTCAAATTTCCTCGTTTCAAACTCAATAAAAATGTTAAAAAGACTAAATTTGCCCGTCTTTAACTCAATTAAAATGTATTAAAAAAAAATACTAAATGGATCCTCAACCAATTCTGAAAAAAATTAAATACCAACATTTTTCCCCTTACTTTCAAAATTAGAATTGTAATATTCAAACTAAAATTTTAACGATTTAAGGCTTTGTGTTTTAAACAATTCAGTTTAAAACTGTTTTGTTTTAAATATTTTATTTATTATAATTGAAAACAAAATCGGAATTTCTCAGTAGAGCGAAAAAAACATTCTGTAAAATCGAAATCAACATTTAAATATAACACAGAACTCCACTTCTGAGATGACGTGTTTCTTTTATAAGCCCAAAAAAGTTTGATTAGAAACAGTTATTCATTTTCGAGGACATAGAGTTATCACCTCACAATCTCAAAGACACACTGACCACAAATTGGAACAGGCTGGGTTGTGGATTGCAATAAAAGTGTAATCTTTAGTTTAAATATAAAATAAAAACGTACACCCGAGATATTGAGTTTATGAATAAGGGTTAAAAAGTTATGATCTAAAAAAGGGAACCAATTCCAAGATTATACGTCAACCAAAAGAAGATTTTACTTGTAAATAAAAAACAGAACAATTTAACCAATAAAGATGAATTCTCAACGAAAAATGTAATAGTTGATATTTCAATCGAAAAAATATTTTATTATAAATAAAAAACAGTTGAGTTTGACCAAAAAGACGGGTTTTAAACAAAATAGATGAATCCTCAATAAAAACAGATTAATTTACTTTAATTAAATTAATTTAGTTTATTTGCTTGAAAACTTATTTCTCTAACTGAAAATTAAACTATTGTACTTCTTGTTGAAACTGTATCTTTTTTTGGTAGAAAATTAACCTTTTTGATTGAACATTTATGAATGTTGTTAAAAATTATTCTTTTTTTGTAGAAAATCAATCTTTTTGGTTGAAATTTAATTTCTTTAGTGGAAAATCAGTTTTTCTTTCATTGAGAATTAATTTTAATTAAAAATTTCACTATTCCATTTTCTGTCGAAATTTTTTTCTTTTTATAGACATTTAATCTTTTCGGTTCAAAATTCATCTGTTTGGTTGAAAATACAACTATTTAGTTGTAAATTCATTTAATTTAGTTAAAAACTTATTTCTCCAACTTAAAATTAAACTATTCTATTTTTTGTTAAAAATTTATCTTTTCTAGTTGAAAATTCATTTATTTTGTTGAAAATTTGTCTTTTTTTGGTAGGAATTTCATTTTCTGGGTTAAAAAATCGACTATTAGATTGAAAACTGCATTAAAAATTAAAATATTTGTTTGAAAATTCATGTATTTTGTGAAAAATATTTCTTTTTGGTAGAAAGTTGAACTTTTTGGCTGAGAATTCATTTATTTGGTTGAAAATTAATTTTTCTTACTAAAAATTTATCTAAATTTTTTGTCGACATTTTTTTATAGTAATTTAATCTTTTTGGTAGAAAATTCATTTGTTTGGTTAAAAAGTTAACTATTTTATTGAAAATTTATTTTCTTTATTTAAAAACTTATTTCTATAACCTAAAATTAAACTATTCTATTTTTTAGTTAAAAATTTATCTTTTTTAGTTGAAAATTCATGTATTTTATTGAAAATTTGTATTTTCTTTGGTAGAAAATTTATTTGCTGTGTTGAAAAATCAACAATTTGGTTCAAAACTTATTTTTTGGATTGAAAATACAGCATTTTAGTTAAAAGTTAATTTATTTGGTTAAAAATTCGTTGTTTTTGTTGTTGAAAATTTGTCTTTTTTTGTGAAGAATTTATTTTCTGTGTTGAAAAATCAACTATTTGGTTAAAAATTTGTATTTTGATGGAAAATACGTAATTTTAGTTAAAAGTTAATATATTTGGTTCAAAATTTAACAAATTTTGTTGTTGAAAATGAATTTTTTGTACTAAATACCTAGCTATTTCATTTTTGCTAGAAAATTGATCTTTTTCATTTGAAAATTCACTTATTCGTTGAAAATTCGTCTTTTTTAGTCAAAAATTCAATTATTTTGGTAGAAAATGCATATTTTTTAGTTGAAAATTCAACTTTTTTCCAAAAATCGTCTTAATGACTCGAAAACTCAACACTTTAGATGAGATTTTTTTTTCTTGATTGAAAAAAATCTTTCTTGGTTGAAAATTCAACTCATGTTGAAAGGTCGTATTTTTTGGTTGAATTCAAGTATTTTTTATTAAAAATTCAAATCTTTTTTGGTTGAAATATCAAATACGACATTCTACGTTCAGAAGTAATCTTTTTTGGAATGAAAATTTAATTACTTCATTGAGAGTTAAACTCTTTTCATGAAAAATAATTTTGTTTGGTTCAAGATTCATAATTTTAGTTTAAAATTCATCTCTTTGGTTGAACAAACATTTTTTTAACTAAAAATTCAACTATTCAATTTTCAGAAATCAGTTCAGTTCAAAATTCATACTTTTGGATGAAAATTCAACTGTTCCAATTGAAGATTCATCATTTCAGTTGAAAATTCATCACTTTGTTTGAAAATGTAACTATTTTTTTAACTTTTTTCAAAATTTAAAATGTAACTATTCCAGTTAAATATTTCATCATTGTAGTTAAAATCCATCTCTTTGGTTGAACGTTAATTTTTTTAACTAAAAATTCACAAATTCAATTTTTGGTTAAAAGATTATATTTTTTAGTCGAAAATTCGTCTTTTTTGGTAGGACTTAATCTTCTTGGTTGAAACTTAATCATTTCGGTTGAAAATTTAATTATTTCAGTCAAAAATTTATTATTTTAGTTGAAAATTCATCACTTTGTTTGAAAATGTAACTATTTTTGGAAAACTTATTTTTTTGACTGAAAATGTATCGATTCAAATTTAATATGCCATCATTTTAGGTGGAAATTGATTTCTTTGGTTAAATATTAATCTTCTTAACAGAAAATTTAAATGTTCAATTTTTTATTGAAAATTTATCTTTTTTAGATGAAAACTCGTCTTTTTTGGTAGAAATTAATCTTCTTGGTTCAAAATTAATCATTTGGGTTGAAAATTTCACCATTCCAGTCACAAATTTATTATTTTAGTTTTCCCAACAACAATAGTTTCGGCTGATTTTGGCTAATTCTATTACAAATTTGAGCCTCTCTTGACGATTCATCATTTTAGTTGAAAACCTCTTGTTTTTGTTCAAAATTTAACTATTTTGTTGAACATTTTTTCTGGTTGTAAAGTAATTTTTTAACTAAAAATGTAACTATACTATTGGGTTAAAAATGCATTTTTTTATTGAAGATTCATTATTTCTGTTAAAACTTAATTTCTTTGCGTAAAAATTTAACTATTTTGTTGAAAATTCTTTTTTTTTTTTTTTTTTTTTTTTTTAAAATGGATTTTCCAAACTGAAAGTTTGACTATTCTATGTTTGACATTTACCTTCTTTGGGTCAAAAATGCATTTCTTTGTTTAAAAATTTAAATGATAGGTTATAAAAATTCTCTTAAATTCAAAATTTGGTTGAAAATTAATTTCTTTGATTAAAAGTTAATTTTTCAACTGAAAATATAACTATTCCAATTTTTGTTGAAAATTGATCTTTTTTGCTAGACATTTAATCTTCTTGGTTGAAAATTCATCGGTTTGGTTGAAAAAATGTAACTATTTTGTTGAAAAATCATCTTTTGGGTTAAAAATTCAACTGTTGGGTTAAAAATTCACTTTTTTTTTGGTTGAAGATTCATTATTTCAGTTGAAACTTAGTTTCATTGCGTAAAAATTTAAATATTTTGTTGAAAATTATTTTCTTTGGTTAAAAATTAATTTTTTCATCTAAAAATTTAACTATTCCATCTTTTCTCGAAAATTTATCTTTATGAAAGACCTTTAATCTTCTTGTTTGAAAATTCATCTGTTTGGTTGAAAATTTAACTATTTTATTGAAAATTCATCTTTTTGATTGAACCAACTTCATGCTGAGAACACTTGTTTATTAGCAATAATAATAACGAAGAAAACATAAACAAATAATTTTAAGGTTAGAATTCACCAAATTGTTTAAATTGAGATTGAAAGTATTATTTTTACAGTGAATTAATATAAATAAACATTAAAATAAGGAATTAGTTAATTTTATGACAATTATTTGAATCAAAGCCTAAAAATCACTTAAACTCAGTAGACAACAAATTTTGTAATTTGTATATGATCTCTAAAAAAATGGTTAAAATCGAATGAAAGTCACAAAATTAAAAGGTCACTAATGCTCAACTGTTCTCTAAATGAATAAAAATGTTCCAAACTGTGACAAGTTTAATAAAAAAACTTGAAAAATGTGAAAATAAACCAATGTTCAATTTATAGGTTAGGAATCAAAATATCGAAAGAAAGTGTAAAATTCTCACCAAGCATTATGCTGGAAAACATTATCCTCCTCAGAAAGAATCCTATTTCCAAACTGAGGTCTTTTACTATCCGAATTCTCATTTTCACTCTCACTTTTCACCAATTCTGTCATAATTATGATTGTTATTATTTTTTTCGCACGTGTTTTTTCTGAACCACGGAGATGCTGCCAACCCTGATAAAAAAATATCGAATAAAGCCTGAATTTAAACTTGTTGAATAAATAAATTTGAACTAATAAACAATGTATTGAAAAAACTGGTTTAGTTTCTCTTGAATGAATATTTTTGTAAATAATTGCGTATTTTCAACTTTTTATTTGGAATTTTTATTTGCTTTTATTTGAGATTAGCTTTTCTTGTTTTGGCAGCAGTGCTTTTTTGTAGACGACGCTTTAACCGAACTGCGCATGCGTTGCACCTGCAGCCTCATTGGATGTTGATCGCGCGCTTATTTGAAATGATTAAATATGCCAATCAATTTTTAACAATATATAATAATCGTAAAGTACAACAAAATATTATGAATGGTTTAAAATTTACATGGGTAAAAAAATGTATTTCTTCCTTCGAATTTAAAATTAATAATTCATTTGTAAAAAGTACAATCAAATAATTATTTTACTTGGCATTCCAAAATACTATTTTGTGATCTTAAAATAAATTTTTATCATTTCCACAATGATCATTTATAATAAAAAATTGATTTACACATGTAATAGTTTCAAAAAAGCGCGCCATTTACAGCGAATGAGACTGCCGATGAAACGCATGCGCAGTGCAGGTTGGGAGTCGAATTGGGAGCATTGTTTCAGTCACAGTTGATGCAGCAGGTGTATCAGCAAGTATGTTTTGATTTTTATTTCTGTTTTCCGACCTTTAAATATAAATGTTGATATAATTAATTACTAGCTAGAGTGAATTATGCCACGTAATTTATCTTGCCAATAAGTTTGTGCATATTTAGTCGATAATTAGGGACAGAGGAGATTTGAGCGATTCTTTTGTGCCTTTTTTACTCAACTTTGATCGTCTTTTGTGTTGTACTCTATTTTTGCTCATTGTTGATTTCTTAGGAATTCTGTCACTGTCGAAACTTTGTATTGATTCTTAGATTTATTGATTCCGTTCGGAAGTTTTTATGTGAGTTTTGAGGAGTTATTTTTAAGTTAGCCTTTCCCCATTTACTAATAAATTGCAAAATTGGAGTTTCAAGGCCGTGTCACTGACTTGATCGATGTTCTGATTTATCAGGACATATCCTGGTTTTTTATCCCTGTACTGATTTTTTGTGCTGGGTCCTGATTTTTCATATTGTAGAAATTTTACTCGATTATTTAAATCAAAATGGTGACCTCGGAAAACTTATTAGTATAATTTATAAACTTTGGGAATAAACGCAGGGTGCACAGTCTTCCCCTTTTTTTCTTACTTTCCCCCTTTTCCCCCAATTCTCAAAAAACTTCCCCTTTTCTCTTCAAATATACGATATATCAAAATACAGTATTTGAATTACGCGGAAAATTATATGAAATTAGTAAGTGCACCCTTTATTGAATAATAATTAAAGCTATTATAGCACTTAAATAAATCATTTATGAAGTTTTGCTCTTGCTTCAAAAATGATGACCAATTTTTTATATTTACAGCTTTTAATAGTGAACAATAATAAAAAATTACAAAATTTAATCATAAATTGTTTGCTCAATAAGAAAAAGAAGACATCCAAAACCACCTCTCTCTCATTTCTGTATTATTTATCCGTAGTTTTTATACTACCTGGGAAAACCTCATCAGGGAAATTTTAATAGGAAACTAATAGGGAATATTTATATGTTATGCTCATATTAATTGAAAATAAGAATTAAATTTGAAGTTAATTATTAAGGAATTATTAAAACCAAATGAAATGAAACAAAATGAATGAATATTTAATTAAAATCTAAATAAAACAATCTTCAGAATTTATTCGACAGTAAATCGGGTTGAAATATCTGATGAAATCAAATTCAAGAAAACTTCTATTTCAATCTATGATAAAACCTTATCTTTTTGTAATTTTTACTTAAATCCAGTAAAAGGTGTAATATCTTCTTTCTAAAAAAAATGTCTTCTTAATCACGTTGAACAAAATTGTAAATAATTTTTCTTCTTAATATGTCCACTGATTTTAAGAAACACGACTTTCTGGTTCAAGGACAAAAAGCATACTGTGAGACAGAGATGAGTGTCTACACCCTGAATGTGAAAAAAACAGAGACCACAGATTCATAGAAAAAGAGATCGTAAAGTGCTTGTTAGAGAAATATCTAAATTCTGTACTTGAAATATTTTCACAAATTTCTAAAATAAATTTATGAACAATTTAATAGTAGTCATATCGTTTTATTGTTCGGAAAAAACTTTTGTCGTGATTTAGGATTTTTGGGATTTCATTTTTTTGTTGCGATTTTGGATCGTTATAAACACCAAGAAAAAAATGTTTCCCATGAATAAAAAATAATAACATGTTTCTTTGGTTCAGTTGAAGAAATTTCAGGTTCGAGTCAATCCAAAAACCATGTTTTTGTACATTTTCAAAAAATTCTAAATAAGGCAAAATTTATTTTTGAATTTAAAAAATTTTTAATTGGCAATTCGAAAAAAGAGAAGAGAAGATATTAACCGATTTCAACTTTTTTTTTGTTCACTTGTTTTGGATGTCGATCGATAAATTACTATCCCTTCAGCTCAAACGATTCGATTAATTTTAGCATTTTTACTTTGCTCTACTGAAGAGTGTAGTTTTAAATTTACATTGGAAGTATTAATTATAGTAAGGAAGAAATGACAAATCTTAGAAAGAAATATTTATGAGAACGATGTTAAACATATAAAAATTGTGTATTTAACTAATTTTTTTCTGCCTTTTTTATATCACTGCGAAATGCGCATGGATTTACAACGACCTAAGTATATCTAATTTTTAAAAATAAATTCTTGAATGGCAGAAATCATTGAAAAATTATTTTAAAATATAACATTTCTTATAAAAAAGTTGTTTATTCTTTTCGACAAATAAAAACAAATATTTAATCTTTCTCCCATTTTCCCTTTTTTCGTGAGAAAATTACCATACTTCCTCTTTTTTGAGCTCCTTTTGCGCTGTGATCCCTGTAAACATAACATTTTATTTTCTAAAAAATGCAACAATTTTTTTAAACAAATAAGTCCATCTTTTTGGTTAGAAATTCAACGTTTTTGTTGAAAATTATTTTTTTAACCAAAAATTTAACTATCCCATTTTTGTTGTTCGAAATTCATCTTTTTTATTTGCAAATACATGTATTTTGTTGAAAATTAAATTCATCGTTTTGGACAGAAATTCAACTGTTTGGTTTAAAATTCCTTTTTTTTTTTGTATCAAGGATTGATCATTATAGTTGATAATTTATTTCTTTGGTTAAAAATGTAACTATTTTCTTGAAAAGTCTTCGTTTTGATTGAAAATTCATTTTTTAAACTGAAAATTCAACCACTCTGTTTCATTAAAAATTTGTTTTCTTTAGTTGAATATTTAAGTATTTGGTTACAAATGCCTACATTTGGTTAATAATTCGTCTTTTATGGTAGAATATTAATCTTCTTTCTGAATAATTCATTTTTTTGGTTCAAAATTAATTTCTTTATTTGAAAATTCATTTTTTTATTTTAAAAATCAATATTTTCAACTGAAGATATAACTATTTCATCTTTGATTGAAAATTTACCTTTTTTAGTTGAAAATGCATGTATTTTGTTCATAAGTAATTTCTTTTGTTAAAAATTCAACTGTGTTGTTAGAAATTCATTTTTTAATTAAGAAATTGTTTTTAAATTGTAAATATAACTATTCTATTCTTGGTTGAAAATTCATCTTTTTGGTCGAAAATTCAACTATTTGGTTCAAAATTCATTTTTTTTTTAAAGATTGATCATTGTAGTTGATGACATATTTCTTTTGTTAAAAATGTAACTATTTTGTTGAAAGGTCTTTGTTTTGGTTGAAAATTAATTTTTCAAACTGAAAATTTAACTACTCTGTGTTTCATTGAAGATTTATCTTCTTTAGTTGAATATTCAACTTTTTCGTTAAAAAAATTCATGTATTTTCTTGAAAATTCGTCTTTTGTGGTTGAATATTGATCTTTTCCCTGAAAATTGCATCTTTTTGATTAACAATTCATTTAATCTTTTTTAATTGAAAATTCATGTATATTGTTCAAAATTCATCTTTTTTTAAATGGAAAATGAATCTTTTCGGTTGAAAATTGATGCATTTTGTTCATAATTATTTTCTTTGGCTTAAAAATTAACCGTGTTGTTGAAACTTCATTTTTTTATTTGAAAATTATTTTTTTCAACTTAAAATATGATTATTCTATTCTTGGTACAAATTTAATCTTTTTTGGCTAAAAATGCAACTTCTTGGTTGAAAGTGGAACTACTTTATTAAAAATACATTTTTTTTAGTTGCTCATTCATAATTTGAATTCAAAAACTGTTTTATTTTGTTGAAAATTTAAGCATTTTGTCGAAAATTCATTTTTAATTGTTTGACAATTACTTTTGGAAGTAAAAATTTAACTATTCCATTTTTGTCTGAAAAATTATCTTTTTTAGTTTAAAATTCATGTATTTTGATAAAAGTTCATCTTTTTTGGTAGAAAATTACATTCTTGATTGAAAATTCATTTTTGTGGTTAAAGATTCCCCATTTCAGTTAAACAATCATTTGGTTGAAAATTCATGCATTTTGTTGAAAACTCATCTTTTGGTAGAAAATTCATGCATTTTGTTGAAAAATCATCTTTTGGTAGAAAATTCAGGTTCTTGATTGGAAATTTATCTTTATGTGTTAAAAATTCAACTATTTTCTTGAAAGTTTAATTACTTTATTGAAAATTGAACTATTTTTTTCAAGACACCTTTCTGGTTCGAAAATTCAACTGTTTTGTTAAAAATTCGTCCTTTTGTATTTCAATTTCATCTTTTATGGTAGAAAAGTTATCTTTCTTAGTTGAAAATTTAACAAATTTGGTTAAATATTCAAGTATTCTGGTTAAAAATTGTACTAATTTGTTGAAAATGAACGTTTTTAGTTGAAAATTCAACTGTCTTCTAAAAAATTCAACTATTTGGTTTTTTCGTTGAAGTTTAATATTTTTTCGACCATTCATTGGACTGAAAATTAAATTTCATGTCGAAGATTAATCTTTTAGGGGTTAACAGTGGACTGTTTTCTAAAACATTAGACTTTTTGGCTTAAAAACCTAACTCTTTTTTTTTTTTGAAAATTCGCCTTTCTGGGTTGAAAATCAATCTTTTTTTGTGAGAATTCATCTTCTTTGATGAAAATTCATTTATTCGGATGAGGATTCAACTTTTTTGTTAAAAATTCGCCCTTTTTCGTTGAATTCGACTGGTTGAAAATTATTTCGTTTTTTGTCAAAAATTAATTTTTTT
Organism: Andricus grossulariae; assembly: GCA_011634705.1. Classification (NCBI taxonomy): domain Eukaryota; kingdom Metazoa; phylum Arthropoda; class Insecta; order Hymenoptera; family Cynipidae; genus Andricus; species Andricus grossulariae. Next base: position 54,176,379 of record JAABKJ010007545.1, on the reverse strand, counting down.
AACTGAAAATTTAACTACTCCATTTGCGATTGAAAAGTAATTTTTTTTTTGTATGCTTAAAAATTTAACTATTTTTTAAAAATTCATATATTTTGTAGAAAATTCATCGATTCCATTTTTGGTTGCAAAATTATTAATAGCTAATTTGGCTAAAAATTAAAATATTTTATTGAAATTATATTTTATTGGATTGAAATTTCATCTTTTATGGTAGAAAAATAATCTTTTTGGCCTGAAAATGCAACTGTTTTTGGTTAAAGCTTAACCTTTTTTGTTCGAAAATTTGACCATTTGGTTGAAAATTAAACTATAGGGTGAAAAAATGAAACTATTCTGGTTAAAAATTTAACTAATTTGTTGAAAGTTTAATTATTTTGAAAATTCATATTTTATGGTAGAAAATGCTTTTTTCTTTGTTGAAAATTCATCTTTTCTCTTGCCAATTTAAACGCTTTTCTAAACATTCGACTTTTTCGCTTGAAAACTCAATTCATTTGTTAGAAATTAATTTTTGTTGAAAATTCGTCGTTTTTGGTTGAATTTAATGACTGGTTTTTATTTCAAAATGAAATCTTTTTTGGTTGAAATATCAACTGTAAATTTTTTGTTGAGAATTCCTCTCTTTTTGTTAAAAATTCAACTACATGGTTGAAAGTTGAACTACTTTGTTAAGAATTCATTTTTTTCTGAAGATTTATCTCTTTGGTAAAAAAAATATAATTATTTTTTTAAACTGAAAATTAGACTGCTCAATTGTTGAAAACGCGTCTTTTTTTGGTTGAATTCTACTGTTTTCTTAACTCTTATTGGTTGAAGTATCAACAGTTATATTTTTCGTTTAGAATTAATCTTTTTTTGGATTGAAAATTCATCTCTTTGGGTAAAAAAAGTCATTTTTCTTGCTATAAATTAAACTTTTTTGTTGAATATTCAACTCTTCTGTTTTCAAATTCCTCTTTGCTGCTTGAAAACTCAACTGTCTCGTTGAAAATTCATCTCCTTTGTTATAAAATCTTTTTTAGTTGAAAATTCAACCATTTTGTTGAAAATGCAATAAATTTCTACTTGAAACCTCAGGAATTTAAAGCGCTTCATATTGAATTTTATATGGTTGAAAAATCACTGTTTCCACGGTTTTGAGATCATTTTCGGCTCTGAAGTCGGGATTTAATTAATATTCCGTCTATAATAACAGCACAAAGAGATAAAGAAAATATTCGCAGGTCATTTGTGTTATCTGCTTCTGTTTATAAATACATCCGGCATCATCATTTCAGTTCAGTCAACGTATTGCTTTCTTCCATTTCAGAAGCAGTCGAGATGTTCGCACTGCTAGTTCAACTCGCTTTTCTATTTTGCGGTGAGTTTAATAATTTTTCAGACTATTTTAGTATTAAATGAACAATATACTTGTATTTATTTTTAATAAATAGTACAACAACTTCTCTTATTTATACTAAGTAGCAATATTGATATAATCGTAATTATTTTTGTGAGATAGAATCAAAACAATCCTTTCTTTTCAATCTAAATAATAGGAATAATTATTTTTTCTTTAATTTCTAGGCGTTTCGTACGCCGCAAATGTTGTAAGATCGCCAACATTTAGCAGCGCCTATACCGCAAAAGGAACTCTATACATTCCCTATGCTGAAATTAGAGAACCATTCTACGCCTGGTATGACGCCAAAAGTGGATCTAGCCGAATCGATTATTATGGAGGTAAACAATTATCAAATATAATTTATTTTATTTCATTTTGTTTTATTTATCATAGGCCATAACGTAAAATACAAACAGAAAATGATATATCCTGGAGTCTCATTCTTTTCCTTTTCACCTAAAAAGCAAACTTATGAAATTTGGTTCTGATAAATAAAAAAAAATATGTTTCTGAGGAGTTGTACCAAAATTGTCTGGAAACCCCGGAAAAAACATGTTTTTCTTGGGAAAACCAACCTGGAAATCCTAGCGAATTTTTTTTTAAATCAGGGATTCTTTTCGAGAGCGTGCTTTTTTTTAAATGCAATAAAAAATTAAATAACAATGATTCTTTTATTTGTAACTATTATGTAAAAATTCGTTTTTTTTTGTTTGTTTTTTTTTATTTTTTTTTTTAATTGTAAAATTTAACTATTCTATTTTTGGTTGGAAATTTATCGTTTTTTGTTGATAATTCAAGTATCTGGTTGAAAATTTGTGTGCTTTATTGACAAATCGTTCTTTTTGGTAGAAACTTAATCTTCTTGGTTAAAATTCATATTTATGCTTGCAAATTCAACAATTTGTTTGCAATTTTTTCTCACTCTTCACTCAAAAATCTTTCTTAGTTGAAAATTGATCTCGTGTTGGAAAGTCCTATTTTTTGGTTGATTTCAACTGTTTTCGATAAAAAATTAATTTTTTTTTGGGTTGAAAGTTCAACCCAAAATTTGCCTTTTTGGAATTAAAATTTAATTACTTGATTGAAAGTTAAACTCCTTTTGGTTGAAGATTCATCATTTGTATTGAAAATATATTTCTTTATTTAAAAATGAGCTATTTTGTTAAATAATTTGTTTTTGCTTTGGCTGAAAATTAATTTTTTTTTTACTGAAAATTTAACTGTTACAGTTTAAATTTTAACTATTTTACTGAAAATTTAACTATTCCAGATGTAAAAGTTAACTATTTTCATTTAAAAAAATGTTTTCTTCTAACTGAAAATATAACTATTTCTGATGAATAATCCATCATTTTAATTAAAAAGTCATATCTCCGGTTGAACATTATTTTGGTTTAAGTCAAAATTTTACTATTTCATTTTTGTTTGAAAAATTATCCTTTTTAGATGAAAATTCAACTATTTCGTTGAAAATTCATGTATTTTGTTGATAATTCGTCTTTTTTTATAGAAATTAATCTTCTTGGTTGAAAAGTTATGTTTTTTTGTTTAAAATTAAACAATTGCGTTGAATGTTCATAATTTCAGTTGAAAATTGATCTATTTCAGTTCAAAATTCATGTCTTTTGTTGAAAATTTATGTATTTTCAGTTCTGTTGAAAATTATTTTTTTTTTATCTATTAGATTTTTTGTTGAAAACTTCTTGTTTGAAAATTCATCTTCTTGTCTCAAGATTAAAGCATTCTAGTTTAATATTCATCATTTTAGTTGAAAATTCATCACTTTGGTAGGATTTTTTTTTTCTTCTTTGAGGAAAATTAATTTTCTTAAATGAAAATTCAACTATTACATTTTTGGTTCAAAATTGATCTTTTTTTTCAAAATCCAACTATTTCGTTAAAAATTGATCTTTTTAATTGATAATTAAACTAGTTGGTTAAGAATTCATGTATTTTGTTAGAAAATCGTCTTTTTTATAGAAAATTAATCTTATTTGGTTAAAAATTCGTCTATCTTGTTGAAAACCTATGAATTAAAAACTTTCTTTTTCATTATTTATATAGTAAATTAGTTTTTATATCATTTCCTTCTCCATTTTTAATAAAAATGTTCTGAAGAATTATTTTCAAAAAGTGAAAATTTCTCATTTTTTTAGGAATGGTTAAGACTTTCCAGTTGAGTAATGAGGGATCTTATGGATCGAGTATAAAAGTGGCGCCGGTTACAACCGAAACCAAAGAAAACGATGAAGTTTGTCTCCAAGTGAATGGAACCAGTGATATGAAAATTCAGCCTCAAACCATTATTCCAGACACCACTGGAATGGAGGTGAAAAATTAATTTAAAAAAAAATTAAGGAATGAGAATGATTATAAAGTTATTTAAAATTTTATTATTAATATTTTAGATTTAAAAAGTTCAATTACTGCCTTCTATTGAAAAGTTTTTCTTTTCATTCTCTTTTTAAATTATTATCTCTTTCATTTTTGTGTTTTAGACTTAAAAGTAGGTTCTAAATTATTTAATAACAAAAAAGTTGAAATTTTTCCTGGTAGATTTTTTTTTTTTTTTCAATATTGATAATCAAAGTTTGTTTTTTCTTAGTGCATTGGCGAAGAAGTAATTAACGGACTTCCCTGCGAAAAATGGCGTCTGGTTACGAAATACGGAGACAAGGTTAACAAATACACGCTTTGGATTCGTTACAAGGTAAATAAAATAACGTATCATTTAAATAAATTCTGACAACCCATGCAAATAATTTTTCAAAATAATAATTTAATTTTTTTTTTAAATAATTAAAATAATTATAATTATATTTAATTAAATCTTGTGAAATTATTTTTAATTTCTTGAAATTTTTGGAAATCCTACAAAATTATTTGACATTCCTTGAATTTTTGTAAATCTCTTGAAATTCTTTGGAATCTTTTCAAATTACTTTAAATCTTTTGAAATTTAGTAAGTTTCTTCATATCCCTAGAAATGGTTGAAATGTGTAGAAATAAAATTTATTCCCTAAAGTGCTCTAGAAATCCGTTGAAATCCCTTAGAATCCACTGAAAGCTTTGAAAATTTTAATAATCCATTAAAATAAGTCGAAATCATTTGAAATCCCTTCAGTTCAGGTTCCTAAAAATATTTGAAATCCTTGAAGATTCAATAAATTCCTTTAAATCTGGTGAAATTCTTTGAAATATTTTAATGTCCCTTGAAATTTAATTTAATTTATTTTCCGAATTTATCTAGAAATCTCTTAAAATCGGACCTAAAATCTTTGGAAATCCTACAAAATTGTTTGAAATCCCTGGAAAGTTCTTAAATCACTTGAAATTCATTGGAACCTTTGAAAATGATTTACAATATTTAAAATCTGTAGAAATCCCTTGAAATAAAATTTATTTTATTCCCTTGAGTTCTTTAGAAATTAGTTGAAATCCCTTAGAACCCACTGAAATCTTTGGAAATCGTAATAATCTGTTAAAATAAGTAGAAATTGTTTGAAATCTCTTGAATGTAAAATAAATGAAATTTATTCATTAAAAAATTAATGTAGTAAAGGCCTTTTCCGGTCTTTTCCGGCCTTCACTACATTAATATTCTAAGATACCGGAAAAAATTAAAACATTTGAAGGGTCGGAGAACAAATGGGCCTATCCCACAAATTTTTCGAAATTGACTTTTACACATTTTTGGACTCCTCAACCAAACGTCGTTTCGAGGGTGTAAACTAAAAAAAAATATACAATTTTTTTTAATTTTTGTTTTAATTTATCAAAGTCAGTCAAAGTCCTATCTCACAAGGTTACCGGGCGAACGTTTTTCTAGCGTCCTGAAAAATTTGGAGAAACGGGGTTAGGTTATTTCAAGTAATTCTACGGGTTTTAGATGCTCAAACTTGAACTATTTTTTATTTGAGTTTGCGAGCATTGCAAAGTATTATTTCCAATTTAACTTGAAAATTTTTAGAAGAGGAAATATTCTTGATTTTGAGAACGATTTAAAATATATAAAAATTGTTTATTTAAGAAAATGTTTTCTCGGCCTTTTTATATCATTGTGAATGAATTTTCAATAACCTAATCATATCCCATTTTAAACAATTATTTAATGCCAGAAATCGTTACAAAATCATTTAATATTGTTTAAAAACTAAATTTTGAACAGCTTCAGGTTATGATACTACAGCGTTTTTCACAGAAATCGGGTTTTTAAATAAAAAATCATTCGATTTTGAAGTTTTATCATTTTTTAAGAATTTTAAGTTACGTTAGCGTTTCACACCAAAAATTGGTATTTTGAAACCAAAATCATTTTAATTTAAACAAGGCTTAGAATCTTTGAGCAATTATGGATTATATTGTATTGTTCTTGGTCGAAAACTATTAGTATTTTTAAATAATAAATATACCAATAGTTACCGACCAAAAGAATTAAAATTTTGTATTTGAACAATCAGATTTCAAAAAAGATTCACATACTTCAGCAATTTTAGGTTATTTTTATATAAAATTAGTATATTTCAAAAAATATTCATTATATTTAAATCCAATGATTTTTTTCAAATAATAAAATTTAAAAACTTGAACAATTTCGGAATGTGTAATGGTTTGGTCGAAAATTGAAATATTTATTTGAAAATCACTAGATTTGAAAGAAGGTTATTTATTTTGGAATCATTTTAGGTTATTTTAGCGTTTTATAGGAAAAATCGGTATCTTAAAACAAAAATCATTATAATTTGAACAAGATTTATAATATTTTAGCATTTTTACATTCTCATCCAGAGGTGTTAGATTTGTGTAAAATTTGACCCCTCCGGTTTTTGTCAAATGTCCACGTTTTGAGACCCCCTGAACCCAAAAAACAGGTTTTTACGAATGTGTCTGTCTGTCCGACATTTGATTGAATCCGCGAAAGTCATTTTTCAAATAAAACCAATACCTTCTCATTGAGATGAGAATGTAAAAATGAATGACATCACTTTTGGAGTAGAAAATGTTTTCCTATAATATTGTATTAAAGAGACTAAAGAGTTCAAGTTGTGAAGATAAAATTTGAAAAATTATTAAATTTTTACAAAAAGATTATAGCAATTAGTAGAGATCTTAGTTCAGAGACAGATGTAATATTAAAACGAAGTTTGTAGTGTAATACAGTTTGAATATAAAAACTGGATTTGAGAAGGAGAACTGTATGTTTTCGCAACGTCTGATTATTTTGACAGAAGAAACTTTTGCGATAGAGTTGAATAACGTTCTACACTGCAGCTTGGTATCATGGTGAATCATTTCTGTTGGATTTGGACGGACGACGCAACCTGATGCGCGGAGAGTGCGGCCATTGAGCCGTTTGTCACGCTTGGCTGAGCAGCACCAATCGCGTCCAGCCCATTCCAAAAGCGCCACGGCATCAATTCTCGGAACGTAGTAAATGCAGACTGCTTTAATCCAAGTTGCAATGTATTGTTTCTTGGACGTTAAACAACTTTTTTATTCAAATTCATTATCCTTGGCAGTTATTTAAAGTGCTTATTATAAAAATTCCCTGACATTTGCAAAACTTCTTTGAAAATCCCAGACTTTTCCCTGACTTTCCCTAACCAAAAAAATTCCCTGAGTTTTTTCTTGATTTTCAGGTTTTCCCTTACCTACACCCACCCTTTATATTCATCCTTGAAAATGGAATAAACTTCTAAACAAAAGAAACTCATCCTCTTTTAATTTTTCGTTAATACCACCTACTTAGTACCCTTATCGCGTGGGCAAGAAACTTGAGAGAGTTTCCGAATCCGGCGATATTAATCAATTAAATGCGCGATTCGTGTTCGAGTCACTGGGAATTCGACGAGCTCGAGAGACATGGTTCTTGTCAGAGTAGATACGTGAGTAATAAAGACGTTGCCTCCTAGTCGAGTCACGTTGGGACTCGCAGGGACCCATTTGAAACTTTCGTCCCGTTTCGTTATGGGAAGTTAACCGAAAAATACTGGATCCTTTCTTTCCGTTTGGTTACGTTTTGACAGTTTGGATCAAAATGAAAAATGAAATGGTTGTAACGTTATTTTTGGCTCGTCTATCATCTATCATTCACATAAGTTGCTCAATGGTTCGAATAAAATATTGTTTACAATAACAGGTTTTTGAATAATTTTGTTGCGGTTTCAGCATTTTGAATAACGTAACCTATATCGAGTGAATACAGTGAAGTTTTAGTAGTATAGAAACAAAACGAAAATCATGAAAGTATTTTGTTTCGTTTTGCTCGGATCCCTAGGCACTCGACAATTAAGAGAAGGAAGCTGCTCCGAGTTAAGATAGCCTGAGATGGACAGGAATGTTTCCTCTGGTCGAGAAAGGAGGGAGCGGGGGCAGTTTTAGGTGTCTCTGGATTGCTCCTAATGTGATCCTATTGTCCTGCTTCGTGCAGAGCAGCATCATGAAACCGAGCTCTGTAAACTGTCCGGAAACGGTTAACAGTACGACGTTTAGTACACACTTGAATCAGCATACATATGTGAACAAACCTTAAATCATGATGCTTTGACTCAAATAGCAATTGATAGCAGTCTACCTTTCAAGAGCATAATGATGGCGCACAATTATTCTAATCGGAAAGCTATTCGTGATTTCAAAAAGACGATTTATATATGGAAGAAAGACAAGCTTATTATAAAATTGCTTATAATAAATTGCAGCAATTTGGTAGCTGCTAAAGTAAATGGACAAATTAGTCCAATTTCGCAAAAGTTTAGTGGCTCGAGAACTATCAAAATTCCATGAATGGGATTTAGTTACCAAAATAACGTTGACTTGGCGCACAAACTCGGTGGCTCTCGCGGTTACATTAACCTGAAGACTTAAGAGACCGTGTGAAGTTACCGCTAATTCAAATTAAGTGGAGCAAAGTCACTGGCCAATACAGCAACGCTTAATTATTCGGCTGGGTGTAATTAGAGTAAGGAAAATATTATTTTACAGTATCTGCTCTAACACTGAACTAATTGTAAGAAATACAATTACCAAAGACAACAATCTTTTTCAAAATATTAGGTTCTATTCTATTAGTTTTTTTTCAAATATAATTTATTATCAGAATGCAGAATTATCAAAATCCTTTGTCAATGACTTTTTATTTATTGTTTCTCTTAGCTACATCCTTAAACACGCCAAATTTTCTTTCCACGACCCCATACCCGCCTATTTTTCAATTATACGCTTGTTACGAACACCTTTCGCCGCGTCCAGTTTTATTATGATTGACTTTCACCACGCCCACTTCCTTCAAAACATCCCCTAAATACATCCTTAACCTCGCCCATTATATCCGAGCTGTTACAAAATCCCAATTTTGGAATTCCCTGACTTTCTCTGACTTTCCTCTGACCAATTTTACGTTTTGCCTAACCGTTTTAAATTTTTCTCTTAGTTATAAGTTCAACCTTACACGTAGGAGATCAATAATGGTAATGCAAAATACATGTTCGTAGTGTATGCAGACACGGCATTTTTTGCCGTATTTCAATTTTTTAGCACGGCATTTTTGTTCTTTTCACCCCTTTAAAAAATACGCGTATTAGTGACTGGTCAAAGAAGAGTGATCTGTCACATCTCGAACCCCTTTTCCAAGTCTCAAGAATTGTGAAGTGATGAGCCATTTTCTAGTTTGATTTTAATGTGTAATGTTCTTGATTATATGACACTTAGTGTGTATTTATGACTTAATATTCCTCATTTTATAATAAAATAGTAAAATATTATATTATTTTTCCAAAGTAGCACAAAAAAAATTATCGGAACAGAAAGTTCCTTATTGACACAAAAATTTGCCGGACTAGAAACTTTAAATACGGCAAAATTAGCCGGAGGTCAATACTCGATCATGAATGTTTTCTGCTAAATGTATTCTCAACACTTATAGTGAATAAGTAGTAAGTCATATAGAATTTTATAAGGGTTCATCCTCAGATTACGTAAAAAATACATAAAATACATTAATTTTCAACCAAATAATTAAGTTTTTAACTCAAAAATATAAATTTTGAATCAAATCTAGAAGAAATAAATTTTTAGATGAAACAATTAATTTTCAACTCAGAAAAAAGGGATTTTCAACATAATAGTTCAATTTTTAACCAAAAATAGTTCAATTAGCAATAACGGAATAGTTACATTTCCAGTTTAAAAAATTAATTTCCTACTAACAAAGACGAGTTTTCAACAAAAAAGTTTAAAGGCTTAGCGGAATAAGCATGTGAAATCGGCCCCCGCGCGTATGAAGCTGAAATTAATGTCATAAATTTGTTTCCATGTGGTATGAAACTTCACCAAGTTTCAACTTGAAAATCCAATTTTTGTGGGAGATATGGAGAGGGAAATCAAAATCAAAAAAGTTATTTTTTTCGAAAACGGCTCGACCGATTTTAATGAACAAAATATAGGTTTTAAAGACCACTCTGGAGAATTGAACAAAAAATTGATGAATTTCTCGATCAAAAAATAAGCATTATAAAAATGTTTTGAAAATTTGAAAATTTTGTTTTCTCATGTTGTTTTAGAGATACCAATTTTATTTTTTCAAGAAAAAATCCTAGCATTGTGTACTACAAATTAGATTTTTTACGATTTTTTGGTGTGGTGGAACATAGTTCAAAAAAATAAAAATCATGAGCGCGATATTGCCCAATGCAGTCATTTCGAGCTACTTGATCAATAGAACTATTTACACTGATCTTTGGTTTTTTGTGACGGCCTCGGGTCTGGTAGTCACAAAATCGAATGTTCTACAAAAAGATTTTCAAGGCACCCTAGCACAAAGTTGCGTAATGTTTAAAAAATTATGAAAAAATCGATGCAAATGTGCATAACACAGCGCATAATACATAATTATTAATTCGCCATAATTACGTATGCGTAATTAGAAAACGACGAATTGCGTTCTATTTTAAGACATAGAATGCCCGGGGGGTCGCGACTTAAACAACTCTAGTTATCAGGGACGCCCGGGGTAAGAATATCGGTAGAAGTCGAGCTTGAAGCCGTCACAAACTCTGATGTCCCAATATCCAAAGAATCGTGTATTTCTTTTCTAAAATAATTCTGAATTTTATTTATAGCAAACTAAACCTTATGATATAACGTTCAATTTTTTTACGCTGTGTAATTGAGGCAAACAAAAACGATTGCAGCAACTATTATTTGTTTGTGGCGTATGCATAAAAACAAAAGACGATCGCAGCAATCGTCATTTATTTCTGGCGTATGCATAAAAACAGAAGACGATCGCAGCAATCGTCATTTCTTGGATGCGTATGCATAAAAACAGAAGACGATCGCGGCAATCGTCATTTGTTTGTGGCGCATGCATAAAAACAGAAGACGATCGCAGCAATTGTCCTTCGTTTGTGGCGCATGCATAAAAACAGAATACGATCCCAGAAATCGTCATTTGTTTGTCGCTTATGCATAAAAACAGAAGACAATCGCAGCCATCGTCATTTCTTCGAGGCGTATGTATGAAAACAGAAGGCGATCGCAGCAATCGTCATTTGTTTGTGGCACATGCATACAAATAGAAGAGGGTCGCAGCAATCGTCATTTGTTCGTGGCGTATGCATAAAAACAGAAGACGATCGCAGCAATTGTGCTTTGTTTATAGCGTATGCATAAAAACAGAAGACGATCGCGGCAATCGTCATTTGTTTGTGGCGTTTGCATAAAAAGAGAAGAGGGTCGCAGCAATCGTCATTTGTTTGTGGCTTATGCATAAAAACAGAAGACAATCGCAACAATCGTCATTTCTTTGTGGGGTATGCATAAAAACAGAAGACGATCGCAGCAATTGTCCTTTGTTTGTGGCGGATGCATAAAAACAGAAGACGATCGCAGCAATTGTCCTTTGTTTGTAGCGTATGCATAAAAACAGAAGACGATCGCGGCAATCGTCATTTGTTTGTGGCGTATGCATAAAAACAGAAGACGATCGCAGCAATTGTCCTTCGTTTGCGTCGTATGCATAAAAAGAGAAGACGATCACAGCAATCGTCATTTGTTTGTGGCGCATGCATAAAAACAGAATACGATCCCAGAAATCGACATTTGTTTGTGGCTTATGCAAAAAAACAGAAGACGATCGCAGCAATCGTCACTTGCTTGTGGCGTATGCATAAAAGCAGAAGACAATCGCAGCAATCGTCATTAAATATGGTAACTTACCATAAATTACCCAAAATTCATTTTTTTCAATTTCCATAAATTTCCGGAAATTTATGAAAATTTTCGGCAATTTACGGTAATTTGATCAGTTATATATGGTAACTTTGCATAAATAACCGCAAAATTCTATTAACTGCAAGCAAAATTTCCTCACAGTTTTCACAGTGAGTGGGCTGATAATCGTAAAATGCGAAGTCATAGATGTATAATTTTCATTACTTACGTCTGACGGCACTTTTCTGTCCCTAGGGAGTAAAAAGTACTTTTTACTCACTAGGGAGTAAAAAGTAGAGCTATAGCCCCGCTTCATAGGCGTCGAAAAGGGCTGAAATTATGCATGTGTTATAAAAAGATAATTACATGTCATTCTTCAGGCACCCAAAATTTTTAGGTGATCTGTATTCAACAAGCAACCAAAAGACCCAAAAATCGAAGAATTAAAATTTGAAGGCATTCATATATTTGAAAGCACAATTCCGGTAAAAGCCGTTTCGAATTCGAAATTCCTGTTATTGTCGTTTATACCGACATTCGAGAAACTCCGATGCTTTGAATTTTATATCTTTTATTGCAATAAGTATTAATAACATGTGATTGTAATATTAAATAACCCCACAAGGAAAAAAGTGCTGGAAATTTGTCTAGATCGAGTCTATGACTTTAGGATGGGTCTAAAGGTATTTGAAAATTTGAAAATACAGTACACTCCCGCTAAGTGCAAGCTCCGTAAGTTCCACTTTTTGCCACTTCTTCTCCACACGTATTTTAACGCACACTCCATTGTGTCTCCCACTTAAGCGGCTGCGAGTCTCTGCGCATGTCTCAAAGTGCAAGCTCCAACGCAACGCAACGTGGTTACACGACGGAACAGAGTGGGTGTACTCAATAAGTGCCGAATTCTTGGAATTATACTCCCCTACAGCTCGGTCAGACTGGCCGTTACCGAGCGTGTAATGTACAGTGAAACCGGGATTGAGTTCCCCTGGATTGTGCTCTTCCGAGAATTGACGCCGCGCCGCACAGTGGAACGAAAATGGATTGTCAGGTTGAAAAATCCGTCTACAACGCATTTCGCAACCAAATGAGACAAACCAAAGTGAAAAATACTCGGAAAATGTTCTAATTTAGCTCATCACTGCCAGAAAGATGTAAAATTGCTTTTCTAACCTTCAAATTTTACACGAAACAATTCTCCATCAAAACTTGCTCCACAACGAAGTCAATAACTGTAAAATCGATTCATTTAATCATCAATTATGTACCTGAATAGTGTGATTCATGTAATACTTCTAACCTATATCCCCATACTGCAATTAACATAACCCCAAAAGCTAGAAAGTGTGTATTAATGCAAAATTTCATACCCATATATTGTTTTGAGTAAATTTTAGTAAAATCTCGAACTCTGAGTTTATCAGGCTACTGATTACGTTTTTTCGGGGGGAGGGGGGGGGGATTTGTAACATTCATCAAAACTCCTATGATTTTCTCGAGATAAAAATAAGTTACGCAAAATAATTCTCTATTTACATTAAATGATCTCTTACACTTTCATTCAATAACTTTCACAAACGGAAACTTTCTTTAAAAGATATAATAATTTTTTATTCTACTGTATATTATGTCGATTATTTTGCAAATTGTTATTTTTCCCCCCTCAAAAAAATATATGGATATGAAATCTGGCATTAATACACACTTATTAGCTTTTAGGTTTATGTTAATCGAACTATGGGGATATAGATGATTTTTTCGTGAAAAATTTGGATGTTAGAAAAGCAATTTTTGAACCCGAAAAAACATTTTCGTCCCACTGCGGCCCTTCAATTTCGCTCATCTTCAGGATGTGAAGTTTCTACATTTAATACCACGGAGATTTTTTTGGTTCCATGATGCCTTCACATCAAATTGGTTTTCATAATTTAAATAAAAAATTATGCAAGGCAGTCAAATCTTTTTCCGTTACTGAAAAATGCTTTGTTCAATAATTTTTTTTCTTTGAATCTTTTTTCTTCTTCTATAACTTCAACATGTAAAATTTCAAAAAAGCAAGCTAACTAATGTTAGTTATGTTTTTAATTTCTTGCTCGTAAACATTTTGTCTTTGTTAACCATACTAAAATTTGTCAAATTCCGATTCCTGAAAGCATAATTAAATATATCTTTCCAAAAACTTTTTTTCGTTGTGCTTTCATAATTGAAGAACTGATAGCAAGAGCGGGTTAAAAAATTTTCCGGAGCAAAAATGAGTTAAGAACATTGCAGGCAAAAACGAATTAAAAAGAAAGAAGAAAAACGAGTATTATACATAAATATATTATATGTAACGATATGATAGAACGATACATTATAATATAATCTATTGTTCTATTGTATCGTTATATTAAAATAAATACGGTTCATTTTTGTTTTTCTTGTTTCTTTTTAACTCGTTTTCACCCGAATCTTTATTAACTAATTTTTGCTACGACGATTTTTTAACGCGCTTTTGCTATAAGCAGGGTTGCGTACGTAATATACCTGAGGTAATTTACGTGGGTTTTTACATGTAAATTACATACGCAATTTACGTCCCTAGTTTTTTACATGTAATTTACTATTTTTAGATGGCGACTGCGCTTATATAGAAAATAAACATAACATTATTCTTTAATACAACGAAGATACTGACTGACTTGCTTGATAGCTTCTCAATTTATTAAAAAATATTTAGAGGTGGCAGACCCAGAAATTTCTTTTGGGAGGAGGTAAATTTTTAGTTTTTAGAGGAAAATGGCAAAAATTTTGCTTTTAGCCCCAGGAGAAATCTTTTGATTTACTCATTTCTTAAATTTTATACAAAATAATTCATTTAATCTCGCACGTAATGCATTTCGGAATAAGTGAGGTTATATTATGCTCTTTTCCCTCACCCGACACCGCCATTCAACTCCGCAATTTTTGACTTTTATTACATTTTTTACGTATAATACGTAAAATACGTATTATACGTATAAAAGTTAGAGTTACGCGTAACCGTGCAACCCTGGCTATAAGCCTCTAAATTATCTGCAATATGCGGATTTCTTGCCATTAGAATATAGAACATTATATTCTCGTAAAATAATATTCCAAATTACTCAAAAAGAGCTTTGTCTGAATTTGAATCTACTTTATTGTAATAACGGTTACTGAACTCTCTGTGCATGATAATGAAAGTCTGCTAAAAATTTCTCAAATTGTCTCAGATTTACTTCATTGGACTTTTCCTAATTTTCAATTAAGTTATGTGATTGAAAGAAATTCTGGCTTAAACGCATGTGAGGGTACCATCGGATACCTGGCAGCCTGGCTAACCTATTCTATTGTTTTTCGCTCTGCCTCGAACAAACTCACCGGAAACACTCAAGTGCTCCACCGGAGGCTAGTCCGCTAGTGTAAACATTGCGACGAGACCTTTGAGATTTAAGTGGCTCTGTTCCACACCACCATGGAGGTCGAGGCTGAGGCGCGTTTTTTTTACGTGCTGATCCCCAGTAGGCCTAGTCCACTTGTCAATTACGACTATTTATCAAATCAGTTGTTATTCAGCATCGTATTTTGTACATATTCATCTACATATAATTATTTCACAGAGTAAAATATAATCTGTCAGTAGTTGAAAATACAACGATCTGAGGGTTTCGGAACATTATAATATCAGTAATTTGAAAATGGCTCAAAGTGATCTCGCGTGTGCTCGTTCTGCACATGTTACAACGACCTGTCGATTTCGATGCATCCCAGACCATGCAGCTTGCGAGTGTGGTTTGTTTTTATTTTTTTATGGAAATACAGTCTGGCCGCCCAAAAAACTTTGACTTCAGATTAAGAACTTTGACTCCAAAGATGCACGTGCGTGTATGCACATATGGAATTCACAGATGGTTCACGACGAATTCAACGTCCATATGGTAGGTCCTTATTATTCACATGCTCTACAAGCATGTCTCATACTGCGTCACAAATTACTACATTATTAGGCATTAGCATTTTATAAATTCGAAGGGGGTCGTTGTGCAAAGACAGTCCTCAAAACAAGACCACTGTGGTTGGCACCTCTGAAAGGCGAACTTTGCTTCGAATATTTCTGTATGGATGGATACAATTACATATGCTTCCAGAAAAAAATGCAGATCATGATATCATGTTTACTAAACAATATTGCTAAAAGTTTCTCTTTGTTAATTTGCAACTCATATTAAATAACTCGATGTTTCACAATAGCTCAGAGGATTTGCTAAAGAGGCTTCAATTTTTAAATTATAGGTATGACATATTGAATGAATCCAATTAGATATTTTTATCCAATTTTGTGTTACTGCAATGTGTATTTAATTTTAAAGAAAAAATTTACTCAGTTTTTGTTTAAATTTTTTTTACACTTCGTTAGTTATGAAAAACGAAGAATTCTAAAATAATTTTCAGCAAAATGAAACTTTTTAATTTTTTGAACGGAATATTCCATTTTTCTTTCAAAAGAAATAGACAAGGTACAAAGTTCAACTTTTTCTAACAATGGTTTTTGAGATACAACTAGTACTATAGCGGCAACTGGATTAGTCGTAGTTTAAAACAAAAGACTTGAATTTTTTGCGAAAAGGTTAAATCATTAAGCATAAGTGGACCGATGAGACCATCAGCTCAATTTTCAAGGTACATACATACATATATGACGATGGACTGTCGTAAGTTAGAAGTGCCTAACATTGCACACGCATGGTGATATAAAATTAACATCATTTGCCCCCACTTTTCTTACGTCTGACTTTTCTCCAACTTGTAAAATAGCATGGCATCACACTATTCCACAAAGGAGGAGAAACGACCGATGTAAAAAAGGTAGGGACGAATGTTCCCAACTTCGTATCATCGCGTGCGCACTGTTGGGCACTCTTGTCTTAAGGTTTTAACCAGCAGGAGGTAAGATATCGACAATCGTCGATGAAGGAATGTCCTCAAATTTTTCAGGCATCGGACGAGTAAATAGCAGGTAGAGTATTTTCCTCAATCTTTGGAACTTGGTATTCCTATATCGTGCAGACATTTGCTCAGCTAACTAAATCTTCGTTAGAAATAGGCTGTTTTTAAATTAACTGTTTGAATACAAGTCACATCTGTCTGATAATGTAGTAATTTGAAGGTAATAATAATGTTATAGATTATTTAAAAATATGTAACACAAGGTGCAACGTTCTCCCCAATCACATTTTGTCTCCAATCACATCCTCTACCTAGGTAACACAACATCTGACAATTAATGATTCAAATGGAACACGTGAATAGTTCAAATAATATAATTACGACCTCTTGGTCAAGCTGTTTTTAATATGTAAAGAGTAAATTTGACAGATAACCCCTGAATAAAACTAAAACGTAGGGAACCATTTAGGTGAAGGTAATATTATTAATTTTCTTTTACAAAATATAATGTTAAAAATACTAGGCTTTATATTAAGTTGAAGTTGTATTTTCCAAAAATTCAAACGTGTTACCTTACGGATGATTTGAATTATTTCTTGACTTGAAGTTGGATATTGTTACAATAGCTTTCGGCTAAAAGTAGGCTTTGAAAAATTCTGAAAAAACATGGTATACATACGAGAAAAAATATTAAATATTGAAACGTTCTCAAGGAATAAGAGGATAGTATGTATTACTCCCCGTGTATTTTTAAAATAAAAATTCAGAACTGGATAACTTGAATCGCAGCAATAAAAAATTAATACTTTTGAAGTAAGAAACTTCAAAATTAAATAAAAGGTTATGAAAGTACATCATTAAAAATAAACAAAGGAACCACGACAGTTTATACGAATATGATCTGATAATCAGAGAACGTATTACTGATAGCAATATCATAAACTACACAGCTCCACAAAAAAAAAGGTTGTCAGCTCCAGAAACCAGAATAGGCTTATCCTACGTTTTTGAGGTCGCTGAATCCGAATCCGGAGCTGGTTTGGCTCCGTCACGTCACATTTCGTCTTTAACCTCAAGAAAGATGAAAAATCGCCGATTTCAGATAAAACATGATTCCCATCGATGAAAAGTGATCATATTCTATGTTTTCGAGATCGCTTAATACAAATCCGAAGTCGTTGTGGTTCTATGACGTCACACTTCGTTCCTAACCTTAAAAAAAGCATGGCCAATGGGTATTTTTATGTAAAACATGTCTTTTTTCAATTCAAAGTGGTCGTAGCCTATGTTTTCTATGTTCCTGAGTTCGAATTCACAGAAAGTTCCTTCCAATTCACGCCCTTCTTGAGTATCGCATTCTTTTCTCTTCGGAAGATCGACGTAATGGATTCCGCTTCCTTTCAACTTCTTTCTGTGTATGTTCTCTCTCTAATGTCTAACAAAAGTCTGCTATCATGTTTATATCCCACATCGCTTTGTAGCGACGTTCCATCTCGGGACCGTGGTATCGAACGGACTCAGGATTTGTACACAGCGACCTGGAAAACATGGGCTACGACTACTTTGAATTGAAAAAAGACATGTTTCACATAAAATCACCAATTCGCCATGCTTTTTTTTTAGGTTAGAAATGAAGTGTGAAGTCATAGAACCACAAAGACTTCGGATTTGTACTAAGCGACCTCAAAAACATAGAATATGACCACTTTTCATAGACGGAAATCATGTTTCACCTGAAATCAGCGATTTTCCATGTTTTTTTAGGTTAGGGACGAGATGTGACGTGATGGAGCCAAACCGACTCCGAATTCGGATTCAGCGACCTCAGAAACGTAGGGTAAGCCTATTCTGGTTTATGGGGCTGACAAATTTTGTTATTTGTGGAGCTGTGATTTTTTTTGAGCTACACATTTTTCTCATAATAATTATTTTTAATTAGATTATATGAATTAAAATTGTTTGTGACAGTACGTGATTTAAAAGTTCCACACATTAATAGGTTAACATTTTAGCTCCGCATTTACAAACAATTAATAGCCATTGACAACAGTCAATAAGAACACCTAGTAAAGTTTAATAATAACCATTAGCAGCGGTTACTGTAATGTACAATCACAACCGATGTAAATAATTTGCATACAGTCACGTAGTTTCTCATGTAATTCATGAAAAATGACCTCCAGAAACACAATAGGTGCTAAGATGTTTTTTTTTCAACACCTAAAACGTTATCGGATTAAATATCAGAGTTCAAACGTCAAGAGTCAAATATGATAAGAGTCAGAGGTCAAATATAAGGGGTCATAGGCAAGGGAGCAGAGTCGAAAGTAAAGTGTAATAGGTAAAGGGTTTTTGGCAAAATATCATAAAACAAATTTGAAGGGTTACATGCCAAAGTTGATAGATAAAAGGTCAGGGGCGGAGGGGATAGGTCAGAGGTGTGCTCAAATATCAAATGTTAAAGTTGTAAGAGTAGGAGATAAAAGACAAAGAGTCATAGGTCAGAATCCCGAGGTCAAAGATAATAGGATACGTAATAGGTATACGTTTTTGGACCGTTCTAATAATATTTTTCTATATTTACGACCGAAAAACTTTTTAAGGACGTTCTCATTACGTCTTGTTATTTTTTGCACACAAGGTGGTTATGCGCCAAAAGTCAGAGATCATTTTAGGAGTGTATGAACTTACCAGTTAACTGGTGGACTTGAAATCGACATTGTGTGCCAAAACTGATACAAGCAAATAAGTTCAGATTCGTAATGAGCGACCAAAAAAACTAGTGGCTACCAAGTTTCATAAAAATCTATTGAATTTCATGGGAGTAATTTAAAGTGCTCATTTATGCGTCATTACCAGTTAATTGGTTGAGCCACTATGCTGTGACAGCTTTAATTTGTTTCTAACAAATGCATGCATTTTGTAGAGTTTCCTATCAGCGCAAATAGAAGTGACAGGGATTTATGATACATCGCCATGATATATTAGAGTGCGATCATATCTTTGAAGAGATGTTTCATGGCAAAAGAAGCACCCCCGTAGAGCAAGAGAAGTATCATTCGCTCGTAGCTATATCGGTGGCTCAATCGCAATCACCATCTTGCAGTTATAACCAGAGCGTGGGTACGAGGTACGTCTTTATTTGTCACCGTTGTCCATCTTGAGCGGGTCTTTCTTACGCATAATTCCTCATCTTCTTCTGGATAATATAATATATCTAATTCGCGACTACCACCGTGTCGACCCCGCCAGGAATACGTGTTATTTACTTATCCAAATATTCATTTTCTTCGTTGTCATTCTAAACACTCTTTGTGTTCTTTTTGGAGTACCTATTCAAAAAAATGTTATTTGAGATATAATATCAAATCTACCCTCGTTAAATATCAATCATTCTGTTAATTTACTATTGAAGAGGACCTCGATTATCAAGTCAATTGCAAAAAACTTGAGAATTTTGTAGCCCGAGTGGTTTTCCATATTATCACTAAGATCCATTTCATAAACATGCTTCTCATATTTTAAATTTTACATATAAAATTAGGTTTTGAGACAATTTTAACACGAATCCCGCATAGCGAGTGGTGGTCCACCTCTTTGTTTAAAAAGCCACAATCAAGTGACTTACTAGTAGGTTCGACCCTGCTTGAAATCTTTCTTTTTCTTTGTTGCGAAAAAACTTTTACCTGACTGCAGGGTAGACACTTAATTATTCTGAAGATTTTGGATTTAAAGGATAACTTGGATTTACTTTACAAACTTTTATTTGAAATGCTGTATGTGTTAGTATCAATTATTGTCTTCCAATTTTTCATACATATGTATTTCCGATGAAAGTAAAATATTATGTCAAATTTAAGTTAATAATCCCCTTTTCTACTAGATTTTGAAACTGTTAGAAAACCTAAAAATCTATCCATATCTATAAAAAGGTTTTGGAGTGTGGGATTCAAATTTGAGTGTACCACTGCGCCCTTCCCAGATGGTTATATTGTGATTTAGGACACCTATACATATCTGATTTACTTTTAACTTGCATTTCGTTTGAAAACTTCAGGATGATGTCAATTAACTTCTGCAGTTTTTCTTTCGAGCTGGCATGCGCTTTCAAGTCATCCATATAAAGCAGGTGGGTAAGATTGTATTTCATCTTGCGTTACTTCATGCTGTGCCCATAGAACGTGTTGCTGAGGGTCCTGCTAAATAGACTTAGCGCCGTTTGGGCAGATCTTGTAGGTCCGGAGAATCTCAAGTTAATATTCGTGGAGTACCGAGGGAAAGGCTTGTTTATAATCAATATATAACATGTGCAGGTTGCGCTGATGTTTTTGCAGTAACACCTTCTTTACAGCAACACTGTCAATTGATGCCAGGTTCTTGCGTCCTCGAGAGTTGTGACAACATGCCTTTTGCTCTTCTGTAAGGATATTGTTGCTTCGCAGTAAGCGGAAACTTTTTCGGAGATGATGGAAGTTAGGACGATGGATTTTGGGCGTAGGATTTTTTTGGAAGAATAGACGTCATGGCTTCTCTCACGATACACGAGATCGGGACCGGCTGCTCGAGCATCTTTTAATATCATCTAGTCAATTAACTGTGTACACATTCAAGGTACTTGTAGCAAAAGTTGTGCACTATGTCCTGATCCGGCGGATTATTATCTTTTTTCTCAACTTTTTCTCGGACGAACACAGATTTTTCTGTCATCAGCCACGGCCCATGTCAAGTGCTCGTTGAGTTAAAGATGTTTGAAACTTCTTGCGAAGATCTTGCTGTGGATCATGTTCGTATAGGTCGTCTGCAAGTTTTGGTCAAGTGGACAAGCAATATCGATCATGTAGACTGCACCTCCAACTTTTTCACGTCATCCATTCTGTTAATAGTCCTTGGTTTACGCTTTAGCGTAAGTTGATGATGTATAATGTCCGCCACATTAGGGTGCCAATTTAAAATGCAATATTTTTTTCCTAAGGTCTTGGCCAATAAATTTGTACAGTTTGACAAAAAAAAGGCCACGTATTTTTTTATTATTTTAAATTTTCTTGATCTCCCGCAAGACGTTTGAAGTTCTAGGTTCGCTAAATATTTTCTTAGCTTTAAAAGAAAAAACACGTGGTAGTTTTTTTTTATTTTAAGAAAAAATACTATAGGGTGAGACTTTGGAAATTAATTAAATTGACTCAAATACGACATTTAAGTCATCTAGGTTTCATAAATGCATTGGGTCTTACCCCTTGAGATTGGTCTTCAAATGAAAAGAAAATTCTCACAGTCTTTATTTTCCAAAAAAAAGTAACTTGGATCCCGCTCAAGGCGATTGAAGATGAAAAAAGTCTTTTTCATTTTCCCTTTTGAACTATGGGCTCTAGTAAAAAATAAATGTGATAAAGATATTTCATTTTTTTGCAAGGAACATTTTTTATTAACAGATTTTTTGTCTCAAACCCTTCTTTCGAACAGTACATCACTTAAATATCAGGAAAATGACAGTTTTCACTTTTTCAACTGAACTGAGGGTTCAAGTGAAAAAATAAATGCGACAAAAACATTTTATTTTCTTCTGAACAACATTTTTGTTCATAAAACTTTTGCCTAAACCCCTTTTTTTGGCCAGTAGTCAATAAAATGACATTTCCCACTTTTTTAGCTCAACTGTGTGTTCTAGAGAAAAGATAAATGGGAAAAAAACATTTTAATTTTTCATAAAAAATATTTTTTGCTTATAACACTTCTGCCTAAAACCCTTTTTTTGGCCAATAGACCACTTAAATGTCAATAAAATGACATTTACCACTTTTCTAGCTAAACTGCGAACACGCAGTTCAGCTAAAAAAGTGGGAAATGTAATTTTAATGACATTTAAGTGATGTACTGTTTGAAAGAAGTGTTTGAGACAAAAAATCTGTTATTAAAAAATGTCCCTTGCAAAAAAATGAAATATCTTTATCATATTTTTTTTTCACTAGAGTCCATAGTTCAAGAGAGAAAATGAAAAAAGTCATTTTTCAGCTTCAATAGCCTTGAGCGGATCTAAGATACTTTTTTTCGGAAAATAAAGAATGCGGGAAATTTTTTTTTAATTTGAAGACAAATCTCAGCGGGTAAGACCCAATGAATTTATGAAACTGAGACTACCTAAGTGTCGTATCTGAGCCAATTTAATAAATTTTCAGTCTCACCCTATAGTATTTTTTCTTAAAACAAAAAGATTACCACGCGTTTTTTCTTTTAAAGCTAAAAAAATATTTAGCGAACCTAGAACTTTAAACGTCTTGCGGGAGCTGAAGAAAATTGTATATAAAAGAAATAAAAAATACGTGGCCTTTGTTTGTCAAACTGTATAAATTTATTGGCTAAGACCTTGAGAAAAAAAATATTGCATTTTAAATTGGCACCCTACGCCACATCCTTCTGTCTATGCGTTTACTATATCTGAGCCATTTCGCGACAACGATCAATAATGTGATCGATGAATTCATTATTATTATCCCCACATAGTCGGCACTTGTCAACCAAGTCTTAATGTAACTCGTGCTTGCAATAATTTCTGGCACCTAGAACCCTGTTCTAAATCGCAATGACGAATCTATCCATTTCTGGATATTTATATAACTCACCCTCAGCTATTATCTCGATGTGATCCTCGTCCTCGTTCTCTGACTCTGCGGCCCCCAATTCTCCTCTGATTAAATACACTGTTCAGCGTTTATCTACCTTGAACAAAAGGTGGATATCTTTAGAAAATTTCTTCGTGACATGGATTACTTGCTGCAGTTTCTCGCTTGAATTACTGTGTTAAAAATGTTTGGAATTCTCCAAAAGTTCTACAATACAAGCCTAAGGTAAAATTGCAAACACGGTATTGGAACGACGAGATCGCAATACATGTATTGTAAGTGTTGTAAAGTGTGTAATCACCGTCGAACATTCCAATATATGTGTTGTAGCGTTTATAAGTCGAAAATTGTGCACAAGGAATTCACGTAATAAATGGAATTCGCGGAATTCATGGAATTTATGGAATTCACGGAATTTCTGGAATTTCCGGAATTCGCGGAGTTTATGGAATTGAAGGAATTCATGGAATTCAAGGAATTCATGGAATTCAAGAAATCCACGGAAATCACGGCATTAAAGGAATTAAAGGAATTCACGATATTGATGGAATTCAAGGAATCAATGGAATTCACTGAATTAATGGAATTCACGACATTCACTGAATTCACGGGATTCGCTGAATTTACTAAACTCACGGAATTCATGAAATTCAAGGAATTCACTAAAATCACGGGATTCGCTGTATTTACGGACCTTGCGGAATTAATGGAATTCAAGGATTTCACGGAATTTTCGGAATTCACGGAGTTTATGGAATTCAAGCAAATCACGGAATTCATGGAATTCAAGGAACTAACGGAATTTACTGAATTCGTGGAATTGACTGAATTCATGGAATTCACTGAATTTATAAAATTCACGGAATCCATGGAATTCAAAGAATTCATGGAATTCACGGAATTCACTCATATCACGGAATTCACTGAAATTACGGAATTCACCGTATTTACGCAATTTACGGAGTTTATGGAATTCAAACAAATCGCGGAATTCATGGAATTCACGGAATTAATGGATTCACCGAATTAATGAAATTTACGGAATTTATGATATTCATGGAATTCATGGGATTTAAGGAATTCATGGTATTCAAGGAATTCAAGGCAATCATGAGATTTAAGGAATTCAAGGAATTAATGGAATTCAAGGAATTCCTGGAATTCATGGGATTCCAGAAGTTCGAAGAAATCATGATATTGAAGGAATTCCGTGAATTCTCAGAAATCCATGAATTCCGTGAATTCCTTGAATTCTGTGAATTCCTTAAATTCCTTGAATTTCATGAAATCCGTGAATTCCATGAATTCGGTGGCTTCCATGAACTCCATGAATTCCTTAAACACCATGAATTCCGTGAACTCCACGAATTCCGTGAATTCCATGAATTCCGTGAATCCCATGAATTCCTTGAATTCCTTGAAATCCTTGAATTCCATGAATTCCTTCAATTTCGAAAATTTCATGAATTCTATTAATTCCGTGAAATCCATGAATTCCGCAAATTCCGTGAATTCCATGAACTCTGCGAATTCCATTAATACCTTGAATTCTATGAATTCCTTGAAGTCTATGAATTCTTTGAATTCCATGAATTCCTTGAAGTCCATGAATTGCTTGAATTCCATGAATTCCTTGAATTCCACGAATTCCTTGAATTCCATGAATTCCTTGAATTCCACGAATTCCTTGAATTCCATGAATTCCTTGAATTCCATGAATTCCTTGAATTCCAACCATTTTTTCTGACTCAGGGGGTCTCGAAACGTCGACATTTGATTGAATCCGCGAAAGTCATTTTTCACATAAAATACCTTCTCATTGAGATGAGAATGTAAAAAGGAAGAATTCTTTTCTGCCGAAAGAATAGAATTTTCAAATAAATTGAAAAATGTGGAAAATATAATAAAAAATATACATATATATATATAATAAAATATAAATAAATGAATACAAATTAATTTTCAACTGTATGGTTGAATTTGTAACTGAAAATAATAAATTGCAACCAAAAATAGAATATTTAAATTTTCATTTTCAAACATTTGCGTTCCGCACAAAAAAAAAACTTTTCTGGAACAAAAGAGTTGAATTTTCAACCAAAATGATGACCTAACCGGCTGTGCTCAGGAAAGTTTTTCTGCAGTTTTCTTCTCCGTTTGCTAAACGTACAAGCAAATGCGAGCGCATCTAATGAAAATCGGACTACAGACGGTAGGTGGTGTATAGTATATTCAAGGGTTTTTTATATGCAAATTTCTAGAAGGAGTATAATGTAAGTAATGAAATGAAGTATTTGGTTGCATCAATAATTTTTTTCTGTGAGTTGTTTCAAGTATTTGTCATTTCAGGAAACTCAAGTTCATCCTTATAGAGGGCAAATAATTTTTACAACTTTGCTAAATAATTTCAATTTTCTATGGAAAATAGATGAAATATTCAACGGAACAAAATGGTGAAATTCGAAAGCAGAAATCTGTTAAAGATTATCGTGTGATGGAACCTGTATACGTATAATTATATGTATAATTAATAAATATTTTTATCCATATTGATCCTATATTGATCCATTGCAATTTAGAGTTTCTAAAAAATTCTTATAACTTTGTTTCAATAATCAGAAGGCAATATTTTGAAAAATGGAAGGAGACTAGGTCACGTTAAGAATTTCTCAATAGGGCTTTCTTATTATTCCAATAAAGTTAAAAATATGAAACCATCGCTTCGTTTTATTAAGCTTTTCTATTTCTTATGTTTTCTATGTTTACAACTTTTTCATAGTATTTTCACATAGGACTTTTGCAATTGAAGGTCAAACTATCGACCATTGAAATTTAGAGATTGTGAATTCTCTTTTGCTAAAGCTCCTTCGGCTTGATCAAACACATTCTCATTACGTGTCTCGTGAGAAAATAGGTCAAATGCAAATTTTTAGAACTAATTTAGGCAATCAGTTTTGTTATGAATCGTATTATGTTACCTTGTATCTTTCCTCTAAAAATTTAATCGGTCTTATAAAAAATATTCGAAAATAATTGATAACAAATTTTTAAATCTTTTTTGATGAACAAGTTTTGTCTATTCATTTTCTCCTTGCTCTAGAAATAATGTAGAAAATTCTAGTTTTTTCGAATCTCTTTCACTATGCCGATCATTAATCTGTATTTTCTTATCTCAACAAAATCGATCTGAAAACAACTATCCACAACGAATATTTGGGTATCAGTTCTGAAATAAAAAAATACTGAATAGTTATGGAAACACAAGGTGTCAGAGATTCGAAACAACTAGAATTTTGTACAAAATTCATCAAATGAAATTTCAACCCAGTAGTTAAACTTTTAAGCGTATATTAGAATTTTTAATCAAAAAGATTAGCTTGCTACAAGAAAAAGGAGAATTTAAAACAAAAAATACAAATGTAGACAAAAATGGTTGAAATGCTAATTAAAAGTGATTGATTTTCAACCAAACACCTCGATCGGTAATTGATAAAATTATTGTTTGACAAAGTATTTCAACTTTAACCTTCAAGAAGTCGATTTCACTCAAATAACTCGAAAAAGTCGCATGATACCTGCCCAGTACATTTTCTTACAGATTTTCCTTTCCAATTTGTTTATATACTGCACGCTGTTTTCTTTAGAAAAGTCACTTTTTTTATTTCTGAACAGTATTTTGAATAAAATGAAATCTTTAATGGTTTTATTTCAGAAGTGAAATAAGGTGCGCATCCTTTCAAACCTTCTGCAAAACAGTATATCATTGTCCTTTACGCAAACTTATTAACTGTATAAATTTTTTTTTAGTTCAGGGTAAAAAGCCAAAAAACCGTAATTTTTTATTCTTTTCCGCACTGTGGAATTGAAACAATGCTCCTTGTGCAATATTTTTGTTCGCTAGTGTGTACCACTTTTCAATCAGAAGTTAGCAAAGTAAAATAGTACGAACGATGGCTTGAAAACAAGACGATTTAGTTCTATAGCAGGACGCTAAAAGAATGATACTTAATTAAAACGGAACCATAGTCTTCACAGTGTGGTTAGAATATTTGATTTGATTCGGAGAGTACAGAATAAATCGCCATATTCTTTAGTTAAATTTGTTAACCGACTTATTCACTGAAGCATTATTCAGTCTTTTCTCTTCTTTGCGGAAATGAGGAGGATCTATACTTTCGTTTTCACTCTGGCGGTCATCTTCAATTCTATTGGTGAATATACTATTATAATATATCTATCACTCTTATTATATTTTATATAATACATGCATAAATACGGCCATTTCTCAGGCTCATATACATATGATTGCCATTTGTATATTTATGTCGTCAAAAATGATGACGTCGTAGACATATAATGGCCATTATATACCTACGAACTTAAAAAGCAGCACTTAAGGTCGGCTCCTACGTCTCTCACTACTAAGCTTACAACAAAAAAATTACTTCTATAGAATTAAAATAGAATTTTTCAACGAATAGTTGAATTTTCAACCTAAAAAGATGAATTTATTCTAGGATAGTTGAATCATCAAACTAAAAAGCTCAATCTAAAACAGCAAGATCATTTTCAGCCAATAAAGGTGCAGTTTTGACCAGATAGTAGATCATATAGAAATTAAGTTCTTGCTTTTCCATAAAGCAGTTGGCCTAACGAACAAAGAGTTGAATTTTCAATCAAGGGAGGGGAATTTTGAAAAAAATAGTTTTTTTTCACGAACTGGTGGTATTTTTAAGAAATAAATAACTTTGTTATTTTCAAATGAAATTTCGGTTTTGAATACAGTTCTTTGATATAATAATAATTTATGAACCAAATTGATACTAAGATCATCTAGAAGTGACTAGCGTGTATTAATAATAAGAATTATGTTCTTTTCAATTGGAAAGTATTTAAAAGAATTCGATGAAGTTTATAAGAATTCCAAGTGATTTTCAACGAGTTTAGAATATTATTATTCTATTTATTCAAGGATTTGTTTTTCGACGTAAGATCGATACAAATGAGTAACAATATAAAATTCAAATAAAAACGAAAGGTAATCATATGGAGCCAGTATATACAGCAGAATAGAATAAAGCAGATTACAGACAATGTTATAAGTGAGAAATTGCTTAAGAGTATCGAGACAGTCGCGTCTCCAGTACGAGTGCTCTAATTTGTAGAATCTGAAGGACGTACAATGCAACTTTGCGAAGCTCGTGTGTACAATTAGAGTTTGAAAGACTCAGCCAATATTGACTATTGACTGTCGTGGCTGCTGGCCTGTAAATAGTAAAACGTATAAAACCCCTCATAGAGCCTGGAAGTCTGAATTTAGCAATAATAAAAATTATATCAACAGGTGATATAAGATGCAGATATGATTGAAGGTCGGTTAGAGTTTAAGTTGTGGGAAGACTTGAAGACGACTCGAATTGAGGGATCTTTTATAGTCAGAATGTCAGAGATAGTCAGAAAAGTTATTTAGATGAACATTAATGTTTTCATCAAGTGAAACAGAATCCAAGTCAAACCGATAATAAATACCAACAATAAATACGCGTGTTAAGAACGAATGGATCGATACAATCAAATCAAAATTATATGCGAAACGGACAAAACATCAAAGACACACAGACATACTACGGCATTCCATGAAATTGAAATTAGCTAAAATTATGACAGTCAAATATGGCACGAAATTATAAATTTCAAGAGATGTGATTTGTCGATTGCAATTCAAAAAGGTAGTCATTCATTAACTTGCGCTTAGACGATCTCGTTGATTGGCGCTGAGGAAAATTGCAATTGTCGCTCCGTTCTCGCGCGTAAATTATCCAAGGTGTGAAATGCTTCAATGTTGAAAATAGCGGCCAGACAGTTATGAGATAAATGGTTCACGCGGATGAATTTGAAACAGTATTAGATTATGAAATGGCTTACATCACATTTTTGGCGGCCAGACGATTAAATGAGAAGTTATAGTAGAAGACAAACAGAAGCAAATGGCCAAATAAAAAAGAGCACACCACTGAAACACATTTTAAACCAAAGCGAAGGTCTCAATGCTGATTATAATTTTTCGAGAATGGCTCGTACCTTTTGAATAGCTTAGAATACTAATGAGCAGTGCCTTCGTTTTCGCAAACGAGAAAATCTATATGCTCCGCCCATTTCAACTACGAATCATCACGCGATGCTTTATCATGCGATGTTATAATTCTATTATCCAGCACCTTCTTTAATTTTAGCGGTAACAATTTATTGTCTAATGCGCAAACTCCATTGAAAACACGTTTTTCGTCATAACAGCGGGAAATACATTACAACAATTATTCGCAATACACTATAAAATGCCTTTCGTATTTCCTGGCGCAATTATTAATAACTTATAAACATAAAAATCGTCTTATTTGGATGAACATATTTTTGAGCTGGAGAACCCAGTATACTTCTGATTGCATTCAGACTTTATAGATATTGCCTTCAATTCAAGAAAACACCTTTTAGGATACCTGTCATCAGACATACCCAGCAATCTCGACAACCATATTAGCGCTGACTTGAAGATATTGCAAGCTAACTGTAACTTACCTGTCTCTGAATGGAGGGTGAAATTCGGCGTGTATGATGGTAAGCCTAGTAGTTGCTTGGAGAAAAAGGACTGTAATCTCTCGAATGAATCAAAGTACCTTAAGTATTAGATTTAGATGCAACGAAAATTCTTGAAACAGCACCCATAGTAATATTTCGCAGAAGACATTCTTTTTGTAAACTCTTTATAAGAAAGACCTGAATCTAATGTGTTGACACCGAGATAGACGAATTCGCTCACCACTTCCAGCTGAGTATGTACATAGAAGAATTTTTATTCACATAGCCGTCCTTTGCGGTATACCATAACTTTTGATTTTGCTTCGCTGACCGTTGAAAAATTGCTGATACATTATTGCGCGTGAAGGGTAATTTTTACTTTTAAGTTAGCCTGAGAGTAAGCGAATACGACTATATCATCAGCATAAGCAAGCAGGACAACGTCACATAAGTGATCTATTGAAAGTCCATTCATACCGTGATTTTTTCAGTATTCTTCTAGACCATATATGGAGAGCACAAAAAGGTAAGAACTAAGGATCTCTCTTTGAAGCTACCCAAAGGTTACCTCAACGGACGAAGTGAGACCCTCGTAAGTACGAATGGACATTTAAGCGTTATCATAGAGATTTTCTATAATTCGTGTAAGTTTAGAGGGCATGCCTATCCTTAGAAGTTTGCACCATAGATGACAGTGGTTTACTGAGCCAGAAGCCTGTTTGAAAAATATATAAAAAGAAGAATTCGTCGCTTTGGGATACACAACTGAATCTGAATTAAAAAATTAAGGGTGAAAATATGGCCTATACAACTTCTTCCAGGCCTGAAATCGACCTGATTTTCTGGGATAATGTTTACTTCGTTGACCCACGTAGTCAGCCCTGTCAACAAAATCTGAGAAAAGATATTAGCGATACTGTTTAAAAGGCGATTCCCCGGTAATTATGAGGATCAGATTTATCGTTTTTTTTATACAACATAAATACATGCATTTTAGGCCAGCTAGATCAGACTCGTTCCTCGGCCCATATCTCGTCGAAGAGGCGCCCTAATTCCTGCACCCAAATTTTTGAAACGTTTTCGAAAAATGCATTGGGAATTTCATCCTCGCCCGGCGCTTTATTACATTTTCATTTTAATAAAGAGGCTTCAATTTCATCAATCGAAATATCACTGTTCGATAAAGTGTGTTCGTTTACAATCCACGGTATGCGAAGAGGAGCCTCAGTCGGATAAAGAGAAAGAACAATTTCTTGCTATACATGCATGCTTATATTGTTAGTCGAAGGGGTCCGCAACCTAAATCTATTAATCGCTGTCCAAAAATCCTCAGGATTATTAAAAGCCGCTAGTCAATTCAGCAGTGAAGATTTGTACTGCCCCCTCTTGGACTTGCGTAACTCCAGAAAAGATCTTTTTTCCAGGCATAAGGCCCCATTCAAATAGGCAACAACTGACCCCTTCAAGATATTTGAAGATTGTGTAAGCTCACGGCGGCTGCCTCTACATTCTTTATCATCCCAAGGTTTTTACCCTGGAGTACGCCATTTAGGTTTTGCAAGTAAATGTAACTTATCAGCAACAGTTGAGGTTGTGGTTATTACATTATTATTCAGGGCATTCATTTCGCCGTTGGAGTACACAGAGTTCTCAGAGATAGACATTTCGTGTACAAAGGAAAATTTACGGTTAGCAATCAAAATTATTTTATTATATAAAAATGAGTTTTTATTTACACTTGCGTCAATTTGTATGGAATACGAAATATCAACTCGAACCGAATTCAGAATAAATTCCACAAATAAAAATAAAACAATTTGCTGTGTTGAATTAAAACACAGTGAGCATCAATCATTTTCAACCCGAAAGTTCTGCGGCAGAACCTTTTTTCAAAGAATCCCTTTATTATGATTGTAAGTATTTTATACCAAAAACAAAAATAAAGTTACATGCTCTTTTTTAAATTTTTTCAAATAGAAACATGAATCCTCTATTTCTTTTTGAAGAATTGAGTTTGCAGTCAAGCAGAAATTCTCTTGATACTCCCCCCGCCCTGTTAACTTTCGCTCTTCTCCTTCTCGTCGTATACCTGACGCTCCTGAGGAGCATACTCTTCGTGTGAGGGCCAGGTCACCTCCTTCTCCTGAAGTACTTGGATATTCACTTCGAGGACTTGAACATATTCGGCTAATTCCCCGCCTAAGTCATCACATACGATTTTAACTTCGAAGATAAGTTTTTCCTGCAGGTTATCCAATTAGGCTGAAAACAGAAGAAGGGATTCATGTTCGCGTGGCGAACCGCGAACATATTATATTATCAGCATCCAATGGTGACACTTTTGCAATATTAGATAATAGCGGGGTTCTTTGTGCAATTTATTCGTCAAATAGAGTTCATGCAAGAGTGATAATAAATATGATAAGCGGAAAAATTGATAATTTTACCCCAGATGAAATAACGTATTGTCCAGTAGGCAAAAGTCAACTAATCTTCCCCGACAATTTTATTCAAGCTTCAGCAAATGGCGATTCACTACAGTCCGAATGCAACCTCAATAGGGAACGTAACCGTGGTTCTTCTTCTGTCAGACAGCATTCACCTGACCGGTCTTCACTTCAGGAGCCTCCTCCTTGTGCCGGGTCCAGGACCTCTAGCGCCAGGTCCCGATCTGTTCAAGTACTTGGATGTGTAATAGAATAACTTGGCTATGTTCGGCTTATTCCTTGCACAAATCAGAACAAGTGATTTGAATTTCGAGGATACATTTTTCCTTCCCGTATAGCGATTTAAATGCGAATAGATCATACAAACTATGAACTTGAGACAAACCAACAATACATTGTATTATCAACATCCAGTGGTGACGTTTTTGCTATATTCGATTATAGTGGGACTCTGCATGGAATATATAGGACAGATTAAAATATTTCTCGCATGAAAATAAACATAATAAGCGGCACAATTGATAATTTGACTGCAGATGAAATAAGATGTTGTCCATTACGAAAAAATCACCCAATCTTTCCAAACAGTTTCATTAAAGCTTTCGCCAAATACGATTCACTACAGGTCAAATGGAATCGCAATGGCAAACGCTATCCTGGTTCTTCTTTTTGGGCCGGAGAATATTCACATGACCGGATTTCTCCTCAGTTGCCTCCACTTCTTGCCAGGGCCAAGTCTGCTTCTTATCAAGTTATAGGGTATGCACTTAGATAACGGGGATATATTCAAATTACTTCTGAGACGAATCAGAACCAGTAATTCAAATGTCAAAGATACGTTTTGTCTGCCGATAAAGGAATTTGATTGCTAGTAGAATATGGTAAATTTGTTTCCATGCCAAATTAAGAATATATTGTGTTATCAACATTGAATTTTTTTTTGCAATTCTGAAGTATACTGATATTCTTCGTGAAATATATAAGACGTTTAAAAATAATTCGAGAATGAAACTGAATATGATAAGTGGTGACGTTGAGAATATGATATCAGACGAAATGACGAAGGTCATGGAGGCAGATATTACCCTAACATCCCACATTTTTTTTATGAAAATTGTTTCAAACTGCGATTCACTGCAGACTGTGTATCATTAATTCAATAATTTTTTTTTTATTAAAGCAGAATAATCCTTGTACCTGGAGCTGCATGAAAATTAAATTCAAACATTACACCATGATTGTATTCTGCTTATACAAATTTCATCTGACTTGTTTTTGGTTCCGTGCCTAGCGATGAGTGACCTTATCAGCATAAAACTCCAACCAATTGCGACCCTCTCGGTTTCCATTCCCTGTCCTCATCGTCCTCAGTTACCGGATTTTCGTAGGGCTGGCGTTATAACTAGACTCTCGATCATACGAAGAATCACTACTTAACATGGACATGATTTCGACTCGCAAAAAAAATTTCGTGCATAAGATGGTAGTTGGGTGTACAATCTCAACAATGAATAATATTACCAATAAAATAGCCTCGGAATGGACAGAACCTTTGATTGACGAAATGCATAAACACGGTAAATGTAAAGGTTTTAAAGTATTGTCAGCAGTAGATAGTAAATCATATGTTAGTCAAGGGGTTGGTTTGATCATGAATGGAAGGGCAAGACAGCATTTCAAAGATCATGAGTTTGTATCTTCCAAATTATTGTGGGCTAGAATGAAGGTAGAAATCAGAAGATTATTTATCATAGATACCTTCTGGAATACTTTAAAGGATACAATAAGTACTTGCGATCATGTTGAACGAATAATTCTGCTAGGAGATGTGAACGGATGGGAGGGCGTTCAATGTCAGCATACAGGTACAGAAAGGGTGGTAAGTAATTTTGTGGATCCAAGCAAATATTATATTGGGAAAAAATTAGTTAGTTCATGCTCAGAATATGCGGATCTGTGTGTGTTCAGAAAGAAAAGAATAAGAGCCGTTTGGACGCGTGGAAGAAAATCAGTACGGGTCGATACGTGATCTACTTTACCAATAGTGAAGAGTAAAAATTCTTTTATCGATAGTGAAAATAGTCGGTATTATTGATCGCTCAAGTTATCTTTTGACAACATTCGACGTTTTCAGCAAAACATATAAAAATGTAGAATCTCGGTCAAATTGAATCGATTAAGAGCAAAATAAAGACATATTCTTGAGCAGGAATACTTGCGCTCTACAGGTTCACTTCCGAAGAAAACGGTGATCGAGGCAATAGAAAAAATTGTACGAATTTAGTCAATTTAATTCTCACGATTGCTCGGAAGAACACACAGCTAAGTTAAACTACGCGAATCAAAGATTACCAGATGGTGATTTGACGTCGATATGTAATCTGCTCGGATTGGATTACGGCGGCAGGAAGGATGAGGTCATACGACGTATCTGCTATGGGTTTATGGACTTGAATTCATTACAGGAAAACTCAGAGGATGAAGACGAAGAGGGAGCGCTAGAAGACATAGAGGTCAATGATGCTAAAAATGATGAGAATAGAAGCCGCAATACCGATTACGATGCTGTACAGGGAACAGCTGCGAATTCGAAGTTCAGAGGAGGAAGTTCAGTTTTGCATTTCGCAGTAAACTGTAAGGATGTTGACGAGTCTATTAGGCCCTTTGATGTCGACGATAACTATTCAATAGAAAGATGGATTTCAGATTTCCAGGACGCAGCGACCTTATATGAATGGAGTGATCTACAGAAACTGATTTTTGCCAAAAAAAATCCTTGAAAGGTATAGCCAAGCTGCTCGTACAAAGCGAGGGAGCAATAAAAACGTGGAAAAAATTAAAAGAGGCTCTTCAAGAAGAACCTGGCACAAAAATTAATAGTGCTCAGATACACGAAATGCTTGTGAAGAGAAACATGAAGGAAAGAGGATCTATTCAAGAGTATTTTCTCATTAGAAAAGAAATGGTCGCTCGAGGTCAAATTGAAGCAGATGCAGTAATGCATTATATCATTGATGAAATCACCGACGACACCAGCAACGAAGTTTGTCTCTTTGGGGCAAAGAGCTTAAAGGAGTTCAAGAACAAGCTAAGGACGTACGAGGATATACGAAAAATGTACCAAGAACGAGATAAGAAGACCAGCAATGTGAATAATTCATCAGGGAAGACAGAAGCGAAAGGTGACCAGAAGAAGAGTTCTACTACGAATACCGAAGGTGTGCGGTACTTGAATTGTGGTATAAAGGGGCACGAATCTAAGGACTGCAAGTCGAAAAGGTTATGTAGGAAGTGCTTCAATTGTAACCGGTAAGTTTAGTGATAATAAGAAATCAGTCAAAGTAAATTTTTCGAAGTCACATGCAGATATGAATTCAAAGTTTCATGAAAAATACGAGATTGGAAACTCTACGATTGAAGGTTACGTTGATTTAGGCAGTATGGTAACTTTTATTCAGGAAAACGTGCAAAAGCAGATTGGACAACCAAAGTTGCGTTTGACCGAAATATCTTTGATAGGCATGATTCATAATGGGTTAAAACCCGCGGGATATTTTCAGGATGTAATTAAACTTGATGATGAGGAAAATCCCCTTACAATTTGTATAATACCAGACGGTAGTGTCCCATTGAACGCAGCGATTGGTAATGATATTACTGTACAAGCCAGAGTTACTGTAGATCCCGACCGTGTTGTCATTTCTAAGTTAGACCCTACTGTTTTTTTTTCATGTATTAATGTAGCTCAAAAAAATGTTGTTGAAGTTAGTCACATAAAAGATCCTAAAATTCGAAGTGAACTTGAAAATTGAATTGAAAGCTACGAACCGAAACAAAAACAAGTCGACTGTAGAGTTAAATATAATTCTTAAAGATACTGAACCTGTATTTGATAGGCCGACTCGCTTAGCGCAATTGGAACGCGAAATTTTTGACAATCAAATTAAGACGTCGTTAGAAAATGACATAATTGATTCGTGCTCGTCAGAGTATGCCAGTCGTTTAGTAGTCGCAAAAAGAAAATATTGTAGTCCGCGAGTGTATATCGATTATATAGAGATGAATCGGAAAATTGAGCGGGATAGATTTCCCTTACCACTTGTCGATGAAGCGTTAAACCAACTTCAAGGTGCGCTAATATTCAGTGTTATTGATATAAAAAATGGGTTTCACCACATACCTGTCGAGAAAGAAAGTAGAAAGTATACGACGTGTGTTACCCGAACTGTCAATATCAATTTAAAAAGATGCCTTTCGAGTCGAGCGATTATCCAGCTGTTTTTCAAAGATTTTTGAAAACAATATTCCGTGATTTAATTAGAGAGGGAACAATGTTTATGTTCGCTGACGATCTAGTAATTCCAACGGTTAATCAAGAAAAGGGTTTCATGCACTTGAAGAAGGTTTTGGAGGTCGCCACTGAGTATGGATTAGAGGTTAACAAAAAGTGAGTTCAAATTATGCAGGACAGATAGTTTTTAGCACATATCGTGAAGTAGGGAAAACTATATCCATAACCGGAGAAAATTAGAGCTGTCCAGAAATTCCCAGAGCCAAAGTGTGTCAAGGATATTCAGAGTTTCCTGGGGCTCACTGGTTATTTCCGTAAGCACATCAAAGATAACGCATTATATCCAGATATTTAGCAGACCTGTTACAGAAGAACAGACCATTTCGCTTTGGAGAAGAACATACTGAGGCTTTCTAA
Organism: Andricus grossulariae; assembly: GCA_011634705.1. NCBI lineage: Eukaryota > Metazoa > Arthropoda > Insecta > Hymenoptera > Cynipidae > Andricus > Andricus grossulariae. The sequence continues at coordinate 54,139,491 of JAABKJ010007545.1, read as the reverse complement.
AAATTAAAGAACGCTCTATCAGAGGGACCAGTTTCACTGATTTATAGCCCGTCGTATGAAACTGAGCTCCATACGGATGCGAGCAGAGACGGCTATGGAGCCATGCTGTTTTAAAGTTCTCCAGAGGATTGCCAGCTACATCCGGTATATTACATGAGCCGAAAGACGACACCAGTTGGAAAGCAAAATTCCAGCTACGAGTTGGAGATGCTAGCAGTAGTAGTGGCACTACGTAAGTTTCGACTGTATCTTCTTGACATAGAGTTTGAAATAATTACAGATTGCCAGGCATTCCAGAGGACAATGGATAACAATGATATTTCTCACAACATAGCAGGATGGGCTATGGAATGAGAAACATTCAAATACAAAATCGATCGGGCAATAGGATAAAAAATGTGGATGCCCAAAGTCGTTATCCGGTCATGTGTGCCATAGTACAGGACATCGTTCCAAGGATAAAAAGATCTCAAGATGAGGACAACGAAATTCGCTTGATTTTAGAGATCCCGAAGGAGAATGCCTACTAAAACTACTTTGTCCAAAATAGTCTTCTGTTTTCCCAGCAGGAAGACCGAAACGTGCTTGTCGTTTCAGAGTCGATGCAGGGTGAGATAATCCGCACTGATCATAAACGGGGTCACTTTGCTACCAAGAGAACGAAAGAACTCATCAAGCAGGAATATTATATTTCAAATCTCCAACAATAGATAGAAAATGTTATTTCTAACTGTGTGAAATGTCTCCTTGAAAACAAAAAACAAGGAAAAAAGGAGGGCTATCTGCACCCTTTGACAAAGGATAGAATAACAATACATACGTATCACATTGACCACGTAGGACCATTAGAGAATACGAGTAAACGGTATTCCCATGTTTAAGCTGTCATCGACGGATTTACAAACTTCGCCTGGCTGTACACAACGAAATCGACGGAGGGAAAGAAGTGCTCCAAAGTTGGAGAGTCAAAAGGTAATTTTTGGTAATCCGTTCTTGATTATCTCAGATGAAGGATCAGCTTTTACCTCAGACAAGTTTAATTCCAACTGTGAGAAGCAAGGAATTAAACACTTAACCGTAAGGACAGGCTTTCCAAGGGCAAATGGTCAAGTGGAAAGTTTGAACAGGACTATAATTCCAGTGTTAACGAAACTAACAATAGACGATCCATTCAAGTGCTATCGTCATATCGAACGTCTCCAGCTGGTATTGAACTCAACATTCCAGAGAAGCATTGGCATGACTCCTTTTGAACTTCTCTTTGGAGTCCAGATGAGAGCAGAAGGTGATTTAATGTTAAAACAACTTCTGGAAGAGGAAATTCAAACAGGATTCGAAGAAAATCCGGAAGATCTCCGAAAGAAGGCAAAGAAACAAATGATGAAGGGCCAAGAAGAAAACAGTCACAGTTAAAATCTAAGTCGGCGTAAAGCTACTCATTATAAGGAAGGAGATCTGGTCGCGATCAAACGCACTCAATTAGGACCCGGCCGACAAATAAATGCACAGTTTTACGGTCCGCATAGGGTTGAACGCGCGAAATCTAATGATAATTATGATGTGAGAAGCGTAGGATTAACCTAAGGGCCTGAAAGTACAATCCGCAAATGTCATGGTACAAAAATTAGGTTTTTTCACAATATTACATTACATAACCTTAAAGTGCAGCAATAGTATATTCAAATGATTAATCAATAGATTTTGATGGGTTATTTATAAATATGGTAATAACGTGTCGTTTGTATTTAAGATATCATAATTTATTTTGTGGACATTTTTATGTCTACATTAGCACCACCCGTGGTGCCTTCCCTCATGACATATTCCCTGAATTTTCTTAGGTCTCCATTTATTAATAATAGGATATATTTTCAAAGACAAATTATTGGTATTGAAATTGATAATTATATAAATTATTATTGATATTAGTTTCCGGACTCATTACGTTAATGATAATAATCATACATTGAATAATCCTACGTTACAAGGATTCACTAAATTCATTCTGTCAGAATCTAAGAGAGGATGATGCCTGAAATAGAAAACCTTGGATACTAATGTACCCGAGTAAGCAACCTCACATAACAACCTTGTGAGGCTCTTCACTGTCGGGGAATCGCTAGAAAGATTGATCAGCAACCTGGGTCGGACCAGTGTTGCGGAACTAACGTGTTATTTTGATAAATACCATGAGAATTCGAGATCAATCTGAACAATCTATACCTTATACCTATACACCTATCTACACATTACTATTTTCCAACTGAGCGAGTCACACCCACCCTGAAAGAGAAATGGCTTGAAGGTATATTAATAATAATAACATGTCAATGCAAATGACGAACTGTTACGTAGAAGATAATCATTTTTAATATTAAAAATCTGTAAAACAGCTCTAATTACTATAATGTACCAGTGGTTCAAGCTGCCAAGTTTATTTTATTAATTTGTTCGATTTCGTGGGATCGTAATTATCATCCCATTAATTCAAGATGTTTCATTTACAAGCTGCCCTGTTACCGTTGAATCTGAATGCTGAATTCGATTTCTTTTGAATTACTGACGCACAGACTCTAGTTTTGGTTTTAATGTATTCAAATCAAAAGGAAATAACATAGAGAACAAATAGTTAAATTCCAAAGGAATTGAGGAAACAAAAGTGATTTCATGTTCGACTTATCCTAACTTATGGCTACCGCCACACTTTATTCGCCAGGTAGAAAGAAGAAGTGAGCAAGGATTAGATTTCTCGCTTTTGGGATAGGATCGAACTTGTCAGGTTCACGCCTTTCCCTGGAACGCTGCACTTCCCTAAAAGAATTGCACTGGATTGATTCGTTGTTTTTATTCTGTGTGCACTGAGCTGATTTGCAGAATCGAAACATCCTTCACGGCAGAAAACGATTTTCGCTGGTTTTTAATTTAAATGGCTATATGTCTGTACATCGTTATGTCGCTTGAATTCGCGTTCTGTCTGTCGTTGATTGTAGGTCCGAAAGTGTTATACGTCCTTTCGTAGATCTGTCTGGGTAATTCAATTAAACATTTCAAATTAGGTCCGATGATGCCGTCATTCAATGCCGTCACGGTTCGTTCGAATTTGGTAAAAACGTATGTCCACTGGTGCAGTTTGAAGGTCGACTTCCGTTAATATCTAATCAAGAATAAGGGGTCAGGTCGATTTACTGTTTGAAAACGCTGTTGCTTGCCAATGTCTAACTTCAATTATTAACGAAGTCGCAACCCCGCTCACTTAAGCGTCGAGTGCAGACGGGCAAGAGAAACCGTGCTCTTTCCAGATTCCTCAGTACTTCTTGTCGGTGCAAGAAGTAGTGAAGAACTGTGATGAGAATTTCGAGTGTGATCGACTCAAAGGTAAGAATGGATAGGTGAGGCGAAGCATTTTTGTAAGCATTGCTACTTTTGATCGGATTTTCGTTGTCAAGCAACAGTTTGGAAAGGAACCATGGAAGGAGGCTATAATGGGAATCGGTGATTTCTACAAAAATGCTAACTGCCATAACGTGACTTAAAGACACATATGATTTCTTTAATTTTATATTTTCGAATTATAATTTGAATTTGATTAATTATCAATTGTTTACAATTTAGTTTACTCCTTTCAGTAGCTTATAACTGTCCGTTATCATCAATTCATAATTTTGAAAATATTTCGTAATAATAAGAAATTGTTAATCTGGAAACGGGAATTTAAATATTATCATTGAGGATTAATTATTATGTTTCAGGTCTGTTAACAAAATAGATCGTTTGCTTGCATAGAAAGAACGTTGACATATAAGGAAATACACTCGCACCGCGAGCGAATCGCTAGATGCAGTAGTAAATAAATACAAACGTCAAACGGTGTCTGTATGTGCTTGTGTCGTTTTTCCAAGAAGGTTGATATTTTTTTATTGTATATTTATTTTTATGACGAAATTTTGAATTAAATTTATGGATCTCTTTTGGTTAAACAACTTTTGTCTTGTCAGATTTTTCGTCTCTTGTTTGGTTTTTTTCAAATTTTTTTTATTTTTTAATTAGAATGCTAGTTTTTACGAATGAAACGAAAACCGCACATCCTATGCAAAAATCATTCATGTCAAATATGTAGCTCTTCTTTGGCTAAACCACTTTTTTCGATTAATTGCTTTCATAGTTTGTTTCGTTCTTCCGAAAATTTTATCTGTAATTTGATTTTTTACGATTAAAACAAAAACTACGCTTCGTATCAAAAAGTGACTGCTGAGAAATTTGCAGATCCTTTTTTAATGCACAGTTTTGGTCACTGTGTCTTATTCCGTGCTTTGCGTCGTTCCTCAAAACATGTACTTTTTTTATTGTCAATTTTATTTTTCACGATTAAAACAGAAACTAAGCATCCTATCAAAAAATATATAATAAAAAATTTGTAGCTCTTTTTGGCTAGAATAATTTTGTTTATTTAGTTTTCTTGTTGCTTTTGTTGTTTGTCAAAACATTTAATTTTTTTATTTATAATACTGCTTTTTACGAATGGAACAAAAACTACGCATCGTATCAAAAAGTGATTCCTGAGAACTTAGTAGATATTTTTAAAGGGCACAATTTTTGTTAATTCATTTTTTCAGTATCATATAGTTTGATCACGAAATGGAATTAAGGATTTTTCAAAATTTTCTTGTGCGATCAAAATTTGAATTTTCAGTTTTTCGAGAAAATTTCCTTAACGCTTTTCTTCTTCAGACTTTTTTCATATCGTGCGTTGTTTGACCCTAAATTTTCATTTTTGTTTGTTGTTTTGAATTTTGTAAATGATGTAATACTGGTTTTTTGTTTTTTTATCGAAAAAAGTTACGAGGATAAGTTTTTGGTATTTTTCAGTCCTACGAATAGCTGTACACATCATTTTCAAATCCTGAAAAAAAATTAAAAGGATCGGTTAGGAACTTGAAATGATTGAGCTATATAATATAATAAGGAAGAAATTAAAATCAAGGCAAAGCATCTGGACCACGGAGGTGGAATCTTGGTCTCAGAAAATGAGAAAAATTAAGTAAACAAACCTGCTACCGGAAATTTTCTAATCAGTATCGGTTCCTGTCAGAAATTGCCCCCGCTCAAAAATATATAAAAGTTTCACAGCTATCATAGCAGAGAAGGTATATTCTCACTGCGACGAGAATGACATCCTTACAGAAGAACGAAAAGGATGCTGTAATAACTCGCGAGGCAATAAAGATCTAGTCACCATAGACGCTGCTGCCATGACGCAAGGTCGTAAACAGCAAAGAAACTTGCGCATGCCATACATTGACTACAAGCAAGAGTTTCCTTCCGTGCAACATGACTATTTGCTTGAAGTCTTAAAAATATACAAAATTTGCCCACGCATCATTGACTTCCTAAGTCATGCGATGATGCTTTGGGGTACTAGAATCAAGTATTTTGATCATGGACAATCAAGGATAACTACAATAGTATGCATTACGACGGGTATATTCCAAGGAGACTTCTTTAGTGCATTATGGTTCTGTTTAGCGTGGAACCCACTAAGAAAAACACTAAATAACATGTCTCATGGGCTCCGAATACGTGATAACGAGGATGTTCATCAAGTGACACATCTTTAATACATGGATGAACTGAAGCTATACGCTAGTTCAGACCAGAAACTGCAGAAAGTGATCGTTGCATTCTCGAATCTAAGGGTATTCAGCATATGATAGTTGAGAAAAACTTAACGACTGCCTTCACTGCAAGACTCAGATTTGTTCTAAAGAGTTCTCCTAATTCGGTAAACAAGATCAGGGAATCAACACCTATGTCAATCCTGTCCTCACGTACTCCTTGGGGCTCATCAAATGGTCGAAACCCGACCTCGAACGACTTATAAGAATCATCCGCGTAGAAATGAAGAAGCATTGAATGCACCACATTAATTCGGCGATTGAAAGGGTAGTTCTACCACGACATAGAGAGGGTAGGGACATCGCAGATGTCAGGAAACTGCGTGAGTCACAAGTTATACAGTTGCGAGACTATTTTAGCAGCAAGCGAGATGTTATGCTTCACAACACTATCTGTAAAGCTGATCTTGCCTACACGCCCTTGAATTTGTCTTCAGAGGAGGCCTTGAATATCAGGGCAGAAACAATAAAGGAATTAGAAATGCAATGGAGAGAGAAAGCCATCCACGGCGAGCATCACAAAACGTTAGATCAAGATGAAGTATAGAGTGAGGCATCCAATATTTAATCGAGAAAGCGCGTCCTGTATCCAGAAACGGAAGGATTCATTATTGCGATACAGGGCAGGGTTTTCAGCATCAAAAATTATCGCAAACACGTGCTACATCAAGACGTGGTTGACCAGTGCTGATTATGTGGAGATACCAACGAATCCATCGAGCACATTATTGATGGATTTCGCGCAAAGGCTCAAAGAGAATATACGCACACGCATAATGATGTGGCGGGAATTATACATAAACAACTTGCCCTAAACCTAGGAGTCCTAACAAAATAGATGCCTTTCTATAGATACATTCCAATGCCCATTTTAGAAAACGAAGATTACATCTTATATTGGGATGTTACTATCCAGACGGATCATTACATCCGAGCCAATAATCATTTACACCCTAATATCCAGTTCACCATGGAAATTGAACAAAACGGAAAATTGCCTTTCTTGGACGCACTAGTTTACAAAAGATCTGATAACACATTAGGACACGAAGTTAACAGAAAATTCACCTATACAAACAGATACTTACATGCCTCCTCCCACCACCACCCATTTCGGAAGCAATCGGTCATCAATTCCCTTGTATACAGAGCTGTCTCCATAACAGAAAAAGATAACTTACAAAAGGAATTACAAAAGTTTAAACAAATCCTGATACAAAACGATTACACAAACAAACAAATTGAGAAAGTCATAATAAAATACACTCGAAAAAACAAGTCAACACAACACACTGAAGAAAGAGAGAGAAAAAGGACCACCATCATACCCTACATTAAAGGTATTACATAACAAATAGGAAGAATTCTCAACAAGCACAACATACACAACATACACGCAGTCAGTACTAGCTGAGCATCATATTGAAACCGGACATAGCATTTTATTTGACAAAACAACCGTCGTCGCAAAAACGTACTAGAGTTGTAACTAGTAAACATAGAGAAGCAATCGAAATCTTAAAACACCCTAATAACATCAAGAAGGACATTGGATATAATACCAATTCGATTTGGCTTTCCGTCCTCTCGGGTTTTTCAAAAAACACTTGATTGGCCAATCAAGTTCAAGCAGTCCCCAACATGCGGAGCTCTGGCCAATCAGAGGCCTCGTAGAGAATCTATATAAGAACAACATAACCTGAAACTTCAGGTCAGCCCCGAAGAAGTGAACTGCAATGTTCACGAAACGTTGGGCAAGTTTCGTAGTTTTGCACACGATTGAAACCCGAAAGAGCTTTAATTTTTTAGTTTAAGTTTATTATAATGAATCATCGTGAAAGTATTAAATCTATTGATATAATATTCTACATATAAAAATAATAATCTTAAAATAATCATAATCATTCTAGAAAATGTGCCTGATAAAACACTACAATTAACAAAAATCATTCTTCCAAACACAAGCTTATAAAACTTTAGCGACATGATATTGTGAACTTTTTGATTTTCACTGATATAGATTGTCTAAAATGTAGTATTTGATATACAAATAGTTCTTTCAATGCAGCGTTGGCCCTCAAGCTATTACGCAGTTATAAATCAGTAAACACCTGGATGGCATATCGCAATCTTCGAAGAATGAGGAAAATTTCATGAAAAATAAATAAAAATTTAGAATGTGTACATCGCCCTACCGATTTTTTCTCCGCTACCTGCAAATGTACGTCAAACGATCAGTATATATTTAGGTGAGTAGATTTCTGAAAAATCATTAGGTTTTTCGTACGAAATTTAGAAAAAAGTCAGTTTAATCCACCGAAGGTGAAGCAACCAATGGCACGAAGAACATCATAGGCATGCAAAACTGACGTCATAAATTGAAGAACTGTTTTCAATCTTTATATAGTTTCTCAACGATCAACGATCAACGTACATTTTTTCCCTCTATTTAGGTTTGTTTTTCACGGCGACGATGTTGTTGAAGTTGTCAACCTATCTGTCAAACGTTTTTGAGTATTTTATGAACAGTGCCTCTCCGAAATTATGTCTATTTCGTTCATTTAGAAAAAGTTGGTTTGGTCATGTTATATGCCTTCGGTGCCGGTGATAATGCTGTTTTTTACGCTTCAATATTCTGGCCTATTGTAAATACATCACAGGTACGTCTTATTCAATTATATTTTGTGTATAATTTATAGGTTGGTCGGTTATCGATGTTTATCTAGATTCCATTCAATATAACCTGAAATATTTTGTAACGTTTACAATTTTTTCAGATACACGTCTTGTAGATGAAGAATCAGAATATGCTTGTTGAAAAGACGATAAGAAGCTAGCAAAGGAAAATGCAAGTCTGGTCAATATTTTAGGTTAACATTTTTTATTTAACAATATTTATTTACAGTTTTATGATTGTTCTCTCTCTTCAGGTAGAAGATGCATTTCTGATTCAATCCTAATGTTGTAGGGATCATTTTATTCCTTGAAAGATTTTCTGTAAATCTCTTTGGTACGTTTTTATCAAAAAATTGTATTTAAGTAAAATATTGTTTATGAAGATAACAATTTTATAATTCCTGAATAATTTGATGAGAAATAAAAACGTACCAAAGTGGTATTTAGAGATTACTGCTAGGAGTGAAATGAGCCTTACAAGATTAGCATTATATAAGAATTGCAGCTTTTTTACCTGAAGAGAACGCAAAAACATGTAACTCTAAATAACTATTTTTGAATAAACAATTTGAACCTGAAATATTTTTTGTAAAGTTCGCCATTACCTTCTTCCAACACGAGTTTTGATTACGTATGAGCATATGTTGCTCAATTTTATAAACTATTTTTAACAAAGTTCATTTTTGAGCTTGGATTATAATATCAGGAATGGGCTTGAGGAAAATTCAGTGATGCTTGTGTATTTTGAGAATTTTTAAAATGAGTTATAAAATTGAGGAAAATAGCCGCGTTTTTGTTATAATAAAACTCCTAGTAGCAGAATATTAAAGAGAATCTTTCAGAAACAAATAAATTACCATTTTTACATGAAGCGAAAAAAAAATACAGAATACGCCAGATAACTAATTTTAAAGGAACAATTACGTGTTGAACTACGTTTTTAAGCTACTCATAGATTTTTTTTGGAATTTGCATATATTTATCAACGCGACATGGCTATTTTCATCAAATTTATAAAGCACTTTTAATATTACCTTATAAAGCATATCCCTACATTTTTTAATTAAAATTTGCATTTGCATGTACTCTAAAAAAATATTTGTTAAATTATCACCGAATGCCTTTGGGAAAAAAACAATTTGCAGGGACTTTTTAAAACTTTTTAGTCATGACCTTAAAATATTTTTTGATATTTGAAATTGAGAATTAAATTTGTTTCAGGCCGTGAATGTATGGAAGTGGATTCGGCAAGCTCGATTTCCCACAACAGATGCAATCAGACGCAGTAAGGATAAATGAATTTGTTATGATAAAAATATTTAATATTTATATTTGTTGTCACGTTCTTAGTTTCATGATAAATTATTTCAGAAATTAAATTGTTTCATCATTTTGTAATAATTGTATTAAAATATTGTTTTATTATTTGTAATATACATATTTTTATTCAAGTATTTACGTATTATTCTAAACTTTTTTCAAACATTAATTTTTTTTCCGATCAAAATAATGAGGTAATACTTCATTGAAAATTATTTTTGACCTATTTTCTAGAAGTTATTATTTAATAATTTATGTGTTTCTTGAAAAAAATCCTGTTATTTCATTATTTTATTCAGGAACGAAATATAAAGAATATTAGGTAATTTGAATTTGCCGCCAAAAGCTTCCATGGAAGACTGCTGTAATAATTAATCAAATATTTTGACAGTCGCTCAACGATCAGCGTAGTTTAGTTCCCACATATTTGCATTGTGCTTCACGCCCGTGGTTTAATCTACGTGGAAAGAAAATGAAGCTCTACTTTGGTGCTCTTGTGATTTTCTTTAACGAAACTGGTAAGTATCATAATCATTATCCTTTTTCAGTCAACACATGGATCATTTGTTCCTGATATGATGATCTTATCTATATTTTTCTTACTACAGAAGCATCCGGTTTGAGAAGAATGTCGACTAAACCTTCCAGAAATTATTCTCCAGAGTCTTTTGATCATCAAAGTCATGGATACTAGTCTCATCCTCAAGAATCTTCGCATCAACAAAGTTCAACAGGTGAAAATCTATCAGGTTATTTGCATCAGATGTGATGAGTTTTGTATATATTTTTACATATTTGTCTTCTCACAGAGATACCACATGATGTGAACAAATATAATTTTAAAAATGGGCGTCTTCCTAAACTTGACCAACCTTATTTGCCTGAAGGAATTACCCTAAATAATGAATTTCATCACCCAAAACCAGAATACAGCCACGAAAACATAGAACACGAAAAAAACGAGGTAGCATTATTACGAAAAAGTGTCAAATATTCTCACATACTTTGAAGTATTTCTCGGGGATCCGAAGATTTAAACACGATTTTATGACCATGCGACGGAATCTGCTTCATCAATCATCATGTATCCCTTTCGACGGAGGAACAAGCTTGGTGATTCGCTGGATGACTCAGTTAACCAAACTTTTAATCCAGTATAATCCGCCGTAATCCACTTGCAATCTAAAGTGATTGACGTACTTCTGAGTAATCCCAGTATTCCAAAGTATAAAGTTTGTGAGATGGAATAATCCACTTGTTATCCAGAATAATCGCTAGGTTTCTTCAGTTTTCAAATTGAATTATTTGTTTAAAAATTAATCTACTTTAGAGAAAATTCAGGAATATTGTGAGTAATGTTTTGGTTGTAAATTCAGCTCTTTCGTTAAAAATTCATCTTTTTGGGTAAAAAACTTAATTAGTTGCATATAAAATTTAGCATTTAGCATTTAGCTACTGCAGTTCAAGATTCACCACTTTAGTTGAGAGTTGAAATGTTGTTTAATCAGTTATTTTCTACGAAAATTGATGTTTTAACTGAAAATTTAGCTATTCCATGATTGGTTGAAAAATCATCTTTTCCAGTCAAAAATTGGGACTATTTGGTTAAAAATTTATCTGTATTAGTTAAAGTTTCAACTACTTCGTTGTAAGATAATCTCCTTGCTTTTTGACTAAACTCAACTGCTTTTAATCAAAAATTAAATTTTTGTTTGTTTAAAATGTCAACTTCAAAAAAATGGTTCTGACTTTAACAAACATTATTATTTCATTTAACGAATACACATTTTTTCAACTGAAAGTTAAAATATTCCACTTTTATTGAAAATTCATCTACCTTAGCTAAAAATTCAACTACTTTGTTGAAAATTCATCTTTTTTGCAGAAAAGAAATCTTCTTAGGTGACAATTATTGAAATATTTTTTCAAAAATTTAATCTTTGGGATGAACATTTTTCATTTGAATAATTCATCTCTTTGGTCTAAAATTCAACTATTTTGTTGAGAATTCGTTTTTTTAAATAATAGTTAATGTTTTGGGGTCCGTCCTATCGTCGTTCTACAGAACATGAAAGCCATAATTTGGCACAGCAAACGGGCACAAGCGCAAACAAAATTTTTTCTGGAAATTTATTTTTATTCATGTCATCATTTTTCTTCCTTTTGGAAAATATATTTTTTCAACAAATTTAGCTATACTATTCGTGGTTAAACACGTAGCTTTTGAAGTTGAAAATTTAACGACTTTGATGACGTTTCATGTATTTTGTTCAAATTTTTTTTTCGAACAAGAGTAATATTTTAAACTGAAAATCTAACTATTTCAGATAATATATTGCATAATTCTAGTCGATAATTCATCTCTTTTTTACCAATTTTTGCTTTTTTGGTTCAAAATGCAACTGTTTGGATGATAATTAAACTGTATTGATTGAACATTGTACTATTTCACTCAGAATACAATGTTTAAAATGCAAATATTCAATTGAAAATTCAACAATTTGTTGAAGATTTAGGGATTTTTTTGAAAATTTACCGCTTTGTTAACATTAAGTTTGCATTGAAAAATTAAGATCATTTTGATCGGAAGTATATGTGTCATCAGAATGATATGCAACGGTTTGATATCCCGGTGCTTACTTTGTAGGAAATTCAGTCAAAACTGAATTATCATTTAACTGAAAATCAGTCCATATGGACTAATCCATATGCTAAAGCAATTACTTTGTAATGAGAAATTACTAATTTTTAGTAAAAATATGCTTGACCAAAAATCATAAAATTTTGATATAAGTAAGTATACAGTCATCTTCAATCAGGATAAACAGAAGATTGAAAAAAGTACAAAATAAACTTTCGTTACTCTATTATAATAAACACAGTTGGTAGAAAAGTAAATACACAAAAATAAAATATTTCCAGTGAGTAATGTATGTATTTGAAAAAGTTTACATAGAAATTATAACTAAAAAAAAAACATGCTTGAATTACCGAAGGATGTTTACAGTAGCATCGCGTGTGACGTAATATCGCTTCCGCGTTACATCATTCTTTTTTTTTTAGGTATGATTGTTGTGAGCTGGATCCTGATCTTCGAGGATGATTCCAATGCTGTGGATGGTAACGATCATTCATTGGAAACTCTAGGCCATTCATACGACTGGGATTTGAAACTGGGTAAAAATTCCTGAAATCATGTTCTGAAGGTTGAGACTGCTGACTAAATTGATCATGAGAATCCAAAACATTGTTGCGGCTTGCAGCTTTTCCCTTGCCTCAACGTCCATTTTCTCTAGTAGCATGCGGATTCATTGTGCTCGCTTCTCGAGTATTTTGAGATAGAATTGGTTCTCGGATCTTGAGTCCTCTTGGTTATTTTCCTCGTTCTGTAAAAAGACTGCTGATATATACACAAATCATCATATCTGATTCAAATGATCTAGATGTTGATGGAGGATCCATATTTGCCAAGCATTAAAAATTATTATCACGAGGGAATAGCTAAATTTGCAGTTAAAAAATTAATTTCCGTAGAAAAAAACTGATAAAAAAAATAGTTAAAAGTTTAACTATTTGTTTAATCAGTTTTTTTTTCTACGAAAATTAATTTTTTAACTGCAAATTTAGCTATTTCATTTTCGGTGAAAAAATCATCTTTTTCAGTTAAAAATTAGGCTATTTGGTTCAAAATTGATTTTTATTAGTTAAAGTTTCTACTACTATGTTGTAAAATAATCTCCTTGCTTAAAAATGTAACTATTTGTTCAACAGTTTATCTGTTATGTCAAAGATTTAACACTTTTTCTGAAAAGTATCTTGCTCAAGTATTTTGAAGTATTCTTTGAGAATATATTCCTCGTACATGTAAACTGAGAACGTCGAGCTCTCGTTAAAATGATTTTTCAATACTTGGCAAATATAGATCCTAGATCAACATCTAGATCGTTTGGATCAGATATGATGATTTTTGTATATTTTAGCAGTCTTTTTACAGAACGAGAAGAAAAACGGAGAGAACTCAGTATGCGAGAACCAATTCCTTCTCAAAGTACTCGAGAAGCGAGCACAATGAATCCGCATGCCACTAGAGAAATTGAACATCAGGGCAAGGGAAAAGCTGCAGGCCGGAAAGATGTTCCGGATTCTCATGATCAATTTAGTCAGCAGTCTCAACCTTCAGAACATGATTTAAAGAATGTTTACCCAGTTTCAAGTCCTAGTCGTATGAGTGGCTCTAATCCTTACGTAGAGTTACCAGTAAATAATCATAAGCATCAACAGCATTGGACTCATCCTGGAGGATCAGCATCTGGCTCAGAACAATAATACTTTAAAAAAAAAGAATAATGTAACGCGAAAGCGATTTTACGTCACACGCGATGCTACTGTAAACATCCTCCGATAATTCAAGCATTTTTTTTTTAAATTATAATTTCTATGTAATACTTTTTCGAATACATACAGTACCCACTGACAATAGTGTATTTGTGGTATTTTCTTTTTCACCAACTGTGTTTATTATAATAGAGAAACTTGAAGTTTATTTTGTACTTTTTTCAATCTTCTTTTTATCCTAATTGGAGATTACTGGATACATACCTAAATCAAAATCTTATGATCTTTGATGCAGCATATTATTACTGAAAATTTGTCATTTCTACTGACAAAATAATTGCTTTAGCATATGAATTAGTCAATATGTACTGATTTTCAGTTATGATAATTCAGTTTTGACTGATTTTTCTACAAGGCAAACACTGGGATATCAAACCGTTGCATATCATTTTGATCATACGTTAACTTCAGATCAAAATGATCTACATTTGTCGATCAAAAATTAGTGGCAGTTGTTATACTTTTGACTGAATATCGTAGGTGTCTCGTTTTGAAACAGTTGATTCAAACAGTTGCATTTTGAGCCAAAAAAGCAAAAATTGGTACATAAAGAGATGAATGTTTGACTAAAATGGTGCAATATATCAACTGAAATAGTTGAATTTTCAGTTCTAAAAATTAATTTTGTTTCAAGAAAGACGAATTTTGAACAAAATATATGAATTTTCATCAAAGTCGTTAAATTTTCAACTTAAAAAGCTACGTATTCAATCACAAATAGAATAGCTAAATTTCCATTTGAAAAATCAGTCAAAGTAGGTGCCGAGCGCCTACAAGGAAGGGTTTCGTAGCCTATTAAGAGCTTAATTCAAGTTTAATATTTTCGAACAAAAAAATTTTTTAAAATAAATTTTTTTGAAAAAAAATGATGTAAACAAAATTTATTGAAAACAAATTTTTGGCGCTTATGCCCTTTTGCGGTGCTATAAAGGTCATATCTATCAGCAACGAGAATCTGAAACATTGAATAATATTAAAAAAAAACGAATTCTCAACAAAATAGTTGAATTTTCAGCTAAAGTAGATACATTTTTAATAAAAATGGAATATTTCAATTTCAGTTACGAGAAAAAGAGAGTGTTAGTTATATGAGATAATAAAGTTTGTTAACGTTCATACCATTTTTTTTATGTTGATATTTCAATAAAAAAAATGTAATTTCAGATTAAAAACAGTTGAATTCAGCCAACAAGACGGATGTCCGACAAATTACTAGAATCCAATAAGAAAATCCAACTCTTTTTGGTGAAAAGTCCTATCTTTTTATGGATGAAATTCACTCAATCACTGCGATATTATTGTACAAAATATGCCTGATAAAACCCTAGACTTAAGCAAAATTAGTCTTCCGAACGTAAGCGTCTAAAATGTATTATTCGCCGTACAAATTGTGATTTTAATGAAAACATTGAAAACCTGTGTATCTCAGAATAATCTTGAAACATTGGAGAAAATTTCGAGGATAATGAATAAAAAATTGCTGAGTATATATATATATCCTCATCTATTTTCCAATCCACTATCTACACATGTACGTGAAGTTTATATGCGAACTAAATCAATAGAACGCAATAAGAGAAAATCCAACCATTTTCGTTGAAAGCTAATTCTGTTTCATTTTTTTTCATCATTTATTATTATTTCATTGAAAACTGAACTAGTTTGCTATTGGTTAAAATTTGATAGGTTATTGTTGAAAATTTGTCTTTTTTCGCAGACAATTAATTTTTTCAACTGAAAATTTAACTATGTTTCATTCTCGGTTGAAAATTGACCTTTTTGTAGAAACCTGAGTCGAAATTTTAAGCCTACATTAAACCTGCTAATTCTAGATAAAAACTCCTTCGAGCCTATTTGAGCCTGCACATCCTATTTTAATTCTCTTCAAGTCTGAGCATTTTAAATTTAGTCCTCCTTTAGTTCTCATATAATCTCAGCAGTATTTTCCAAGTCCTCATTTGATCCTCCTACAGCCTCCCAGTATTTTCCAAATCCTCCTTCAAGCCTTTTACAACCTCCAGTATTTTCAAGCCCTCCTTTAAACCTACTAAAACCTCCCAGTATTTGCAAGTTTGCAGTTTCGGAATTGAATATCCCTTTCATAAAATATGGAAAATAATCATTTTCGCATACTACAATAAGAAATACATTCTTTAAAACTTGATAATATTTCACCACGTCATTATACACGCGAATGCAGAATAATTACTGGTGTTCATTTTGCCTTACTAAAAGCATTATGAGTATGAAAACCTGGAACAATATATTTTCAGGGGTGCGCATGCGCTCTATCGATGGACACTTACATAGTTCAAAAAGTCGCACTCTTTGTATATTTTTTACAGAATTTAGAAATATTTTTGAGAATATAAATAATTATATATTATTTATTTGCATTCTGTTGTTCATTACGTTAAAAAAAAGTATCATAATAATGAAAAGCAGAAAACTATGTATTTTTGAGGGGTGTGCATGCGCACTGTCGATGGACACTTGTGCAGTTGAAAAATTCGCACTCTTTATATTATTCACAGGATTTATAAATATTTTTAAAATATAGATAATTATATATTATTTATTCACATTCTGTTGTTCATTACGTTAAAAAAAGTATTATAATAATGAAAACCTGAAATTATGTATTTGTTAGGGATGCGCATGCGCACTGTCAATGGAAACTTGTACAGTTAAAAAAGTCGCATTCTTTATATTACTTACAAAATTTATAAATGTTTTTATAATATAAATATTTATATAATATTTATTTACTTTCTGTTGTTCATTTCGTTTTACAAAAAGTATTTTAATAATGAAAACCTAGAACTATGTATTTTTGAGGCGCATACATGCGCACTGCGTCGATGGACACTTGCGCAGTTGGAAAAGTCGCATTCTTTTTATATTATTTACAGAATTCATCGATATTTTTATTAATATACATAATTATATATTATTCAATTATATTTTGTTTTTCATTTTGCTTTACAAAAAGCAATATATTAAAATAACGTGACAGTTTTCTTTTTGGCGGGACGCACATGCGCAGCGCTGGGGCACGCTTGGGCAGCCATTTTCACAACGTTCGTTTCCAATATCGCATTGTTTTGTGAGCTGTGTACCCTTGATTTGACGGGTAAGTTTTTTTATTTCTAATGGCACGAAAAAGTTGTCGGCCCTCATTTGGTGTTTAAACAGTGCTTATAAAGGCAGCATTGATTCATCCAACGTTGTCAAAAAATCAACGATGATAGATAAACATCACAGCAGAGAATGCGGCTAAGATTGGAGAAACAGAAAAATTGAGAATCATTACAAGAGAAGTCCTGCTTGAAGTATATGGAAACACTTTAGCTAACTATTCGGCCACGGGAAAACGAGGGGGGCGAACATAAGTCGTCTTTGTGAAATAGTTTTTGTTCGTTTGAAGTCTTCTACAATTTGTTGAAACCTTTTTAAATCGTGTAAAATCTTTTGAAATCTGGTGTACTGTAGCCTTTTTGAAATCTTTAAAGATTTTGCATTCTTTTGAAATCTTTATGTAATTTTTGTATTAATTTGAAATCATTAAATTATTTGAAATCTTTTGCAATCTTCAACAAAAAAAATTTAGATCGTTTTAAATTTCTCAAATCCTTGAAATCTTTCGAAAGTTTTAAGATCTTTGTGAAATATTTTGGAATCTTCAAAATCTTCATAAAATATTTCTTTAATCTTTGTTTGTGAAATCTTTTGTGTTCTTTTAAAATAATTGCAATCTTATACAATTTGTTGGAATCGTGTAAAATTCTTTTAAATGTTCTGTAATCTTTAAAATATTAGTTAAATCTTCTATATTCGTTCCAAATCATTGAAATATTTCAAATCTTTTGCAATCATCAGAAAAAGAATTCAAATCGTTTGATAAACAAAATAACTTTACACATTACATGTGATTGCATGACATAGTGTACACCAGATTACAACAGTGGTTAAAACCTCGTAAACATTATGTTGATAACATTCAATTTTATTATATTAATGTTGATATATCACAAACTTAGGACTCGCCAGTGAAGTTTGGAATAGCGACGGACGTGCTCTTATTGTGAGTCGACTAGGTTTTTTTTTTTTATAATTTAAAAGTCTATTTGAATTAAATATAATTGATATTCAAGTTGCGAATAAGCGCGCCAATAAAACTCAATTCCACATGCGCAATGCGGTACGTAGGGCATAAAGGCTTAATGTAGGGTTAGGACATGGAGGCTCAATAAAGGTTCTAATTACAGCCTACTTTGAGTCTACAAGTGGAGAAAATAGAACTATGTACCACTTGGGACGCCTTAAGTAGGATGTAAATGTACAGAAATAAGTCCTCCTTATAGCCTCTTAAAGCATACGAAGCTGCAGACTTTGGAGACCTAAAGTAGGGTTAAAATTTTGACTCGGGAAACTCAATCATGTGGTTGAAAGTTAAACATCTTTCCTAAAAATTCATTTTGTTTCACGACTCGTTATTTCGGTGAAATATTCAACTCTTTTGTTAAAAAGTCATCTTATTTTGAGTTTAATCTTTTTCATTGAAAATTCGACTATTTGATTTTAAATTCATCTTTGTATTTTGAATATTAAAGTAGGTGGTTTAAAATTTAACTATTTGGCTGAAAAATTAATTATTCGTTGATAATTCGACTATTTTATTGAAAAGTCATCTTTTCCGGTAGATTCAACAAATTTCGTACCATTACTTGTAACTGTTTTTTACAGAAGAGGACTGAGATTTAATATTATTTTGAAGATTTCAGGGGATTTTAGGAAATAAAAAAATTGTATACTGATTTAAAGATTTCCTTTAAAAGATTTCAAGAAGGTATTTTCAGAAATTTTTGGCGGAATTCTTAAGGATTGCATAGGAATTCAAATATTTTAAGGGATTTTAAGTATGTCATTAGAGTTCATGTAATTTTATAATGATATTGTGATATTTAGTTTAAGTTTCCACCTTCTGGTTGAAGATTGATAATTTTCGTTGAAAACTCATCTTTTTAGTTGAAAATTCGTCAATTTTTTTAAAAATTCATCTTTTTTGTTAAAGATTCATCATTTTAGTTAAAAATCAATTTTTTGGTCAATAATTTACCTATTTTGTTAAATGTTTGTCTTTTTTGGTTGAAGTTGCCTTATTCTAATTAAAAACTCTGATTTTTGTTTGAAAAATCAACTATTTGTTTGAAAAATCAACTATTTTGTTGAAATTTTGTCTTCTTCATTAAAGTCCATAGACTTTCATCCAAAATAAAAATCTTCTTTAGTTGAAATATTAACTTTTACATTTTTTTTTCAAAATTTCCTTTTTTTCTTGGTTAAAAATTCAACTAATGGTTTGGAAGATTAAAACTTGAATGAAGATTCATTATTTTAGTTGAAAATTCTAATTTTTTATTAAGAATGTACCTATTTTATAAAAATTCGTCTTTTTTGGGTGAAGATTCCTCATTTTAGTTGAAAATTCATATTTTTTGTTAGAAATTCAACGGTTGGGCTAAAATTCAAATATTCTGTTAAAGTTTCATCCTTTGTTTTGAATTCCACATATTTTTATTGAAAATTAAAATCTTTTTTAGTTCAAACATTGACTTTTATATTTTTTGTGAAAAGATTGTCTTTCTCGGTTAAAAATTCAACTACTTGTTTGAAGAATTAAAACTTGGTTAATCATTCATCATTTTAGTTGAAAATGCATAATTTTGGTTGTAAATTCCACTATTTCGTTAAAAATCCAACTATCTTTTGTATATAATTCTACGGATATGTATTAAAAATTGAAATCTCCTTTAGTCCAAATATTAACTTTTACATTTTTTGTCAAAAATTCGTTTCTTTTTTGTTTCAGTGAAAATTCAACTACTCATCTGAAAGATTAAAGCTTGGTTGAGTATTCATCACTTGAATTGAATTAAATCTGTAATTACTCCAGTCATAATAATGGAAGTTCATTCGTCCATTTTTAAATGTATCAATGTTATTACAAATTAAAATTTAAAGCACCATTTAAAAGTATTAGAACTCATTTAGGAATATTAATTCCTTTTTTAGGATTCAGATATTCCAACTTTCTTGTTGGATTGTCGTGAGTTCTAGTGGCCTCTTTCGAAATCGGTCAGCAAATTTGAAAAAAGGTTGAAATGAACCATATGACAGCGATATGTTCGAAAATGTATCAAAATAATAAGAAAATACGATAAAATTGGAAAAAATCCGTTCAATCATACCGTACAAAAAACAAAAATTGATCTACCAAAGACAAACTTATAAGATTCTAGGGACATGATATTGTGAAATTTTTTATCTTCACTGATATAGATTGTCTAAAGTATAGTATTAGATATACAAATACTAATTTTTATGACGCCTTGAATATTAGACTATGACGCAGTTATAAAGCAATAAACACTTGGGTGGCATACTGTTATCTTCGAAGAATGAGTAAAATTTTATGAAAAATAAATAAGACTTCAAGAATTGTACATCACCCTATCGACTTTTCCCTCCGCTATCTGCAAAAGAAAGTCAAACGACCAGTATATATATAAGCGAGCAGGTTTCAGAATAATTGATCATTAGTTTTCCCATACGAAATTCTGAACAAGTCATTTTAATCAACGTCGAAAGAAAATGAGGCTCTTGTTTGCTGCTTTTGTGCTTAACTTCATGCTTTCATTTAACGAAATTGGTAAGTATCATTATCATTGTCCTTTTTAAATCAACATATGGATCAATTGTTTCTGATATGATGAGTTTTATCCATATTTTTTATATTTGTCTTTCAACAGAAGCATCAGGTTTGAAAAGAATTAACACTAGGACTGATGAAAATGATCGAGAGGGAATAGATCATCTTGCCACGTCTAAACGCCCTGACAAATCATCTTCGGTATCTAATAACCCCACTTCACTAGCGCGTGCGGCTCTGGATTTGAATGTATATCCTTCTGATTCTCCAGAATCTTCTGATCAAGAAAGTCTTGGACACCACTCTTCTTCTCGAGAATCTTTGCATCAACAAAGTTCAACAGGTGAACATCTATCAGGTCACTTGAACAAGATATGATGAGTTTTGTATATATCTTTGTACATATGTTTTTTCACAGAAATAGCACATCTTGTGAAGAAATATAATTTTAAGAATGGGCGTCTACCTCATATGGAACAACCTCATTTGCCTCAATGGATGCCCCTAAATAATCAAATTCATCATCCAAAACCAGGATCCAGCCAAGAAAACTTAAGACACGAAAACATCGCGTGGTTAATTGGTCAATATCATGAATTAAAATATAATGCTCCTCAAGAACACTTTTATCATGAAGATACGAGTGAGATTATGAGTGAGCCATCATTGCGATCAAACAGAAAGTGGCGATTAGAAAAACAGCTCATGAAACAAGAGATGAGCGAAGCAGGTATCAGTATTCTTAATATTTCAGATATTTTCCATCATTCCTGAAAATTCTCAAATATTCCCAAGTATTTCGAAAAATTTCAATTTATCACGAACAATTGTAAAATATTTTTACATATTTTGAAGCACATCTCGGGGATCCGACGATTTAAACACGATTTTATAAATCCGCGACGGAATCTGCTTCATCAATCATTATGTATCCGATCCGACGGGGAAAAAACCTTGGTAATCCGTAGGAGGACTCTATTATCCGAACTAGTAATACAGTACAATCCGCGCAATCAAGTGCAATACGCGGTAATTCACTTGTAATCTGAAGTCATTGAAGTCATTTTCAATAATCCCATTATTCCAAAGTAATACATTTCTAAGCTGGAGTAATCCACTTGTAATCCAGAATGATGTTGAAAAGAAATCCTCTTTGTTTGAAAATCCGCGTGACTGTAATTTATGTAGAGTAATCCACGGTCATTTTATGCGATCTAGAGTTATCCTATGGAATCCAAGGTAATATTAGGTAATTTAATGAAATTTTTCATATAGAGATAATCCATGGTCGACCCCTGGTGATAATAATTTTTCAATACTTGGCAAATGCGGATCCTCGGTCAACATCTAGATAGTTTGAATCAGATATGATGATTTTTGTATATATCAGCAGTCTTTTTTACAGAACAAGCACGAAAATCAAGAGAACTTAGATTCCGAGAACCAATTCAAACTGAAAATTCTCGCGAAATGAGCACAATGAATGCGCATGCCACCAGAGAAATTGCACGTCAGTTCATGGGAAAAGCTACAGGTCAGAAAGTTGATCTGAATTATCCACATAATTGGAATAATCCTGGAGGATCAGGATCCGGCTCACAACAATAATACTTCAAAAAAAAAAAAGAATAATGTAACGCGGACGTGATTTTTTGTCACACGTGATGCTGGCGTAAACATTTTCCGATAATTCAAACATGTTTATTTTTAAATTATGTTTTCTATGTAACACTTTTGCAAATAGATCCATTACTTACTGGCAATATTGTATTTGTGTGAAATTTCTTTTCTATACCAACTGTGTATATTATAATAGAGTAATGCAAGTTTATTTTGAACTGTTTTTAATCTTCTTCTTATCCTAATTGGAGATGACAGTGTACTTAGGAAAATCAAAATATTATGCTTTTTGATTCAGCATATTTTTACTAAAAAGTCAGTCATTTGTATCTATAAGATTTTAGAAAATTTCCTAGAAGATTCTTTGGTTGAAAATTTAACTATTTTGTTGAAAATTTGTCTCCTATCTGAAAGATTCATAATTTTAGTTAGAAATTCCTATTTTTGGTTGTAAATTCAACTATTTCGTGAAACGTTAAACTATTTTGTTGATCTTTTGTCTTCTCTATTTAGTTTCACAATTTTTAAATTTAAAATTGAATTATTCTTATGTTTAGAATAAGTTCTATGCCAAGAACGTATCAGCTTCATATGATCTCATGTGAATCATGTGAAGGTTATCTGAAAAAGCCTCTCAACATACCTTTTGACAGATAGCACCTAGGTTCAACATCAATAAGTTACAATGAATATTATGAGTGCAGTTACTTTTTTAGAAGGAAAAGGCCACTTTAGTAACCGTGAGATTGTTGTGGCAAAAATCATATCTCTGAAGAAAATGATTTTCCTATGATTTCAGAAATAAAAATGATGTTACTGATGGTTAAATTCCAAATAAAAAACCTGCGATTTTATGAACAACTTTTAAGACAAAAAAAAGAAAATTTATTTAAACACTCTTATTGCAATCATATTCCATCTTGCTATTGCTTATTACCAATTATTAAATAAAGGTTTGATATACTGCTTTTTATTTTGAAAGTAAATTCTTCATTGGCCGAATTAATTTAACCAATTTTTGTAAGCAAAAGATGTTACAAATAAAAATAACTGTATTTAGAAAGAAAATTGAATTATTCTATGTTGAAAAGGTTACTATTATAATTTTGTTTGAAAATTCTTTTTTTTTAAGGTAAAAATCATATTATTCAGTAGTAGATTTAGATATTTTATTGAAAATGAACTATTTTTACGGAAAGTCATATTTTTTGCTACAAATTCAACTATGTTGTTCATTTCAAGAGCAATTTTCTTCCCGTTAGCAAATATATTTGCTTCCTTATAGAGGAAGCATTAGTGATTTTTTTCAATAATTGCCAAACCAAAGTCTTCATTTTGATCAATTTAAAAAAAAAAGATTTACGAAACATAGAAAATTATAAAATAATACAAAGAAACTTCTAATGAAAAGACAAATTAGTCAAATCAAATTTTGTATTCGAAAGAATAATTTTTCGAGCTTTATGATTTCTTTACCAAAATTGTCAGAATTATTCTATTTGAAAATTTATGATCAAAAAGTCTTTTCAATTCGTATGTCAACTTTTAATTATGTCGATGAAAAAAGTTTTTCCGTCTGAAACAGATATTTCAAAGATTATAAATAAGCATAACATTATTTATCTTCAATAAATTGTATTATTATTATAGTTCAATCGATACGTCTCGAACCAAGGAATGTTTTGTATCCTTGCAGAATGTTTGAATTTTTATGAAGAAAAAAGTGTTACTATAGAAAGCCGATTTTGAAAATATTATTGAGGGCTCAAAAAAATACAATAAATATTTTCGAAAAACGTTTCGTCAGTCTCGAAACATTATTAGTAAAAATAGGCACTCCAATTTTCATCAATTTAGCTGCAACAAGTTATCGTGTTCACAAAAAAGTATGACTTTTGGTTAAAAATGCGACCATATGGTTGAAAATTGATAATCTGTCATGGAGATGGAATTAACTGTTTTCTTGGATAGTCGTCTTTTTGATTGGGAGATTGTTATATTTTTCGTCAAAAATTCATCTTGTTTGGTTGAATATTTAAATACATGGTTGAAAGTTGAACTACTTTCTCAAGAACTGATTTTTTTGTTACAGATTCATCTTTTCACTTGAAAATTTTTCTCTGTGATTGAAAATTTTACTATTTTGTTGAAAACTTTTCTCTTCTTTTTGTTTGAAAATTAGTCGTCTCAACTCCAAATAGATCCATGACATTTAACCATGTCGGAGGTGGTTCATCTATTTGGTCGAAAATTAGTCTAGATCATTAAATTTGCAATATTTTTACTTGGGAGGTTGGGTATTGGAAGCGTTTCATATTAAATTCAATACATAACCTACATCAGTTTTAGTATTTTTTTTTTAATTTTAGTAAGCAAACTTCAACCATCATAGATGTAATTACTGCAGTCATAATAACACCGGCACACAAAAAAAAATGGTCTGCCCGACGGACTACACCAGCATATCTATATGTTTTTGGGGTCGCTGAATCCGAATCCGGGGTTCAAATACCCAAGTTAGCTCGTATTTTTCCACAAAACGCAAAAATAGACGTCAAATCGACGAAAACAGATTTTTCTTGTATATTCTTACAAAGAAAAAAATCTTCATGCCCGCTGGACTTCACCAGAACATCTATATGTTTTTGGGGTCGCTGAATCTGAATCCGGGGTCCAAATAACCCGGTTGGCCCATATTTTTCCGAAAAACGCAAAAGCAGACGTAAAATTTACGAAAACAGAGATTTTTCTTGTATATTTTTGCAAAAAAAAATTTCTTCATGCCCAGTAAACTAAACAAGCATATATATATATATATATATATATATTATATATATAATATATATAATAATTTAATTAATTTTTTAATTTTTTGAGAAACTCATCGACTGTTCTATTTTTATTGATTTCTTTCTTTTTAAGGTGAAGTATTTTGTTAAGCATGACTTTTTTAAATTTTTTATTTGAAAAAAAAACTGAAGTGAGTACGATCAATTTCTTATATCACTTTACTGAAAAAGTAGTAAAAAAGTAGCCTTGCCTAAAAGAGTATCAAAAAGGTAAAAAAGTGTGGAACTTCGAAGCTTGAGAATGTAACTATTTGGTTAAAAATTCATCTATTTTGTTGAAAATGCAATATTTTTACATAAAATGTTAGGCATTTAAAGCATTTAAACATGAATCTAATACATTTTAAAACTTCATTTATTCGCTTAATATTATTTCTAAACTCTAGAAATATACAAAATTAAATTTCGTATTGTTCAAGGCCAGCATTGAAACAAACGGCAATTTACAATTTTGAATTTTCGTGCCTGCCCTTCAGCGCTGCCTTGCGGTTTATACCATCAATCACCATTGAGTATGCTTTCATTATTGAGTGCCCTTCTATGTTGTGTAGTTTTTGGAAACCGCAAACAGCAAAAAAATGACAGATGAAGATAAAATTGGTACTTTGACAGAAGAAGCTTTAAAAAGGAAAGAGCGGATTGCAGCTCTCAAGAGAAAAAATGAAGAGATCTGTGACAAAGCCGAACATGTCAAAAAATTACCAACGTAAGTTTTTGTCAGAAATATCGATTTTTGCAGTAATTTCTGTCGTACTTAATATACCTAACCTAAAAAAGTGTTGTTTACGAGTTTTTATTTTGTAAACGTTTATTACTTTTAGGCCTAAATTTCGGAGCTACAGGCCACAGGATGATAGTTTAAAGGAAAAGGTATTGGAGGATGCAAAACCTGGTGATGTGGAAGCTGAAATTGAGGATCAACTAAAAGCTGGTGCGACGAAAGCAATCATCGAAGAACTTGTAAGTATCCTAGTTTTTTTAAGGCTTGACTTTATACTTTTTTAAATACATTTATGTTTACAAATTTTATGATATTGTACTTTATTTATTTTTCTTTGATTCTGCTGTAAAATCTACTTTTTCAAAATATTTTACATTTCAAATTTTGAAATATTTCTCTAATTATTTTCCAAACACGCTAGGAAAATTGGGCCACTCATAAATTCATATTTTAATATTTCATTTATCGTTTTCTGATTAAAAATCCGAAAGATTTATTATTGTTTGTTTTTCTTTTAAATAAGTATCAATTTTCTTTTGGAAACTGTGTGGTACATTTTCGTTAGGAAGTTTTGATGTTTTGATAAAAATAAAACGCTTGCAATATTTTTTAGATATTTATGTCATCGTGTCATGCCCCTGTATGAAAGACAAGTGAGAACTTGATAGATGAACATTTCAATTCACAAAAAATGTGAAAAAGGAGATTTTTCGGAAATAATATAATAAGAATAAAAAAATTGTTTACTTTACGTTAGTGTTTTTCGTCTAAAATTACTATTTTTGATAAAAATTATTAGGCTTCAAAGAATATTTACAATATTTCAACAACAATTGGATATATTAGCGTTTTTCACCGAAAATTATTTATTTTAAACAAAAATTATTTGACTTTAACTTCAAAACATAAAATTAGAATTTGAAGAACTTTTAGTTATGCCAGTGTCGTCGGAAATTGGTAATATTGAACAAAAATGCAACGGTTTGATTGTCTATTTATTTCACAAAATATTATATATTATTTCTGAAGTGAAAATATCAATTTTCAAGGGTATTGTCCTTGCTTTTCTTATCTATTATTTTAGATAATAGATATTCGTGCGCGTAGCACGCGTGTTAATTTCTACTTTTTATAAAAAGTTGCCAGTTTGTAGGGGAAAGTCGAACATGGTCAGAAATTATATACCGAATGTGGTATCGTCCCGTTTCTTTAAACAATCCGTTAAGTAGTTTCAAAATACTACTCTCGAAATCGAAATAGACCGAATTTCATTAATTATTTTCACTTACAAGGTTATGCCGTAAGACAATACATTAGGTTATGCTTTTACTGAAATTAATTACGTATTTTTTAGTTTTAATGTACTTCAAAATAACAATAGAAAGCTATAATTTGCGATACTATCCATGCAAATTTGGATACGCTTGGAACATTAAATTTTTTTAAATAGAAAAAAATCTAACTGTTCATCAAACAAGGTGTATTTCCTTAGTTGCTTAGATTATTAAATTTTTTTATCAAAATTACTCCTTTTTTTGGGAGGTCAATAGAAAACAAGGAGTATGCAAAAAAAGGGGTCAGAATTTATATATTTAAAGGAATAATATCTAATTATTATTGCACCCGAACACTCAATTCTGTTCAAATTTTTAATTTTTTGTATGTGAAAAACTCAGCTTTCGAAAACTAAAGGCTTTTACGATATTATACTCATTAAATACATTTAAAAAAATTTAATAGAACAATTAAGTGTTCATGGATGCTTGGAAAAGTAAACAATTTGCATCATTCTGAAAAAAAAAAACAATTTCAAAGGTCCACCCACAAACAATTCTCAGATTAAAAGTTGAAGAAGCTCAACATTAATGCCGTTAAAAACTTCGGAAATATTCAAGGAATAAATTAAAAATTACAACAATTAGTACGAGTTTATTAAACTTTATTTCTTTCTTACATTAGGCTATACCATCGCACAATATAAAATCAGCTAGCTCGATATATCTGTATTTAGTATTTAGATTAGAAAATATAAAGCTAAAACTGAATGTTTTCTCGCTTAAATTTGACAAAATGTGTTTTGATTGTTACAGGATCTTCATAACTTAGCTCCGCGGAAGCCTGATTGGGATTTAAAAAGAGACGTTGACAAAAAGCTAGACAAATTAGAAAAACGTACTCAGAAGGCAATAGCTGAACTCATTAGAGATCGACTCAAAATGGGGCAGGAAGATCTTGCAAGTGTAGTTAATGTTGGAACAAAAAGTTTTGAAAACGAGAAATGAGATTTAAATGCTCGTTAATTTATAATATAATTTTTAATTGATCTGCGTTTTGTAAATATATACTTAAATATACGATACTATTTTTATCACAGAAAAAAAGTATTTTCAATCTTTCATTTAATTTCCTACTCATTTTTATTTGATAGGAAAGTGTTAAAATAAATCATAGTTTCTTTAGGCTTAAAATTTAAAATTATATTTGTATATGAGAATGCATATATCGCTTCAGAATTATATCTGGTTTACAACATCAATACGATGTATTTCCATGTGAGAATTAATGTAAAAAGGTACTTTATATACAAAGCGACGTTAAAAAAATCGAGAAAGCCAAGAAAATCACAAAAATGTTTGATTCTAAACATAATTAAATATAACAATGATTCGTGGTGTGAAGCATTCCGTATTTTTGATTTATTTAAGGAATGGTTACGCTAACGCTATAATAAAAATTATGTTCCAAAAGTGATACCGCAAAACTGGGATTTTTAAGAAGTGCTATTTAATTCACTGGAAAACAAAAAAATCTTCAATAGAAATTTAATAGACTTTAATTAGGAAAATAACCCAATATTTTATTTTTCTGTACATTTTGCGTTTGCGTCATTAACTCTTTGTTTTTTCTAGACGAAAGGCGAACAGACTCCTAGAGTATAGAGAAATCGATCTCCGAAAAACACAAGCGTTCTTAATTTTCAGTAACGGCCTTCGTTTTTTCACCTACATCCTCTCTACTTATAAATTCTATTTTCGAGGAAATTTTATTACTATCATAAAGGTATGATCCTTTTTCAGAGAAATATATCTTACAAAAAGTTTATAATCTGCTGAATTTCATTACTGACACGCTTTTTTTCAATCGCTGTGAACTTGAAAGTCTCAAAAATTGAATTAAATAAAAATTAATATCAAGCAAGTTCATACTGACGCGAACTACTTACATAACTTAAGTGTGGGGCAAATAGCTACAAAAATGATTAACTATTTACAATCTAACGTATATTAATATCTCGATGTAATGTACAAGATTAATATTTATTATTTGAACTTTGAAATTTTTTGCCTTTCGACGCAATTTTCTCAAATTAGTGCAAAAACGCACTAGCAACTTTATCATTCGCATTATCTGTAGAACTACAGAAAAAATACTGTCTAGAGAAAGTTAAAAAGGTTTTAATTCAAAGTCAACGCCGTACTTTCGTTACATACGAATGCCATTTCATAAAGCATTGCAAAATTGAGGCAGATTATACCGCAGTAAGTTTTGATATCGTAGTTGATTCAAGGATTCTAGAAATGCAAAGAGTTCAAATAATTCAGAACATGTCAAAGCAGATACAAGAATTTGAAAGAGCTTAAAAGCATTTCAAGTCATTCGAAAAATTACAAAGAACTCAAAAGAATTCAAACGCATTTAAAATAATACACTACTTGTAAGATAACGTCCATTAATTACGTAAGGATGATTTTTTAATTTTTAGGACCCCCCCCCCTCTTAAGGTACATTTTTTATGCAATATATCAATTATTTTCAATGTAAAGATTTCACGAATTCTTAAAAAAATGTAAGAGATATCTACAATTTTTTTAAGGATTTCAATTATTTTACCAGGATTTTAAGAGATTATGGACTATATCCATAGAATTCCAATGAGGAAACTTACGTAAGAAATTATTCGGACCCCCCCCCCCCGTAAGAATTCGTAAATTTTATCGAACCCCCTCACCCATTAAAAGGCTTAAGTAATTAATGGACGCTCTCTAAGTATTTTTCTACTAAACCTGTCTGCTGGAGGCAATTCAAAAAGCTGTGTGATTAATTCAGACGACCAACGCCAGAGTGACCGTTTTAACGTACACGCCAAGAGGGGTTCTCTTAACATGGAGGTATCGAATTATTGGTAATAATTGTGTTTAAACATATCAATGTCAGAATATATTAATTCATAAACCTAATTCATCTAATTGAATAATAAAATGTATATTTTACTTCCATTCAAATGTGAACTTCTAAGGTTATTTTTTAATATATTCTATTTTAGAATGATAGCCTCATAAAAACTGGCTTTAAAATTTTTTATATATTTTTTGTTTTTGTTTGATTAAATAGTGCCGCAATGGCAGAAAAAAAAACTAACTTGTTAAATCTATTGGCAAACAATTCAGCCAAAGATTCAACTGAATTTAATTATTAACTGAACTCAATTTAGTGTACGATTTACACGCATCGCAAAATTTACTACGGTGAAACATCCTCAATTCCTCATAGATCAACAAGCACGGGCAGATTTTACAGCTATTGTGCGTTGAAATTACTGTCTAATACCTACTCTTTGAAGATTGCACATTCTCGATCACACCTTCATTTTTTAACTTATCTCTGCATTCACAACGTTGATCACAATCGTTTTAACATAAGACTGACCTCAATCTTCATTTGATAACCATCGAATTCGACCTTTAAGCTTCTTCATACAGAAAATACCTAAACCTCTATCCCCTCCTCCTCCTCCTCTCACGTTCCTCTGACTTCGCTCTTAATTTTCTTCTCCAAGACCAACTTCACGTCCATGACATGCAAGTTGTGTACGTTTTTCGCGGCGAATTTAATCACCGATTGCGTCGAAACCTGCGTCGTATGTCGAAGATCGAGTCGCTTCAAGGCTTTGCATCGCGTCAAGTGATCGAGGGTAGTTTCCGTGAGAAGTTTGCAATTCGAGAGATTCAGGGAAATTAGATTGTTCATTGAATGGGAAGGTGGCTGAGCTAATTGTGCGACTCCAGCATCAGTGACTCTGCCACAGGACGAGAGATCTAGAGTTTCCAAGTGAGGCAGATGTTGGGAAACATATCGCAAAGCAATGTCAGTAATGTCACAGCCAGCGAGGGATAAAGTCCTTAAATATTTCAATCGCGACGTTTTATCTATTAGTCCAGGTCTCGAGTCAGCTGGTGGACTTAGAACTTCTCTTAAGCTCGAGTCGTTCAGACCAGAAACGTGACTTAAGTCCAGAATTGTCAAGGGAGGACACGCGCAGGTTCTAAGGGCACAAACGCCAGCCCAAGTGCAACCTTGAAGAGAAAGAGTTCTGAGCTGCGGAAGCCTGGTGAGAAGCCAAGCGAGTTGTCGTTTTGTGACACTCGTCCAGTCGAGGGTTAGGCTCTCTGGTTGACGTCGAGTAATTCCAGTTAAATGAGCTGGAGTAAGTTGCACGTGGGATAAGTCGAGTCGTCGCCAGAGACTTGGATCTATCGTGTATCTCGCCCAAATGCGACAAACTAATGCGCAGTTTGCCAAGTCCTTCTTGGGCAAAAACCTGAAAATTGAAAGAAGAGCTGCCTTGTTGTAGATGAGTGATTGTCCATTCATGTCGATGCCAGACCTCTGGAGGGGGGGAAGAGGCATTGGTCGAACTACAACGCTGGGTCTCTTCAAGGATTTGTTGCTTGATCCGGTTAACTGAACGGCGAGTTGAGTCCTTAAGGCTGTCCTCTGTTCGCCTTCGGCTGGTTCTCGATCGGTCCAGGTCTGGGAAATTGTTTTTAGTGGTTAAAATACGTTTAGTTAGAAAAAAAAGTATAACCTCGAATTTCAATGTAGATCGAACGAATTGCATTGATATTAGAGGGTGTCAAGCGATTCTTAGGAATAAAATTCAAGGTCTTTTCAACGTTTTCCAGGTTAAGAAATCAAGTTTTCCCAGGTTGCCTTTTTTGTACATCAAATAATTAAATAAGCGTTTGAAAAAACAAGGTTCAAAATTTTAATGATATTTACTAGTATACTCTAATCAAATGATTAGAAAATGCAATTTATCATAGAACTTTGAAATAATATGCAACAAAGAACGTACTGACATACATTTTGTTGCAATTAATAACTTAATTTAGCAGAAATCAAACAGCTATTTGGGACATGGCACAATATGAACTTAAAAAAATTAACTTTTTTTAGAGTGAGCCATGTCCAATAAACTTTTTAAATAATGTATTGATAAAGTAGATATTAAAAATAACTATAAATAATCATTTGTACTGTTGTATTTTATCAAATATTTGAGGCATAGAAATTATTATGAAATTATTAACTTTTTAAAAACTCTACTTTAAAGGTAATATATTCGTATCTTTAAGAAGATTAATAAAAACAAAATCGTTGTGTTCTGAATACAACATAGAACATAATTTTTAATTTATGATTTGTAAGTTGATATTAAAATTAAAATAGGGAATGCTTTATTTATCTTGACGACTTCTTCCAGACTACCTACTCGACTTTTCAGTTCACACAAGATTTCAAAATACCTCAACAGATTTCATAATGATCTTAAGGATTTCAGAAAGTTTTCACAAATAATTCAAAGATTTCACAGATTCCAAATGTATTAAATGATTCCAATGATTTAACAAAGCGTTTAAAGATTCCAAAAGCAAGGTGTCCAGCGAAGACTTGTGAAAAAAGAATTTTAAAAGGCTTTTTGAAAATTCCTGTACGCATTTAATTTAAAAATTGATTTCTTATACAAATTATTTTTGTGGCAATCTATTAGGGAGAGAAAATAAATAATGTAAATTGAAGTTTTATCAATTATTTCAAACGCCTTCGAACTTCTGAATGACCAGCAAAAAAAAAACACCAGAAAATAAGTTAAGGAGTTGAAAAAAATAGAAAACAGATTAATTCCAAATTTAGCATGTTAAAATTTTTCTATTTGTCTATTTTTTATTCCTTCAACTTCATACGGTTTTTTTCGAGTTTTCTTATCAGTTGACGTTCCAAGATATTCAAAAGATTTTTTAAACTAGCTAGCAAAAAAATGTCGAAAATGAAATAAGGAATACTGGCTT
Organism: Andricus grossulariae; assembly: GCA_011634705.1. Taxonomy (NCBI): domain Eukaryota; kingdom Metazoa; phylum Arthropoda; class Insecta; order Hymenoptera; family Cynipidae; genus Andricus; species Andricus grossulariae. The sequence continues at coordinate 54,106,396 of JAABKJ010007545.1, read as the reverse complement.
TTTCTTTGCGCTTTTCATGCCTTGGACTTACAAATTGTGTTTACGGTTTATAGTGATTTCTTATCAATAAAAAAACCATGAGTTGTTCAAAATATTTTTCAAAAAGATCTAGACAAAAATAATTAAATGTACTATAACTATATGGGTGTTCTAAATATTGTTTCTAGAAAAAATATCAATTCAATATTTATCTCTGATTTAAATAAGAAATATCAAATTTAGTGTTTTATTTTTTCAACTTCACACTTGTTTTTCTAATGTTTTTCTTTTATCAGTATTATTCCGAATAATTCTTAATAGCTAGAAGAATAATGATTTAAAACCCCATCAAAATTACTGTTGGAACATGTTTCCTTTCCCTTTTTGGTTCCTTAAACTTGTCAATTTATTCTAGTTTTTTTATCATTGGATTAAAAGTATCTTTATAAGCTGAGCTAGATAAATATAATATTAATTTTTAGCGAATTTTTATCAATAAGACTTCAATATAATAAAAGCGTCCTTTATAGTGCAGTGTATAAAGATTGATCTTTGCGTAGACTGTTATGACCTCCGGATACAATAAAAGAATGTATATCTATGAAAATAACTATAAAAATTACAAAAATGATAATTTTTTTGAGAAACAAATTTTTTCCCAAATTCTTATTTCCCCTGACCGTTATACATTTTTCATTCATTTATAAAAAAAAACCCTTACACCTAAGAGATCTATAATATTAATTTCTAAATTTATCTTAAACACTTTACGATTTCACCAAGATTTTGAAGATTTTACGAAGGCTTCTACACCAGAGTTCGAGAGTGATCAACCCCTGGGTTCACATAAAAAATTAAAGATGATTTCCAAATTTTCAAGGTTAAAAAAATTCAAGAAGAATTTCAAGTTTTCAAGGTCGCTAGACACCCTGGATTAAATACATGGTGAGTGAATAATAGAATAAAGTAACTCACCTCACTTGGGTCAGATCGCGATCTTTTGCTCGGAGTCGTAGCTCTTTCGGAATCCGTCGTTGGGGCAGAGGATGCCGCACTCGATACAGAAAGTTTCCTCGCCCGAACTTTCGCCTGCCGTTTTCCGTCTAAATTTTTCCCCTTTTCACAGCACTGCAGACACTCCCAACTGTTTGGCAAATCCTCGTTAAAAGATATCGTCAAAGGATCTACACCAACACACTGTGGGTGAACAATATCAAAACAGACTTGACATTCCAGTAATCCAGAAGGCGTCATAGGAATCGGTTTACCTAAATAGGAAAATAGTAAAATAGTAAAATATAGTTTAAATCTGCTACTACACAAGTGCACACATAGAAAATCTTTTACATAACAGGAAATACAAACCCATAAGAGGCGAAGGCTGTTGTCCCCAACCATCCAGATTACAGGTTTTACAAGCAGCTGTAACAGGAAGCATCGGTCTGAGACATTGCCTCATCAAACAAGTTTGCTTCGCGCGTCCAGTTCCACCAAATTTCACCATGTCTTGACAATAGACGCATTCCTGACAATCCTGTCTCGTGCAAGCCTCGCACTTTTTACACCTCGTGCGTCTTCTTCTTGCACATGCAGATTTTTGTTCCGGAGTTGGTTGTGAATTCGGATGAGAATTTAGTTGTGAATTTGGATGTGAACTTGGTTTTTCAAAGGATTGTTGCCGTTGAAGCTTCGCGAAGGTCTTCTTAGTTGCTTTCAAACGTTCCTGTTGTAAAAGAAACGGTTAAGATCTTAAAAATTCCAATACGTAAAAATATGAAAGGGAGTGTCCATTAATTACGCAAGGCTTTTTGTAATATTTCATATTACATGAGTACATGAGTACACGATTGAACTCTTTGGAAATCGATTGAAACCATTGAAATTCCATGAAATATTTTCAAATCTTACGAGATGCCTTAAAATCTTTGCAATCTCTTTAAAAATCACTGAAATCTTGCAAATCCGTGGGAAACTTTCCGAATCACTTGAAATCTCTTACAATATATCAAAATCCATTAAAATTCCTCTAAATCCCTTAAAGTCATCGAACCCCCTTTATATTTCTTGAAATAAGTTAAAATCTTAGTATCCTTTGAAATTTTTACAAATATTTTTAAGTCATCTGAAATCTCTTCAAATCTCTTATCGCATGATCCTTTGAAATCCAGTGACTTACTTGAAATCTCTTAAAAGTCTTTAAAATCCTTTAAAACTGTGCAAATCCTTAAATAGCTTAATATATCCAATATCCCATAAAAATCCCTTATAATCCTTTAAAATCCATGGAAATATGTAGAAAACGGTTGAAATCCTTAAACTTCTGCGAAATATTTCGAAATGTTATGAGATCTCTTGAAATCTTTGAAATTCCTTTAAAATTAATTGAAATCTTTAAAATCCCTGGGAATCTTAACGAATCTCTTGAAATCCCTTACAATATATAAAAATATTTTTAAACCCATTCAAAATTTTCGAAATACCTTAAAATTCTTAATAATATTAGGAAATCCTTTGAAATTCCGTTAAATCATTTGTAATCTTACAAAATCCTCTAAAACTCGTGAATATAATTTGGTACATGCTTTGGTATAATTTACATATTTATTATTATTATACTTCGGGATCTTTTGAAATATCTTAAAGTCCTTTGAAATCCCGTGATATGCTCGAAACCCCTTTATATCTTTTGAAATCCGTTAAAATCCCTTTTTATCTTTTAAAATCTGATAAAATCTCTTTAAATTCCTTTAAATCTTCGAAATCCCCTTGAAATCCCCTATTATATTTCAAAATTCGTGAAAATACATCGATAGTATATTAAATCCTTTAAAATCCTGTGACTCATTTTGAAAGATTTCGAAATGTCTTAAAATCCTTTATAATATTGGAACATTCTTTGAACTTCCATCACATCTTTTTAAATCTTACGAAATCCCCTAAAATCGGTGAATATATTTTGGAATCCATTGAAATATCTTACAATCCGTTGAAATCCCGTAAAATCAACGAAACCCCATTAAATCTTTTAAAATCCGTTATAATCGTTTGACATTTTTCCAAATCTTTTGATATCTTATAAAATTTCTTTAAATCCTTTCAAATCTTCCAACTCTCATTACAAGACCCTATTATCCTTAAAAATTCGTGAAAATACTTCGATATCACATGAAATCCTTTGAAATCCCTTGACTTATTTTTAAATCTCTTAAAATCCCTTGAAAATCGTCTGAAATTGCACTAGTTATTTTCTTCAAACTCTTCAAATCATTTGAAATCTGAGAACCCCTCATAATCCATTGGAATCATTTGAATTACCCTACAACTTTTGTAATCAATTGAAATCTTTTTCAATTTCTTGAGATCTCATGAAATCCCTAAAAAGCTTTGGAAATCTGGGTTAATTCCGTACAAAAATTTAATTCTTCGAAATACTCTGTAGTCCTTTGAAATACCTTAAAATCCCTTGAAATCTGTTAAAATATTTTCAAATCACTGGTAATGTTTCAAATCTTTTGAAATATCGTTTACGGTGAAAATAATTGATATATTTTTGATACGTTGAGTAAATAAAACATAAAATATTACGTAAGAAGGGGGAGGGGGGATACAAATTTTACGAATCCTTACAATAGAGGGAGAGGTTCTACCATGTCAAGAATCATCCTTACGTAATTAATGGACGTTCTCAAACCTAATTCTAATGAAATTTAAACGTACTCGTTCGGCAATTGTCAAAGGTGGTGGAGCTGGCAAAACTGGAATGCCTGTCACAGCAGCTTCAGGATTGTCATGCCGATGTTGCTCCACCAAACACCTTACGTCGTGTATTAGGGCCACAGGATCGCGTATCAATTCCGGTACGTTTTTCTTCGTCGAAGGTAGGGAATGCAGGTACATAACGATTGACTTCAATCCATGCAGTTCGTAAGGTGTTAAGTGAACGTGATGAAGATGATGTAGAGGCGATGAATAATTTTGCGCATCTGAAATATCTAAATGACTTCTTCCTAAAAGGACATGGACGTACTTTTCTAAGACATACCTGAAAACATTAAAAAATACTTGTTACTCTTATCTATTGGGCATTTGAACATTCTATGCACGGTGGATGTTTTCTTCCCAATAATAAACTAACCACAGCATTTCCGTGAAGAAGGGATATCTAAATTTCTGTGGGACTTTCGTGTGTTCCTCAACTTGGGCAACTTTCAATTGTTTGTCGATTCCAAAGCTGTGGAGAAAATTGCCACCGAAGACTAGAGAGTCCTGCGGTGTGTAGACGGCGTGGATCCACCCAGTGGGGATAAATAAGGTCATGCCAGCAGTTAAATTTATTCTACCACATCTGTCAACCATGTCCCCGAAGAAAACGTCTGATTGTTTTCCACTAAGAACCCATTCTTGATAGAGTGCTAAATTCTTTTCGGTGGGTGGAATCAGCCAGAAAATCTTGCCACCTCGGAGAATGTGGTACCAAACACTTGTACCTCCGAAATCGACGTGGAAGTCGGTGTAGCAACCTTTTACGGACATAAGACAGTACTTCTGAACCTTTGGATACATCATGTCCTCGAGAAGATTCGTGGCTTCTACTTGTGCCTCTTTTAAATGACGAGGCCAAACAACGTCAACCCAGTCGACTTGTCGGACTAAGGTTGGAGACTGGACGTAATTTTCTAGCTTCGTGTGACTAAATTCGAGGGATATTACATTTAGAAGGCGATCCTTGTTTGGATCTTCGTAGTATTTCTGCCATTCTTTCATTGTCATGTCCTCGTTCTTTTGAGTATTTACGTCCATTACATCTAATACTCTTTTTGAACCTAGAATTAAGTTAAACAATGTTTTGTGCTTCTATTTCATTGAAGAATACTGAATTGGAAGAGATTTTAAAAACATGTTTTAAAATTTTCACAAGATTTTAATTTCAATTATTATTTGAAGTAAATTTAAGTCAATTAAAATTAATAATTTTTAAATTGTTAACTATACTTTCCAAAATCCAACCAATTCCTATCTAATTGCAAAACTAGCACTTACGAAAGGTTTAATATGAAATTAAAATATGAAAATTATGAAAAGGTTTAATATGAAAATTTGAAAGATTTAATAGCGAAATTGTATTGAAATTTTTATTACTTGAATTTGAAACTACAACAATGTGAAATTTTAAATTCCAAACCTCCAAAAATGAAGAAATGTCAAAGCAAAGATTCCAAATTTAAGCTTTTGAAGCAAAAAACTTTAGTTTCAAAGCATTAAAGATTAAACTGTTTTAGAATTGCGCATTAAAAACTAAAAATTTTAATTGAAATTATAGAAACTTTAAAGATGATAAATATATTATTAGTAAGTACTATATCATTTAGTATCAAGTGACGTTTAAAAAAATTGGATAGATTTTTTACTAAAAAATTGATTTCTACAAAATAAATCAGTGGACCGAGTCCATTTCAAATCAGACAGGGTTCTGCACTTAAATCGCAGTTTTTCTCGGGGCAAAAAAAATGTTTTTTAAGAAGTTATGCGTAATTGAATTTTGTGCTTTGTTTGTCACAAAACATGAATTTTTTTTCTTTAAACCTCTATAACTGTTGACTTAATTGATGTATTTGAGATTTCTTTCCGCTTTCTGATAGAGTTTATCGCCTTTTATCGAAATCCGCAAGAAAATTTACAAAATGTTCAAAACTAACAAAATGATGGCGGTTTTTCTGAACAAATTAAAAGTCGATTTTCTCAAAAACCCACCCTCACAATTTTTGTAAATGTTTTTTGATATTGTACTTTGATAAGGAAGATATCTTGTAAGTTTTATGCTAGCTAAATAACCTTTGTGGCCAGGAAAATTTTTTTTCTTACAATCGAATTTTCCACTTTTTCTCGGAAACAATGACAGATACGAAAAAAAGTTAAGATAAAAGTTTGCACGTCTATAAAAGTTCTATCAAAAATGTCTCTTACTTTTTTGCGATATCTTTCATCGATTACGAGAAAAAATCAAAACTTAAATTTTTAGGGGAAAAAAATCTCCTGGCCTCAAAAATAATTTTATCGGCATCATGCGGGCTAAACCATTTTTGAGGCCGGGAGAATTTTTTCCCTAACGTTGTAATTTTTGAATTTTTCTCGTAAACGATGAAAGATAACACAGAAGAACAAGAGACATTTTTATGGAACTTTTATAGACGTGCAAACTTTTATCTTAACTTTTTTTCGTGTCTGTCATTGTTTCCGAGAAAAAGTAGAAAATTCGATTGTAAGAAAAAAAATTCTCCTGGCCACAAAGGTTATTTAGCCAGCATAAAACGTACAAGATATCTTCCTCATCAAAGTACAAATTCAAAAAATATTGGCAAAAATTCTAAGGGTGGGTTTTTTGAGAAGTTCTATAATTTTAAAGAGAAAATGTTTTTTTTTTTTTTAAATAAAGCAAAAAATTCAAATACGCATAACTTCGTAAACATTTTTTTTCACAAATCGTAAAAATACGTATTGCCTAATTTCCGCTAAAAAACAAAATATTTTGTCCCCGAGAGATTCTGCAACTTCAAGCGTAGAACCTGCCTGATTTGAAATAATTTCGGTCAGTCTTTAAAATGAAAAATTCAAATATTTCAAAACGTAAGGAAATTCATCTCTGGTTAAGAAATCGTTTTTTTGTTGTTGAAATTCATTTTTTGAACTAAAAATTGAATTATTCTAGCTTTTTGGTTGAAAATTAATCTTTCTTGGTTGAATAGTCAACTACTTGGTAGAAATTTAAACTACTTTGTTAAAAATTAATTTTTTTAGTAAGATCATCATTTAGTTGGATATTTATCTCTTCGGTTAACAATTGAACCATTTTGTTGAAAATTAATTTTTTGGTTGAAGATTTATCATTTTAGTTGAAAAATCATCTCTTTGGTAGAAAAATCGTTTTTCTTTTATTTGAAATTATTTTCAACTGGAAATAATTCTTTTTTAGTTGAAACTTCATCATTTTAGTTGGATATTTACCTCTCGTTGAAAATTCGGTGTTTTTTTTTGTTGAAAATTAATTTCCTTAATTGAAAATTTAACTATTTTGTAGGAAATTCATCCTTTTCGTTGAAAATTCGTCTTTTTTGGTAGAAAATTAATCTTCTTGGTTGAAAATTTAACAGTTAAATTTTCCAAAGATAAATTTGCTATAAAATTCAACAGTTAAATTATCAACAGACGAATTTTCTACAAAATTCAACTATTGAAAATTCAACACTGGGATCAGTGGGATTTTTGAATTTTTAATGGACGAATTTTCTACAAAATTCAACTGTTACATTTTGAACTATACTAAGCATTTAAAATTGAACATTATTTTATTTTACAAAGTGAAAGTCGACCATTTCCAAATTTAGAACGTTCAGAATTTGTACATTTTTTATTTGAATTGCTGAAAAATGGTACAATATCACATGTATAGCTTTCAAAATAAAAAATTCATATCATTCATATCTTTCAAATCTTAAAAATTAAAAATGGTTAAGTAATTGAAAAATTCTAAAAAATTATTAATAACTGACTATATTTAAATTAGGATTCCAATTTACCAAGCCCCTTTCCAAATTAATCTGGTGAAAAAAATGGCGATAAGAATAAAACCATGCAAGAACTATGTATTCAAAATCGAATTATTTTAAATTTAATAATGTTCCGAAGAGAAAATTTCAAATTCATTGCCACGCAATTTCGTTTTGAGTGATTTAACTGTACAATTTAAACTTGCAATCATAGTAATATTGTTTTATGTTTCTATCTTATTGAGTGGTAATACAATGTTTCCCGCGCGCTCTAGCGCGCGTATAATATTGCTAGTTTGAATAATAAACTCCTAAAATCTAGAAACCATCAAATGTATATTTCTTCACACCACTTCATTCATAAAAGCCTTCGAATGTAAAGTTTTCATTTTTAAAAGCCACTTTAAAGGCGACCGAAATATAAACAAACGAGTTCGACTCTTTGAACTAACGTCAATTTGATCCAAATTTGATGATTTCTTCAGTTCTAATTAAAAACTAGAGTCAATTATGAGAGAAGACACACAAAAATTAATTTAATAACTGATATATCTGCGAAAACAAAACTTACCAACGCAAGTCCTGACATCGTTGATTGTAAAGTTTGCACTGGGAACTCGAAGTCCCAATCCGGCTTTATCTCTGAAGAGAAGGGGAATACCCAAACCGTGTTTTTGCAGGTAAGCAACATTGAGCTCCTGGCCAGCCATTTCCCGAAAAAGGCCCGTGAAATTGCTCAAGTTATACCTCTCGCACTCGATCTTTTCGTCAAGCTGAAAGGTCCTTCTGCCCTCAATATCCTCATCGCCAATGGCCCAGTCATCAGTGTAAAGTTTCCTTGTTCTCTCTCGCTGTAATTACAAAATATTCGTACTCGTGTAAAAAGCACAGGGTCGGAAAACGAAGCACATGTTACTTGTCTCATTTGTTTACCAATTGTCGCCTCTTGGGCGCTGGGACAGGATCATCGGCCATTGCGTACACGCTCTCAGTAACGTATCACCGTATTTTCATTGGAAACTGCAGCAGTTTGTCTCGTCGCTCCTGCAAAGTTCTTTTGACTATGGCAAATCACGGCTGACGTGTAAAATATTCACATGTCACACGATACAGAGCCAAAATCGCGAGCCGGAGACTTGGATTGCATCTGTCCCGTGAAACGAGGTCGCCATTTTGCAACCAAACACCGCCAAATCAATGTTGGCAGATAAGTTAAGTCCCTAGAATTTTAGTAACTTCGGAAGTTTTGGAAACCAGGCATGCCAATAGGGAAATAGTTATTTCACGTCCCGTGACGTCACCTGGAAAGATGGCCGCACGCCGAGGGGAAAACAATAATACCAATTGCATAAGGCGAAACTTTATTTTTCTAATAATTAAGAAAAAAATTATTTTTCACTATAAGTGTAACTGGCTTTTATTTTCCAAAATCTATTCAATTGTATATTAAAATCGTTGCAAAAAATTATCGATTTTATTATTTATTTTCATGGCCTAAAATAAAATAACACCAATATCCAAATACACTTATGGTGATAAATTATTTTTTTTTTCAATTGATTAAAAAAATAAAGTTTCGTCCCATGCAAACAGTATTATTTCTTGACCCTCGGCGTGCTGACAACTTGGACTTTACCCACCCAACCTGAAATACCTAAAGTCGGGGTCAAGAGTCGAGGCCCCTCACTTCTTTTGAAAAAAATCTCTGAATTGTTCAATAAAAAGCATCTGAAAGCTTAAAGTCTTCTGAATCCAGCGATATGATCACTTTTATCCTAAAAAATGTTGTCAATAATTATAGGGCAAAACATCCCAAAAACAGGGGTTTTCGGCCTTCTTTTTCAAGCGTCGACTTTCAACTGTTCCCAGAAAGCGGTAGACGTTATAAGAAATCTGTAAAAATTCACAGATATTCTTTCAACATTCTTTAATGCATTACATGTTTTAAAATTCTTAAATATCCAATACTTTACTTTTCACGGAGAATTATTTGCAAATACTTTATCAACATGGCACGAATGAAGAAAGGAACTCAATGTACAGTTTTGTGATGATAAAGTAATTGTTACGCAAGAGAGATCATTTGGAATATTTCTGAATTTAATAGTTCAATCAGAGTTGGAGTGTGGGCCGACAGAAAAAAATACAGAATGATATTTTTTGCGTTGCAATGATTTTAACATAAATTTAATTATTGCACTGCACTCACATCACAAAACTGCACGTTTATAGTCATTAGGGTGCTGACTATCTTCATTTATTCTCAAGACAAAGTATGTGTAAATAAATCCCCATAAAAATGAAATTATTGAATATTTCAGAATTTAAAAATATCTATTGCATTAATGAGTGTTAAAAGAATACCTGTAAGTTTTTTTAGATTTTTCCTAACGTCGACCGCTTTCTGGAAACTGGTGAAAGTCGACCCTTGAAAAAGAAGTGGGGGGCTTCGAAATTTGGCCCCGACGTGGCATCATCTGGAAAGATGGCCGCACGCTGAGGGGCAAACAATAATAGCAATTGCATGAGGCTAAACTTTATTTTTCTAATAATTTAGATAAAAAAATAAACATTTTTCACTATAAGTATAATTGGATATTATTTTTTATTTTTCAAAAGCTATCAAATTGAATAATAAAATCGATATTTTTCGTTTCTAACGAATTTATTATCTAATTGAATAGCTTTAAGAAAATATAAAATAATATCCTGGTACTTTTATGGTGAAAAGTCATTTTTTTCCAATTTATTAAAAAAAAAGTTTCGTCCCATGCAATTGGTATTATTGTTTGGCCCTCGACGTGCGGCTATCATACCAGATGACGTCATGATGTGAAGTACCTAATATGCTAATGTTAAACTTGACGATTTACACACCCGTGTCAGACGAAGTTTTGCGCGGGATATTTAAAATATCTTACCAGTTTATATTCATGTTTTTGTGTAAATAGCTTTATTTTGAAAGATTAGTAATTGATAGTCCGAGATCCTACTGCGTGATATGTTAGGTGAAAAGTTATCATAATACAAGTTACTAGAAATGAAACCTTACACATGGACGATGAAGAAATGCCACTGCTGTAAGAGCCACGTCTGACGAAGGTGCGATAAATTTGATTCTTAACGATCGATTTTTAAAAACACCTGTCATCTTTTATCGGAGGAACATTCAAAAACTTTGAAAAATATTATATATATATATATATATATATATATTGACGATCAGGATGTTCAACTCATAGGCGGAAATACCATTCAACATCTTGGTAATAGAGAAACATATACATATCTTGGAATACCGCGAGCGGAAACCCAAAATGTGCGTGTGTTAAAAACGGTCCTTGAAAAAAGGTATGGCCAAATTCTCAGAAAAATGTGGACTTTCGAGTTATCTGGAAAGAAGAAGGTCCAGGCGACCAATATGCTGGCCGTTCCTATACTGCACTTCTGGCTACAGCCTGCTCAGTTCTAAATAGTGCAGATTCTGTTATGCGACTCATACATCAACATACTAGCGGTTTATGTTCGTCACAAATATTTCGGTAATCTTTTACAGATCATACTATCGCCAGAAGTTCTTTTCCTGTAGTAGTATATTTTCTTCACTTTTATTTGAACTACGTGAAGAAGGAATTATTCCAATATGTATACTGTAGGAGTGGCTCAAACATTAAAGCTCATTTTAATTTTACAAAAAATTTATTCTTGATTTGGATTTAACTTTTGCTCCTAATAGATTTTCTAGAGGTTCGTCATTAAATTTTTTTAAAAATAAATTTACGGTAGTACCAACATAACTTACGGTCCTAAAAACTGCTTTATTTCCTAAAGTTTTGTGGTTTCAGATAATTTTTTTTGTCTATTCTATCTGGATTAGGTTTTATTCCATGTCTGTAACAGCCTGCGTTTTTTGGGAACTACCCATAATGGGCTATTATAAGGAGAATTTGATTCACGTATTATTCATATTTTTAACGCATTTTTTATTTGTGACCTAATTTCCTCATGTAGGATTGATGGTTTCTGTACTGTTTCTTGTGAAGACGTATGTTATTTGTTGATCGGATAGAATGTGTTGTTACTTGAGTAAGAGGTAAAGGGTGACCGGGTAATGTATAAATGTCATGGAAGGATTGTATTGTCTCCCATAAGTATACCTTTTTCTCTTTAATATGTGAGATTCTAGTATTCTATCTGAGCAAATCTAATCTCTCATTATAATTTGGACCATACTGTTTGTTGATGAAATTTACTGAGGATGACATTCTTTCTTGAGATGTTTTACGTAACAAGATGAATACACTTCTATCTAAAAAGTCCATCCCTAGAATACCGTTTGGTATGAAGTTGCTACTTCTATTGACGATTTGAAAGTTATTTACTTTGTCAAAATGATTTGATTTAATTTTATACTTTGAAAACATGGTATCATCTGTGACGCCTATTATTTGCATACGACTAAATCGCTCGAATTTATCACATAGTAAATATGATTTAAATGCATAAATATTTGCATCTGTATCTATTAAAACTCGACCTGGTTCAAAAACTTTAATTTTTAGATATACGTTGGATTCTTCATCTATCACGTTCACTCGGTTTTTTAAAGACCTGCTGCTTGAGGCTGGATTCGGAAAATTGTGTTTTTTTATTTAGTAATATCCTTCCTTATGCCCTGGTAGTTTACAGTTTCCACATGAGACTTTACTTCGTCCTTCAGAAGTCATCTACTATTGTTTCTTGTAACCATTGCTCTTGGTTGGTAATGACTTTGATGTTTGATTCTTTCTTCTTGTTTTGATTGTTGCGTCCATAAGTCGTAAGTCATAGAAAATGCTTCGTTTAGAGATGTTGGATGTTGAGGTTTTATTCTGATTTCATATTATTCCCTTATGGTTTGAAGAAAAGCATCAACTGCTAGTTGGCTTTCATATCCTTGTCGCAGATTTACCTTAATAGAGGATATTTTGAAACCCTCTAAAAGCTGACTAATTTCATCTTGTGTTTTGAGGAACCTATTGATAAAGCTAATCCTTCTGTTGTTTTAGTTGACAGGTTTTTCCATGACGATTGAGAGGTGCAGGTCTCTCTTTCTCAAAATAGAAGTCGTAGTCGATTATATCAACCTTCATAGTTAGTTATGCCATCTATCCGCATTAAGATGACTGCTTGTGCTCGGAGTTTTTCAGCAATGATACCGTCCCTTAAAATTGTCTTCAATACGTTATTTTTACATCTTTCGCATTTACAATTTGGCGAATACGATTTTCATAGTTAATTCCTTCAAAATCTGGAACCAGGTTGAATGTTGTTTTAAAAGTGATTTTACCAAATTCAGTACTTGTTAAATTCGAATATTTATTTTCATGCGCGGTGTTTTGATTTCTTGCAGATCCTTTTCAGTTATGTAAGCGTGAACTTATTCTCTCTAATTGTGACATTGATATAGCATCATTTACTGAAGTTCTAGTGGGAGATACAGGACATGACATTGTCAGAGGACTTGAAGAATGTGATGAAATACAATTTGGGTTTCTGTAGTCCTTCCAGATGTCAACGAGTCTGCAGTTTTTAGGATCAATGAATTGTCGGAGTCTCGTAGATGCAGCCATAGTCACTGTCGACAATGCGAAAATCGTTGCGCTACAGCCCCCCGTTCCAGTCCCCTGTCCTGTCAGCTTCTAGTGTCTCAGGCACCTGAACCTCCTCCTCTTTGGCCGCACCCAATGGGTACGTTTCCGGCTGCGCTAGTTGTTATTGTACCTGTCTCTTGATGTTTTCGATCTCGTCTGAAAATCTTACTTCAGGACGACAGATCTGACAGGTTCCAATAACAACATAGCCACATTTGTATATAAATAAAACATGGTTAACATTGATTCAAAATTTCCTAGCGATTTTCTATATACATGTTACAATTTCCCAGAACATTAGTTTATTTAATGAAAAACAACAAATTATATTTCGCAAGAGAAAATTACCTCCCTAGCTTGTAGAATTTTACTTCTGAATATTAGAAGTACAAGATCTAATCGTTTTTGCTGATCTCACGCAGAAAAAGAGAAAGTTTGTTACTCGTGAGTGAAAAAAAATCCGCGACCTGCATCGTGAGACGCAAGACAAAAAAAAGGCCGATGCCGCGTTTCTCGTGCATACGCCAACCTCACGCTCCTTGTTCAGTTCGCTGTCTAAGACATCTAAATCTTTTTCGCTGTCATATATCTGATCTCCATCATCGTCAGATATCATTTCATGATCCTCAGTATCTACCTTATCTCTACCAGAAGGCTCTGCAATATCACCAGAGTTCAAGGATGATATTCCCGCTAAGTTGATGAGTTGGTATCTACATGAACTGCAAATTTAAGCTCCTTCTGGTAGTGCAGGGAATTTCAAACGCAAGTCGTGGGCAACACCACGGAGCTTAAGATTAGTTGCTTTATGCCTCACTTTTTGAAAATAGCAGTTATTCTAGTAGCATATAATATTAATTAACTTAAAAAACTGGCACTGAAGCGTCGCACAAAGATCCTCGGCGTAAGCGCACTAGGGCAAATCGCGCGCCACCCGCTCTATCAAGGCATCTTATTTACGTATCGTTATATTACTCGAAGACAAATAAATTTTCCACTCTGAAAATTGGGGAACTTATGGGGAAAAATCTCAGATTTCTTTTAAAACTATTTTGAAAAAAGTGCCGAAATTTGAAAAAAGTTGAATATATTTTTGATTTACAAAAATTAGGGTCAAATTTTGACTTTTTCAAAAATCGTTACGACCACCAAAATTTTCGTGAAAAAATCTATCAAAAACATATGTAGTGAAATTTTGTTTAAAGCAATAGGAAAAAAGTTACAAATATTTGAAAGAAAGGCTTTGCTTGAAAAACAAAAAATGGTACCCCCTCCACTTTGATAAATAATCATGAAAAAAAATCAATGTTTTGTGTGAGGAATACTATCTAATAAGACTACAATTCGGCAAGACGCATAGAACGTATTGTGGCCAAAGCTTCGTCAGTCTACCTCCCATTCTTCTCTCGTGGTGGCAACTGCTGTCCCCTCTCACGCCCACATAGCGTGCAGAACAAAACTAACTTCTCAGCGCAGTTTTTCCACTTTTGACAGTGATGCGACAGTTAAACAGTGCTTGACTTGGAAATTCCACATCTCCGCATCGTCATTCCTTGCCCCTTACGACAACAGGTTCCTTTCAATGATGTCATCTGCGCTTTCTTCTCTTCATGATTTTGTTGACGAATTCAATCACAAGATCGGTGTGGATCACCTCTAGTTTACCCAACCTGAAAATGACCAAGTCTTCCTAATCCGCGCTTACGCTTTTGACATTGGCTGCTTGTAGGGCTTTACACACGATCCACTTGGTAAAGTAGTCATAAAAAAAGATGACATAGTAGTGTCCTACTTTGCCACGAGTGTAAGGCCCCATGCAGTTATTTGATACCAAGACCCAGGGTTGACCTACCACCATTTTTGCCATCAATCTGGGACGATTCTCTTGTGAGACTGTTGAGTCTATAAGGGGGTTCGGCCTAAACACACATAGTTTCCCTTCTACATCGTTTCAACCGTGATGCTTGCTAGGAAATTTGTGTACGCCACTGCCATTTCAGCAATACCACGGATCATCGATCACTTCTGCCGCACTGACCTCGGAGACTTCCTCGTCTTCGTATATACGAGAAAGTGGGCGAGGTGCGTGATGCAGAGCACAGTTTCGGTGGAATATCTCGAATCGGTATTCCAATAGTTCTAGCGACAAACGCGCCAAATGATTGGTCGGATTGTGCGAGTTATACACCCATCGTAAAATACTATAATCTGTTACTACCGTGAATCTAATTCCTCCCAAGAAATGACGGAATCTTCAGTTGGACCAAACCACCACCACACATTCTTGCTTGGTGGTAGAGTATCGACGCTAGGTACCTAATAACGTACGACTTGCGAGGGCAATCACGCTTGCCTCCCCAGCTATGACTTGCGTCGAAACCGCGCCTAAGCAATAACTGCCTGCGTCAGTTTCAAGCACAAAGGGGGTTTTAGAATCCGGACCAGATAAAATTGAGGTCTATGTGGGAGCTTTCATAATAGCCTCAAATACCGCCTCTTGTGTGTAGCGAATCATTTTATAAAGTGCCGATACTAGCTAGTCATACCTTAAAATCTTCTAAACTGTCAAACATTGCGGGGCGCTGGATGGTTCAGCACGGGTATTATTAGCAAAGTGAGTGTGGAAAATAGCACGGTTTCTTTATGTACGTAGGTTTAGCAGCCAGATAAAATAAAGTGTATTAATTAATCAAATTCAGTTTAACCGAAAAAGATACAGTATAAATAATGCTTTTTGCCTCCGAAGCGGCTAGTAAAAAATGAATTTGATTCGATAGTCTTTCTTACGCTGAATCCAAAATATGGGTTATATGACTATAGTATGCAGGAAAAACCTTTAGATTTGGACGCGAAAATGTAAATCCACAATTCAAATCTCTTTAAATCGTTCTGATTTAATGTTAAACGTAAATAAATAACATATTTAGGTAATTTTTGATAATTTGAAATAGGAAACAATGCACATTGACAGTGGACCCATAGATTACTAAGGTAGCGAGTAAGGTGATAAACTCTCATAGCTTTCCACACTCTATGCTGTCAAAGACACTGATACCCGGCGAAAATATGAGTGCTGGGTGTTGATTTGTTTTTTCTCAGTATTGTCTGTTGACATTGAATTTCGTTGGTTGTCCACTTCATGGTGCCGAGCATAGTTCTGGAACTTCTGATTCAATCAACTGCTCAATGATTTTAGTCTTATTTTCAAAATAATCTACGAAATCTAAAAATTCTTCTTCCGGTTTCCAAGGTTCTTCAAACTTTTCGATGGTGGCAACATCTCAGCTTTTGAAGGTTTTCTTTGTTTCCAGGATTCCACAGGCGATAAGCCATAGCGTCAGGTGCATATCCAATGAAGATACATTTTCTTGATCGATACTAAATTCTGGCGTAAATAGCGCTTTAGATCAAATTCGCGGTGTTACGTAAAATGCGACAGTTACAACATTATCCATTGTTCACAACCTACATCAGAGTACAATTTTGGGAGAAGCTGACAAGAAAATAAATCTAAGAATCACATTGAAATTAAATGTGATAGACGTTCTTCAACACTATCTATGGCAGTATACAGAAATTATGCTAGATTTTCTCTTTCTTTGTCAGGTTAAAATCTTTTTAATTTGCCCTAGTAGAATCAACATTTGCTTCATTGCAAGGCGCAAATTCAACCTTGCACAATTAGTGTATCAATATAACTAAACCTCATTTTCTCTCTACATACTACTGTAAAAAGGACTTTCTTACCTTGAAATGCTGATGCGGCTTGAACGTAAGCGGGTTGCAGTGATTAAGTTTCATTCTGTCTACTGCATCACCATATATTTTATTTTGATTTTGCCGTACTAAAAAGGCTAAGTCAATGATTTGTGCAACTGTCTCATATGCCAGATAACTTAGAATGACGTAACCCTGTTTAGATACGTCTACATCCCCTACAAATATATTTAACCTCCTGTAATATATGCTTTCAAAACAAAAGGTACTATGTAAATTCATTCAAGACTTTTCGGTTGAACAGAAACATGATCTATGCACATGAATTTCTTTATCAACAATAAAAAATGACCAAACTCTCGCACCTAACGGTATTTTTTAATTTGAAGGTATCCCTTCAACATCCATGAAATTTGATTTTATAGTTAACAAAAAAAATTACCATCAGGAACCACCCACTCACTAAATTTGTGACGATGCCTGTTGACGAACGAGACGTTTCGTGCCTTAGAATATTCAATGTATCGTGCATCATCCAAATTTTTTGAAACCATTTCTGCACGGACACGTCTACTGTGTTTAACATGATCCACTGCAAGTTTATCTTCGTACAATTCACCCGTTATGTCTAAACCTTCTAAGTAGATTTCCCAGGGTCGTTTAGTCCTCTTAAGCTCATCAATATGCTTGATGTCAGGCAAGACAGCTGATAGTTTGGAATTCGCGACTTTGTAAATAGATGACTTAAGCTCTTTTAAATCTAAAACAAAACAAGAAAAGTTTTTTTCATTTCGTAAAGGATTGACATAGTGAATTACAAAAAAATGAACGAAAAGGTCGGTAAAGTTAGATAACTTGAAAAAAAAACTTACAAGGATTTTTCAGATAAAAAAATCGTTACCCAAATAGAAGTTGACCTTTCGACATCCGTTTCGTTGTTCCCATACAGAGTTTTTAGCTTAGGAGGTTATAATTTCATGGAATTTCTTGAAAAATAATAAGATACCAATTGAGAATATTAGCAGAGACGACGTTCAGAATATGGATTTTTTCTTTTTTCCTCTGTACGCAATGAATTCCACGTTCACCACAAACAGTCCGCCGTCCCTGGATATTCTGCCGTCAAGTGAGAGGTGTTACAGATTTTCCGAACGAATTTTCGACAAGTTTCAATAACTTGTATTTGTATTTGATTTGAGCGTTTTTTTGGTTTAAATGAGAAGTGACTAAATTTCAAAGAGATTTTTGAGAGCCGATTAAAAAAAAAATTAACAAAGTTAAAATCTTTTTCCATTGAATCATTTTATATTGTTTAAACTATTCATATTTATGTAAAATATCATTAGATCAGTAAAGCCTGCTTTAAAATAATACCTCTCTTATCATTCCAACTCAGCTAGTTTTCGCCTTTTACTTTTATGAAATCTTCGTGAAATCTTTTGAAACTTTTTGAAATTTCACCATCGCGTATAATTTATACGCCGTATTCATTAGCGTAATCCCTGTATAATTTTCCTGCCTATCGCTATCTCGTTTCTTATACAGTGGCACTATTAACCCCTCTCTCCACCCTCCTGGGAATCCCTCCCCGTTCCATACTTTCTTTACTACCTCCTTCAGTCTCTCTCTAACCTCTTGTGTACTAAACAGCCACGCTTCGTTCTCTACTCCGTCCAGCCCAGCTGCCTTTGACCTTCTTAACTTCCTTATCTGTTTCTCTATCTCCTCGTCATTCAACTCCTCCCTCTCTACCCCCATCGTTCTTCTACTCCGAACATCTCTCTTCCGTGAATCAAAGCCTTGAAACGTTTCTTTAAATAACTCCCTCCACTCCTCTCTTCGTATCTTCTTGCTTATCTCCACTCTATGCTTCCTAAACCTATTTCTTATCTTCCACACGTCCCCCTCTGTCTTAACACTTTCCAACTCCCCTTCAAGATCTTTCTCCTTTTCCGGTTCTTTCTTCTTACACATAAATCTAAACGCCTTCCGCATTTTTACGTACTCCTCCCTTGTCGCGGTCCCCTCTCTCCATTTCTTGTACTTCCTCTTGACCTTCCTTTTCATCTTTTTACATTCCCTATCCCACCATGGCTTCACCATTCCTCTCTTCTTCTTTCTAAACACCACCGATTCCCCTTCAAAGCGTACCTTCCCAAACTGCTCCTGATAATTCTCTATCGCCTCCCTCGTCCAGCTCAACCTCTCCCCCATCGACACTTCCCCACCTTGCCTTCCGCCGCTCACTTCCATTATCCACAACCCTAATGCCTTCCACCCTTGCATATTCATGACTGCATAGACTATCACCGAGACGCCTACCTTACTTACATACGTGTATTCTCCCTCTTCGTCTTCTGTTACCATACCATTTGCCACCGCCCAGCCTCTATCCTCCATTCAGTTCCTCAGAATTTCTCCCTCCTTATTTATTATCTTATCCTTCGAGTTCCTTTCGAAGCTCTTCCCTTCCCTGTACAGGCCCCCTTCCCTCTTCATCCACGCAGTTAACCATTTTGGCATAACGCAATTTTGAATTTATCATCAAACAAGATTGATCTGTAAAATGTCCTGAATAGTCACTAGTAAGTAAGCCCAGTAACCAAAGCTGCAATTGTTCGAACTCCGTCGAAAAAGGCAGAAGTTTCCAATGCCATAAAACGCTAATGTAATCCCGGTATCTTAATTTTAGAAGTCTTTAATATTAGATTAGGCATTAGCAGCGCAGTGAATCTCCACTCGGGAAGAGTTGCGGTGTTAAGCCATTTCAAGCGCGGATAGAATTCGGATGGACAACCATCTGCGACGTACGACAAGGTTGTATATTCGCTGCGTTGCGTATGTTTAAACAAATGTCGAGCAGGAGGTATGACGCTTAAGATGATTGTGTTCATTCGATGGTAAGATACATTGATCGTCTATCTTCAAACTCGACAGTCGGAAAACCGACTGAACTCGGGACATGGGTTTCTGCAGTTTTCCTCTCCTCTGGCCAATCGTCCAGGTGAATTCAAGTACTTCTAATAAAAGTCGGATGCAGCCGCGGGTTATCACTGGTTGTGATTAAACTTCAATGATAATATTAGATTCGAGAATAATATAAATCATAAAATTTTACTAGGAATCTGTATTATCATGGGAGATGGCAACGATCAAACATAAGAGAAATCATTTCACACACCATGAAAATGAAAATCTGCAATATCGATCAAATTAATCTCCTCCGATACAGATAATCCTAAACGTCTTCTCAGACTAGATGGAGCTATTAATAAAAAATTTTAAAATTGATTTTATTCAGAAAAAGGATATTCTCCTTTCGCTCAGCTGGGATTCAAATGAATGCAAAAGAAAGCGTGTTTCAGAAAAAGGATTCATCTTCCGATCTCCCTAGTAGCTTAGTGGTAGAGCACCTGACCGGCAATCAGTTGTCCTGGCGTTCGAATCCCAGCGGAGCGAAAGGAGTAGATCTTTTTTCTGAATAAATTTAATTAAAAAATAGACCGTTGGATTTTCAGTTATGAAATTCACATAAATTTTTTTTACATAATTTTTTGTTTAACAAATTTTTTTCAACCATTTTTTTTCACAACATTTTTTTCAAAATAATGTTCAAAAAAATTTGTTTACTAAATTTAAAAATCTTTTCTCTGAAGATTCTGTCAAGACTTGAATTAACGTCTTAATAGGCTACGAAGAGCGCCTACTTTGACTAATTTTTTCGTTTTGGGACAGCAGACGGTGGGGGGTAACTCCACTATGTGCAATATAAAATTGATATTTTTCGTTAAATCCTCCTAACACGACTTTTTCGGACGGGCGTTGCAAAAAATAGCGTGTGATACACGTGCGCATACGTGATTGCTATCTCATGTGATTACATCATTCGCCTGCGGCTCGAAGCACTCGTCTACGTTTTCACACTCGCTTCGCTCGTTCGCTAACCACCTACTCATGCTTCGAGCCTTCGGCTTATGCTGCAAATCTTCACACTCGCACACAATCACCTATTTTGCGCACTTGTATCACAAATAACTATTGCGCAATGTCATTAATTTCACAGACTATTATAGTGTGAGGGATATTTCCTCTATACTCATCCCTATCGAAAATTCGACTCTCGATTGCTGTATAGCCCGTCTAAAGTAGTCGATTCCACGCATTAGCGTACTTTCAACCGTAGGTAAGAAAGTAGGTATCTTGTCAGTAAGAAAGTAAAACCTAGCTGACAGAAACTGCAATACGCGACGTAACTCCATCTCTAAATCGTGCGCTTGTTATTATGATGCATATGTCAAAGCCAAAATCAGTCCGTGGTCGTGCTGTCTCGCATGTGTTGTGTATGATGCAGCATTCAAAACATTTTAAATTGGATTTAGTTGGAACCTGGACTTTTTCTATCATGGCATTCATTCCAGGCTGAAAAGTAATACTTAGTGGGAAATATTATGCATGATTTTCAATAGTTTTATACATTTTTTGTACAAAACAAATGAAAATTATACATAATATTTCCCACTATGCATAACTTTTCCGCCTACGATTTCATTGCATAATAAGAATGTTTACGCAACAATCATGCTATACAGACATCAAAAGTCGAATTTTCGATAGGAATGTTATGAAAAATAGTATGTGTGACACAAGAAAAAGCATCGATTTCAACTTGTGTGATATCAAGTTATTTCCTTACACAGCTTAGATCAATAGAATTCACTTTCAACATAATCATTATTGTCATGGGTACAATTAGAAAAATATATATTACTTTATTATGTGACAACATTAAAAAAAGACTCCTTATTATGATAGCATGATTGCTAGGAGATCAATTTTTATTATCTATAAGTTTTCGATCCAAGACAACGCTTTTAATTTTCTTCTCAGGTGTACAGTTAAACTCACGATTAATAACATGATCATTTGATGTGAATAATATTTTTGCAAGAAGCCACGACCTTTTCCGACAGAGCTCGATCGAACGTGAACGCTGATGCAGGAGCAACGATCCATTTATACAAATTGAATGGTATATACTATCCACGATAAACTCATGATCATGATACCAATCATTTCTAAAGAAAAAGGGACTTGTCAAACAGGGTGCAACCAAAAATAGGTCTAGGACCTGAGCCGATATCACAGCCGTACTTATGGATTATATCCTGTATTAAACCATGTATTATATGCTGTTTTTACATAATAATAATTATTATCATATATTATTATTATATTATAATAATTATTATTAATAAGCCCAAGAGCTACGGCTCTTGCAGTCAGTCACGTTGCATTGGGCTAACTCCCCGACGCAACGATCTATGCGGTTACGTCACCAATATCATGCAGTGCCATCCACAATAGGCTTCTCTCGGATGGAGGCCATGGTTCAGTTGGGAGTGGCAATAGGACCGAACAGAGGCGACGACCAGGCAATGGCCCCGGACAAACGCGATAACGTAGATTTAAGTGGTCGGACCAACTCCAGAGGGACATCCTTACCTGTTGGCAAAGAAGTTCACCGGCGCGAAGAAGATTCATGCAGAGGTTACATGAACGTTGGGTCAATATGCACCCGGAATATGATCATAAAACGCCTCAGTATTTAAGAGATCAGGTATCCTTTTTGCCCAAAAACGGATATGAAGCTCTTTATCAGCAAGAAGAAGAGCAACATCCTCCAGCGAATAAACCACCCGTTCCAGAAAGACCACCTTTGCAGATAGTCGATAATGCCAACGTGAGAAGTAGGAGATCCATCCACCATGAAGGATTTCTCAGAATGGTTAAATTAGCTGAAGCCAATACTGCTCTCCCCGATTTGCTTCCCGAAGATGTTGATCTCTGGAATCTGAACTGTGTAGTTTACGAGAAGCCGGTCTCCCTGCTTAGCGAAAATAGAAGTAAGGATACTTCAGTACGCCTGAGTAAGACTCGTGAGTGTATTGCACAGCTTCGGTTTAAAATTGAAATGGCGAGAAGGCATGCATCAAATAATCAGTGAGTGATTAGCTACATAACATAAAATAAAAAATTCATCCCAAAAGTTAGGGCACTTGCTCGAAACTTAAGAAAAGCAAATCACACGCTGAACAAGTGGAAACTGTGGACCATCAAGCAGAACTGGTCGCAAGAAATAAGATCTCTTTCACCAGTAAACCAGCGCCTTGAACGGCGAGTAAAGTGCATTCAGGGAAATTCCACCTTTTCCACTCATGCTTCCCACCTGTTCAGTAAAACGTCACGTGCCATTAAAAATCCGCCTAGTCGAGAAGAGATTCAAGTCTTCTGGGAGCATGTATATGGAGATGCTTATCAGCTAAATGAAGACTCTTTAGATACATCACACTTTCGTAACTTTTGCCAAAGGCAAAGGTTACAAGGTCCAGAGGAAGAGTGTCCACTAATTACTGCTAAAGAAGTAAAGAAAGTTATGGCTAGAACTAAGAACGCTGTTTAACATAACATTCTACAAAGATTGGTGGCTCTGAAAAAGTATTCAGAGGTGAAACTTTCATCTCCAACTGTGCCGTCTGCCGCGTGAGGTCATCCGCGGCTAGAGACCGGACTCCAAGGAACAGTGTTGAACGCAGCCACTTGCGCAAATTTCCCGCTCTTGCTTACCTTCGAGGGTAGAAGGAGTACGAGTTGATAACGTACACGTTCCGGTTGCGTCGGGATTGGTTGCTTTAAGGAACCATGATCGTAGTTTCCGGAGCCTACAACTTCTCACATAATGATAAATACGAACGAGAGATTCGGTGCCTCAGTTGGCTAGATGCCTGGACTTTACTTTGGAGGGCCGGGGTTTGATCCCTGAGCTGGTAGCTCTACAAATTTTTCTATGCACCTTTACCGAGGTTCTGGTGGTTTGGGTCCCACCTTAAGCTGTAGGTCCCACTATCGTGCGGTTTGCTGCAACCCAGTACGTGACTGATGATTGCATTATGAAAATGCGTCCCTGACTGATGAGTTATACCGGGACATCCCCGTGCAGACTATTCAAAAAGATCAAATCAAACTCTAAGAAAAAATGCCTTCGACATATTGGGCAGTAATCACCTCAAGCCTGAAACATCAATTTTAAACACGGATAGTGAGAAGTTTTTAAATTAGAGTGTTTTTTCAAAACTTAGTTCAATAAATTAGTTCATACAATGATTTTTTTTCTATTTTATGAGAAGATTAAATTTATATTTCAGAGGAATAAAAAATTATTTTAATACAGGCCACCAAATGGTTTTTTTTTTATTTCTCCAAGATCCCAATTTATTTTTTCTTTGAACATAAAAAATTATTTAATAAACTAATTCACTAATTCATGCAGGTACTTGGCGGAGTTTTTTGCACATTAAGTATTTCTTCAATCTTTTCTCATAATAACAGGGATAGCAGTGGTTCCGCAGTTCAATTGTAAGAAAAGTAGAGAAATTTTTCCACGAAAAAAGGGGATTTTTTGATTTTGAAAATACCAGCGTAATGAACACAAATCACACTACCTAATAGAACAGAGAAAACTTTGAAGAACTATTCTTGCCTTTTTATTTTGGTAATGGTATCTCGAATCGTTAAATAATTGTTAAAATTCTATAATAACCATAGGTTTGTTTTGAAAAAACTTAAATATATAGTGCGCTTCATGCACTCTTCTTGAATTCTTTGAAATTTTGAAATATTTAAATACTATGTTTCAGGCTAAAAATGGAAAAACTTGAATTATTTCATTGAAATAGGTGTAAAAATCGAGGAATTTTGGTTTTGGACCGTTCAAATTCCACTGGTTCAATAAAATTTTATTTATAAACTAAATATTACAAGAAAAAAATTATTTCAAATTCTTTCGCGAAACTGCTAGTTCAATTATGTCAGAATATAATTTTTTTTTTTGCGAAAATTTAAGACAATTTTTTTTCTTTGTATCGTAATTTCAAAATACCTTGAAAATAATTTTTTTGTTTTTTAAATATTAAAAAAATATTGAAAGTACGGACTTAGATAATTCCACAGGCGGCGAGACATATTTTGTTAATAAGAAAAATAATCTGCTAATTTTAAAGAATTGTAAGTGAATAAACAAAATTGTCTCATTCATATTGAATTTACTGGAATTTTTTTGCTACAATAAAGAAACTTCTGTAAATCTATAATAAAATGTTGGAAAATGATTTGAATTTTTTTTAAGACAGGGTAATAAATGCGCGCATAGCGCGCGCCATGTTATGATTTGAATTAAGAAATAAGTGGATGTGGAACAAGAAGAACCAGATGGACAAAAAAATCGAAGGGATCGAAATAGGAAATGGTTCTTGTCGGAGACGCACGACAGATACGCATATCATTGACCCGTCCTCTCAGTTTTTCATTTTCTCGAGTACTTCGAGAGCAGGAAACTGATTCTTGCGAATAATGTGGATTGAAATTTTTGTCTCGCTCTTCAACCACCCTTCTTCTCCACATTTCACCCTTCCCGTGAGCCCTTTTCAGTTCTGCATGCTATGCTCAGCCATGCTTCAATCCTTCGTATTAACTTTTCAATTTAAAATTGAAAAAAAGAACTAGCTGCAAGGAGATTCTGAAATTATTGGAAGTTATTGAATATAATGATGGAGACTCATGGAACATTTATAAAAGTTTAATGGCCGTGTTCATAGCAAGTGTAGGTCATCGTAAAAGCTCTGCAACACTAACAAAAACGTTTTATAAAATACGTCAATTATGGATAGGAAAAAAGTTGTGCGTACGATTGTTTTAATATTAGTAGGTGCCGCCAAATAGTGTTTAGAAATATTAAAAAATTTCAAATTTTTCATAATACTTAGTTGTGATTTAAGTTCGATAAATAGGTTATTGCTTACTAAGGTGAATCAATTGCTGCTACAATTCGTCCAAATTTTATGATTTTCTTTTACTTCTCTTGATATTATAAACAAAATACGTTAAACACACTTGATATGAATTAAAAATTATATTTAATATGAAAATCCAACTATATTTTGGGTAAAAGTTCATTTTTTCATTGAAAAGGCTACTATTATATTTTTGGTTTGAAATTCATTTCGCTTAGTTAAAAATTCTATAACATGGTTGAAAATTTATGATTTTTTTTTTAATGCAACTATATTGTTAAAAAGACGTCTTTCTTAACAAAAAATAAACTACCTTGTGAAAAATTCATTTTGTTAGTTATTGTTTCATTTCTTTGGTTGAAAGTTTTAATATTTTAATGAACCGTCGTTTCATGTTTGGCTAAAACTAAATTGTTTGAACTGACAATTAAACTATTATTTTTTTTTTTAATTAAAAATGTATCTTTTCAAAATGAAAAACGTATCATTTAAAAATGTAACTATTTGATTGCAAAATTATCTTTTTTAGTTGAAAGTTCAAGTTATTGGTTAAAAATGCATGTATTTTGTTGAAAATTCGTCTTTCTTGGCAAAAATTTTTCTTCTTGGTAAGAAATTAATCCTTCTCGGTTAAAAATGCAATGGTTTCTTTTATTGAGGATTCACAATTATAGTTAAAAATTTAACTATTTGCTTTTAAATGAACTTTTATGTTGAAAATTCTACTGTTTTGTAGAAAATTCATCTATTCGGCTCAAAAATTCAACAATTTGGTATAAAATTAAACCATGTAGTTGAAAATTCAATTTTTTAGAGGAAAAATCATATTTATATGTTTGAAATTCAACTTTTTTGCAGATAATTCGTCTTTTTGGCTGTGAAATGAAACAATTTTGTTAAAAATTTACATATTCTGTTCAAAATTCGCCTTTTTGATACAACATAAGTCTTCTGGATGAAAATTTTTATTTTTTTGGTTTTTATTTAACAATTCTGTTGAAAAAGTGTTGTTTTCTTTAAAGTAATTTTTTCCATCAGAGTTTTCATCTAAATATTTAACTATTCAATTTTTGGGCGAAGCTTTATCCTGTGTATTGTATAAGTTAAAAATTCAACTATTTGGTAGAAAATTCATATATTTTGTTAAATAGTTGTCTTTTTGTGTAAAAAATTATTTTTGTTGGTTGAAAGTTCAACTTTTTGATTGAGAATTCAACTATTTTGATAAAAATTCATGTTTCCGGATTGAAAATTATATTTTTTTTTTTTCAATTCATCTTTTCCGATTTAAAAGTCCACTGTTTTGTAAATCATTTTATTTTTTTGATGAAAATTCAAATATTTCATTGAATTTCAGTTTTATGAAAATAAGTTGACTTGATTGAAAATGCGTACGGGAAGTGGCCAATTTCAAAACTCGAAGCGATAAGTTACCATAAATTACAAAGGAATTGCCATAATTGCCGCGAATGTTATGAATTTCTTGGATTCCTTGAATTTCCAAAAATTTTCGGTAATTTATGGTAATTTCATTATGAACTATTTTTTGATAGCACCCATAGATTGTCCTTGAAATTTTAATTTTGACATTCTCATCATTTATGATGGAAGGTAATATATTCATGTAAATTTGGACTTACTCAGTTTTCATCAATTCTTGACGTTTTGAGACCCCAGAGCCAGGAAAAATGGTTTTTACGAACATGTGTGTCGGTCTATGTCACTGTCTGACGAAGCGATAACTTTCAAAGGAATTTTGTAATGAAAATTTATTTTGGTGTACTTTTTTGTGGTTCAAAGAGACAGATCAAGTTCGTTAACCAGCCTTCCATCGCCAATATTAATGGTTTCAGCTATAAAAAATAGAAATGGGAAAATAAAAAATTCAACCTTTCCACGAAGCGAGGCTATATTCGATAAATAGTCAGGAGAAAAAATTGTTATTTTCAGGAATGTCTATAAAATTGCTTTTAACCGTTTTTTTATGGGGAAAATAGTTTTTGCGTTGAATGTAAAAAATGCCATGGGAAAATCCAACATTCAAAAATTATCGGTAAACAACAACGCAAAATATAATCAAAATTGTAACAGAAAAGTTTCTTTCTTTAATATGACCGAGAATCCCATATGAGCGAGAAAAAATGGTTTAACGAACATGTCTATCTGACTAAAATTTGTAGTTTATTTTGAAATATCTGAATAAGTAGTCACCGGCGTGAGAAGATACATTTAATAGATAATAGATTTTAACATAATATAGAAAATTGTGCGTTTTTGACATACTTTATTCAAGTGCGAAGCACGTGATGATAATGTATTCGTGAAACCCCAAGGAGTAATAATAGAAGAGAATTCACAATTAGTAAATTACAGCTGTTGGCGGAGGGAATTAAAAAAAAATAAAAATGTCTTCAAAAAATTAAAACATGTTGCTGAGAAACAAATTACTGTAAAAAAGTCAAACGTATATCCATTTAGTCACGACTAAACGTCTATTTGTTCATAAAATTGCTTATGACTATGTTACTCTAGGCTCAGTTAGTTACGAATGGACTTATTCACTACTAAATAAGTCGTTTTTAAGTCACTAACGATGATCAATCCACTACGCTCTAAATCTGAATTAGTAGAAAACTACTAATTGGTGGTAGCTTTCTACTAATTCAAATAGCGCCGATTCGTTTACTGCTAATTAGTAAAAATCTACTAATTCAATGTGTGTCAATAACCGACTACTAAATTAGTGACTATATCTACTAAATGATAATTTCAAGAAATTTAAAACAAAATATAGATTTTTGAAGACTTCGGAAAGAGGAGCTTTTCAAGAGTTTCGAAAGCTTTCAAGACCATAAAAAAGTTTTCTTTCAAATATTCCTGGAAAAACTGTATATGATTTTTTATTTGAAAATAATAATTTCAAGGGAAAATTGAAGAAGAGTTTTAAAAATTTCAAAAGATTTTCAACATTGTCGAAAAAATATCTGAAAGATACTAAAGCAATTTTTTGGCTAGATTTAAAAAATAAATTATTTTCAAAAAGATTTCAAAAATAATTTTAAACTTGAAACAATTTCAAGAAAATGAAGAAAACATGAAGAATTTTGAAGATTTCAAAAAAAGGTTTCTTAAACTTTTGAAGATTTCCAAGGGAATAAAAAAATTGTCTTAAAATTCCTGGGAAGACTTAAATCATATTTTATTTGGTAAATTAATTTTAAGAGAGCATTTAAAAAGAATTCACGAGATTTCGAAAACTGAAGAACAATAATATGGAAGATTTTTTGCTAGAATGTTTTCATCTTGCAGGATGTGAAATTATTTTCTAAAATTTCGAAAAATCATGTAGAAAATTTTAAAGCAAAATTTTTCAATTTTGAAAAATTACAAAATTTTAGAAAAAATTCGTGTTATGTAAATTTTGCAAAGATTTCATAAAATTTAAAACAAAATCATTTCGAAAGATTTCGCAGAAAAAATTGTCTAAAGATTCATAGGAAATTTAAAATATTTTTTATTTTTTTTATTTCAAAAAATTATTTTAATAGAATATTCCAAAAGATATCCAAAAGTATTTTCAAGAATCTGAAAGATTTTTGGTGAATTATTTTTATTTTGCAGGGTTTTAAATATGTGAGGATGAAGCCTTCGTGTGTAATTTGCCTGCAATTATTGAACTTAATAATAGTTTTCCTTCAAAATTCAGCACGAAACA
This sequence comes from Andricus grossulariae, assembly GCA_011634705.1. Classification (NCBI taxonomy): domain Eukaryota; kingdom Metazoa; phylum Arthropoda; class Insecta; order Hymenoptera; family Cynipidae; genus Andricus; species Andricus grossulariae. The sequence continues at coordinate 54,076,962 of JAABKJ010007545.1, read as the reverse complement.
CGTCAAACTATACTTCTTGCCTATTTTCCATTTAAAAGAATCACGTCATTCGAAAAAAAAAATAATTTTTTCTCAACATTCGAAAATTTTGAGGTAATTTGAAAAGTGAGGACTACACGATAAAATAGAATTCAGATTCGTGATCAGCGGTAAAAATGATAAAATGCTTATTCGCTTTTTCGAATCCTTGATGAGGTCATTCAAAATCACTAGCCGATCCTACTAAATGCTTTCTAAGAATCGAATTGGTTCGAGTTGGGCAGTCCGAACGTCGGGGGGTTACAATTGGGTGAAGGTACAAAACACGGACAAAAGAGTCCATTTCACGACAGTGAACTTTGACTTGTTATATTTTTTTGAAAAATGAGTAGAAACGAAGCGAAAAAACAAATGCAAAGTCCTTCACATTTTCTGTAAATGCAGGTGTCGCAAAAATTAGAAAATGTAAGTAATTGTATCTTACAGCGGTAATTACAGAGGAGGACCGTGTCTCAGCTCAACATTTTATATTTGGAATATCTCGGTAGTTTTTTGAATTCTTAAACAATTATCTCATGGCTATTTTCAAACACTTTCAAGTATTTGGCTGTTCTTAGTTTTCCCAAGTGAAAGACATCAGGTTGCAAGAGGAAAGTGCTGAATAGTGACCCTCGACTGACATTGATACTGATGACTCATTTTATCCGCGCTGAAAAAAAGCATATACAAAATATTACTATTAGCCAATTATTTAATAATTTTGCTTTCACTCACAATTCGGAGCTGAGATAAGGTCTTTCTTTATAATTAGCTCTGTAAGCTACAATTATTCAAATTTTTAATTTTTATGATACAATTCATTCACAGAAAATGTCAAGGAATTCGCCTGTTTTTTTTCGCCTCGTTTCTGCTGATTTTTCAACAAAACATAACAAATCGTAACTTTATTTATAATTAATGCATGACGGTGTCATGAATTATTTGCCTGTGTAACAGCGTTATGTTATATAAATTTGTAAATAAATTCATTCACAAACAATGTTATGAATTTATAGACATTTTATTGGTACCGGAAATGTGAGAAAATTGAATTTGCATTTAGCAATCATTTGTGGAGAACGGTCGACACAGACAGGAAGAGTTCTGGGGACGCCACAGTACCTGCAGCCCCTGTAAAAATATTTCTTCTCGGGTTTGGACTCGATAACAGACAATCATGAAATTGTTAAGGTTTGTTAAATACATTTGGAGAACCTGGCAGATGAGACGAAGCCAGACTTTAATTTATGCCTTCAAACAGGAAAAGCTTTTCCAATGCCTCTTAAGAAAATCTGTTCCCTTTTCCGTATTTCTCACGGATTTGGAGATGCTAATAGAAAACTACAATTTTTTCCAGTGTTTTTACTTTTTAATCGCAATTATGAAAACTAAAATACAAAATTATTTTCAAACTCAAATCCAGATTATCTGCTCCCTGTTCCATCGACTTAAACCCCTAAATCATCTTGGAGAGCGTAAACTGCAGCCAAGAAATGTGTCTTGAGAGCATTCAACGTTTTGAAGACAAACCCAAGACGAAATATTTTTACATCAGCGGTCGAATAAACCTGGAGCCAGACGAGGAGAAGGATTCTGAAATTAGCAAAATTAGAACTAGAGGAAATACCATTTATTTAACAGCATTATTTTAACAAGCTCCCGCATTTGCCTGCACCTCCATACGATTGTGTTTCAGTGCAACCCGACTGGAAAAACCCACTTGTAGTAAAAACCACCAGGAAGAGCCAAATCCTTTAAAAACTATTTAACAGGCGTCTGTAAGAAAAAATACAAAATTTCATTATTTTAACCATTAACAGATACGGAATCAAAAACTACTGAGCAAATGATTCTACCCTATTGGTTTATTTAAAAGAAGTAAAATATTGATACGTGGTTTTATGTGTGAGAAAATTTATGTTTAATCATTATGGGATGAACACTGTTTCTATAGCCCTAAAGTAATTCTCATTTGAACAAACTGGATACTTAAGGCACAGATCTATAATATCTACGTTTTGGATTTTATTCCAGTTTTTACATTACCTCCGTGACGATAAAGCAGATTTGTCGCGACCCACATATGATCCCAATATGTTGCAATATGTACATGTCGCAACCTTCGTTCCGGAGGTGCAGCAGGAAATTCTGTCAAGCGCATCAGCATGTCACCCTCTTGAGGCTCAATTACTAGATCTCCTTCATTTAAATAAAAAAAATTATTAGTTTCGAACTACTGGGTAATCTACTACGTGTCAAATCTTTATTTTGGATGCAAGCGAGTGAAACACTCTATACATAAAAAAAGAACAAGCCTTTTTAGGTAGAGTTTCCTTAAATTGAAAAAATTAGGTTTTGGTATTTGAATTACCTCCTACATGAAAGTCTGCAGTACGGTAATACATCGTCCACGAGTTAGCAGCTAATCCAACCTGTCTAGGTCTTCCTTCCTCTGAACGATGCATTTCATCATGTGCAATGTAGTAGAATTGCGGTATTTTATAATTTTCTGTGAAAAATTACAGTTACCAGTTATTATAAAGATACATTTCTTTACTCAGAACTACTCAATGGTACTAATAATTGATCAAGAAATAAAATTCTGTTTTTTTCTGATTCCCGTAAATTGTTTCTTGATTTAAAAAAAATTATGTAAACTAAGAATGATTTCATAGAATCTATACAGGTTTTCTTATCTTACTATATTTGTACGATTAAAAAATATGATGCAAATTTACAATTGGTATTTCGAAAAAAAAATTGTTGAAAATTATGAACGACACGTATTGAAATAATTGTAATTTAAGGTTTATAAATTGCTTAGGCCTTCATGTATCTTATTCATCATTATTGTTGATTAAATATCAGAATGTCGAATTTTATTCTCTGAACGATACAATTGCAATCTAAAGTTTGAGCTTTGTAATTTATATATAAACGACTGAAATGTTTAGAAATTTTAATGTTTATATGTGGTAGAATACACATAGTCACATTAAATGATACTTGACATTACCAGAAATCATCATTTTTCTGTTGTAAATTCCTGTCATTCCGGTTTAAAGTTTTAAAATGTATGAAGCTTCGATTGTGAATGTTAAGAACTTTTCGGATTTACAACTGAGCCCTCTTTACTACTTAAAAGCCACTAATAATATATTTATTATTTCTATATTTTTTTAATTTTTACGGCATTTGATGAACAATTTTTCAACTATGCAATACAATGTTCAGTTCCTCAATATTTGAGGCTTCTAATTCTATAGTGTACAATGTTGAAGTGTTTGAAATAAAATTATTCAATACATATTGTTTAAAGTTTGTAAATGACACATATGTCAAATAGTGTCTCCTCTACACCACATTCTTTGAGGATTATCCAATTAGTCACTTTGTCCATCAGCGCTCTAATTTTACCCTCATCCTTCTCTTGGTAGGTCAAGGTCTCGCTACCGTACAGAAAACTCTGTATAGATATAGAATTATATATTGCCCTTTTAGCTTCACTTAATATATTTCTACTTCTGATTATAGGTCCTGCTCTACAGATAACCTTCATCCCCTCGTTTATACACCTATCTAACTCTCCATCTATCTTTCCGCCATTTGTGAATGAACTACCAAGGTATACGTATCGATCAACTTGTGCTATTCTCTCATCGTTTTGGATAATGTTTCATATTGTTTTCGCACTCTTTTCTTCAAGCATTATAATTTTTTGTCTTATTTGCTCTAATTTTGAGTTTCATGTTCTTCGTTCTTATATCCAGTCTGTTCCACATTCTCTGAAAGCCTTCGATTGACTCTGCCGTAACAACCTTATTATCTGCGAACGCTAACCCACGTACCATCACTGTCCCGAGATTCACACCTTCCTCATCAAAGAGGTCCATTCTTAGATACTCGTCCACGAATATTATAAATAGCCATGCGGACATAACGCATTCTTGTCTAACACCCTGCATAATATCGAACCAGTCACTCAGTTTCCCATTTACCCTTACACTCGCTTTGCTACCAGCATGGATTGCTTTTATTGCTTATAGGAGCCATCCATTGACTCCGTACTTCTTTGAGACTTCCCAAACTTTACTTCTATCCATCTTGTCAAACGCTTTTTCTAGGTCCACAAATGCACAGGAAACTTTTTCCTTTACTCTTAAGCATTTTTTTTATGATCTGCCTTATGCCTAATATTTGATCCATACATGATCTTCCTGGCATAGATCCGCTTTGGACCTCCCATATATTTTCTTCTGTTATTTTCATTACCCTGCGAATAAGTATTTACAATAGTATATTAAATCACAAGTAGTGTGACGAGTGTAACCCTACGAGTGATGTATGATATTTTATTCGAAACCACCATGTAATGAGACTGTAGAGCCGCCTAAAAAGTGAATGTTAGATAGCCCTTTACCGAAATGGTGCGAGAATGTCCATGATTTTGAGTGTAGGAAGATTGAAAATTATAACACTTCACGACGTAATTTCAGATAATTAAATGTTTCAAGATCCTATTGTTGTAGATGGAAACATTCGATTTATGTCGAGGTCATTTGTTTGGGCTGTGATTGGTAATTTAGTACGACGTGTGATTTAAAAATGTTTCCTTCCGCGGTAAAGTTTTATGCACATATGTCTACAGTAAAATAATAGAATACATTGTCCGTTATTCAATGGCCATTTGTGAAACTAGTTATCTGACTTGCGGTGGCGTTCGGAACTAATTATCTGCCGCTATCTGGACGGTTCGGTAAAGGGCTATCTAATGCTCACTTTTTTGGGGGCGTTATAAGCTCATAACATGGTGTTTTCAAATAAATATATTTTACTTGGAGTATTTAATAAGCGGATACCTCTGTTATTATTGCAGTTTCTTTTATCTCACTTTCCTTTGTATATTGGTACGATATGGTTTACACCAGCAGCCTTACCATTTTTTAGGTTCACAATTACATCCCTAGCCTCATAGGTACAGACTCTCTCAATTGGGGTTTCTAACCTATCGTGTTCTATGTCGCAGTTATGGTGACCTAGTTATAGTTTATCGCAGTTGTGGTACCCTACAGCTTCACCTCCCCACAATTCCTCAAAAGAGTCTCTCAAAGCGTCTAGTATCCCATCTATATCATATAGCATTTCACCCTTGTTATTTCTTATGCTGACTAACTCTGTACTTTTGCCTCCCTTCATACTGATGAACATCGATTTATAAAACATTTTCTTGCTGACTTCACAATCGTTTTGCATTTTCTTCTTTTCTTCTGTTTTGATTTTGTCTTTACTTTTCCTGTGATGTTCAACTTTCTTTTATACGCTTCTTTAAATTTTTTTGAACGGCGGCTTGGATTTCATCATTCCACCACGCATCACCAGATATTCTTTCTACAACCGCAGTACCACACACTTCAGTCGCACTCCTAACAATGACATCCCGGATCATAGTCGACGCGCCCTCTTTCTGTAGATTCTCAATCTTGATTCGCGTTTGTTTCGTTTTATTGTTCTGTTTATTCTCCCTCCCCCAACTCAAATTTATTTGGAGACTAGAAGGCTGATAAGTACTGCATTCAGAAACCTTCATGACCCTTCTATCTTTTACTATCTCTCTTAGTCTTTCATCCGCAACAACGAAGTCAATTATACTGTGGGATATCGTCTCGAAACCAGGTGTACATGTGGATCATTTTATGGCTCAACTAAGTATTTGTAATAAATAAGTCCTTTTCTAAGCATAAGCTTCCTTATTTTCTTCCGTCATCATTTGTTCTTGGATCCCCAAAATTAACTAGCACCCTTTCTGTAACCTCACATTGAAGGCCAACCCATTTATTTATATCTCCTGGTAGAATGATTCTTTCACCATGATCGCAAGCACTTATAGTATCATATTAAATGTCCCAGAAGGCGTCTTTTACTTCACTCCTGTCACCATCAACTGGGGCGCAGCATGCTATGATGATTAATCTTCTGATTCCTACTTTAATTCTAATCCAAAACTATCTAGAGGATACAAATTGATTATCCAGATCACTCACTCCTCTAGCATAGAAATATACTGAACAATCTACTGAAAAGCCTAGCAATCTAACATCAATTTTCTATACTGAATTAGGTTTGGTGTTCTTAAGGTAATCCATAAGTTCCTCTGGCACCAAACATTCTGAAGGAAAAATCGTTACAGCGTTAGAGAGAAGCTTTTATTGAAGATCAAAAGAAAACTAATCAATAGTGAATGAAATCAAGATATTGTCATGTAAAGGAAGTATAGAATTTTCATATCTAAGATTAACGAAATTTTTTTCTTTGTGATGTAAGATTCTGATGTCAAGCGTTTGTTATGGTTTCATTCTTGTTTTAAAATGATTGGATTATCTAACTCAAAATTGTGTGTAAATTCTGTACAATGTTTTACTAACGCAGTAGAATTATTCTTATTCTTAACACTTCTTTTATGTTCTTTGATTCTCTCTCCTAACTGTCTACATGTTTGACCAATGTAACTAGCTTGGCAGTTTGAACATCTGATTTTATATGCAATTCCAGTCATTTTTTATTTAGGTACAGGATCTTTAGTGCTTTTCAAAATAATTTTTTTGCTTTTTAAATGTTTATGCAGAACTCAAGGTTAATACTTTCTAAGTGAATTAGTGATTTTATTAGATGAACATATGCATTCTTGTTTTTATCAGTTGTTCAACCACACGTACAATATAACCATTGTTAAATGAAATGTTAGATACAAATTTTAAATTATTTTCTCCAAACTTTAAAGATGAAAGTTTAATTGCGCGATCAATCAGACCGAAAATCATACCTTTTTTATGTGACCAAGACAAAGGATATTCAGAATATAATTCAAATATCTACCTGACTATGTAGACTTTTGAAACCAATTTGTGAATAAAATACCATTTGAGTTTCTGATGTCAGAGATATCCAAAAAGTTTCAAGTTTTATTTTTGTCTAACTAAATGGTTTTCAGTATACTTGTGAATCCTTAAGTTACATGATGGCTTTAATTTTCTGTCTCATGACGAGTGTAGACTGTTTGTTTCTCTTTGAAACTCAAGCTTTATTTTCAAACAATGTGAACCACGGAAAATACTTTTAGTGTCGCTATCATCATTGTCAACAAAATTTTACATGAATTTCTAAACGTAATAATGCTAAAACGGTAAGTCATTATTAATATAAAACCCCTTTTCTGACATTTAATTAATTTTGTAAAATATTAAATTAATAAATTGATCCTCCTATCTTCTGCAAAGAGTCAAACATCATGTGCAGCATTCCTTAAAAATTAGGATTTTATTTTTTGGTTTTCTCCCGTTATAATCTAATACACCCAAAGCCAAATTACTTTAACCAGGGCTTTTCTAAAACAGGATTCAATCATTCTTCAGGTTACGTGGCCCTATACTATTCGCCGGTAGTTTAACTCTGAAATATAGATTCGCAGCAAATATAGTCTCTTTATAACAAATATATTTTTTCTAGTGCTAAGATTTATTGTTAGAATTTAGACCTGGCGTGGTGGGGTGTCGACTCCTAATCCGGTTGTAAAGCACCATATCCCTGGCATACAATGCTCTAATGATTCTCCTATGCAGATTCACCTCAAAACCGACACAATGTTGATCTTTTGCAAGTTGGATTATAAAAAGCTCTCCAGTAGGAAGTTGTATTATTTGACCCAAGTCATAAGTTACTCGTTTCCTCAGTATGGCTGGTAGATTTCGTTCTTGTGCTGGTTCAACAAAAACTGATTCTGTAAAAAATAATATATCGATTTTCATTATATGACCAGAAAACAAGAACGCACTGTACGAGCGCAATTTTTTCGTTGTTTTGGATATTTTTAGGTTAAGATATAAAATTGATATTTATCCAAAATGTTTGTATTTCATAGTGCGCAGGAACTTCGAATTAAGATCGATTTCGGGCATGTTAGAGTGCAGCACTCTTTCTGTTTGTCGCGCTTGACTGAGCAGCGCTTCCTGCGTTTCCCGCATCTGGAAACAGCCGCAACATCAATTATCGGATCGGCGCAAATTCGGACTGCTTGAATCCAAGTTTTAATGTATCTACTGTCTAAAATAAAATGAAAGAAAGACAAGAACTATGTTCTGGATAATCGATCAAAATTGAAATCTTAACTTCAGAATTGATATATAATATTTGTGCACGATGCATAAACAATCAAGCCGTTACATATTGGTTAAAAAATACTATTTCTGATGAATAACACTCTGAAGTTCTTCAACATGGTAGCTTGAATTGAGAGGCCGAATTTTATAACCGCCTATACATTTTACTCGGCGAACGGCGTTGGCCGCTGGAAACTTCTAAACAATTTGTTATTTCGAATTAGATATTCTTATCCACATGAAATGTAATTGGGCATCTTTTTTCTGTCAATAAAAATTTGTAACTTTTGCTGATTATTGTAATTTTTTGATGAAATTTACAGGAAATATGTTTTCAAGTACCCGGTTGGTTTCAAGAATCCGAGACTGGTTGGGTTCCAGAAATTTGCGAGGGCTCGAGTTGTGTCGGGTACCCGACCGGTCTTGGGTTTTTGAAACCAAACAGAAAGACGAAATTTTTGAGTACTCGAACAGTTCCGGGTTCTCGAAACATTCGAGTACTCGAAATACTTCGGGTTCTCGAAATTTTCTAGTACCCAAATCTTGATTGAAATCTTCTATATTCCTCAGAATTCCCTACATTATCTGAATTCCTCAAATTCTTCGAAAATCCTTGAGCACGTACAAATTCCCTGAATACCGTGCATTATTTTGAAGTCATCGGAATTCCCCGAATTATCTGGCTGCAAGGAATTCTAGGAATTTTAGAAATTTACCCAATTCAAGGAATTTACGAGAATCAAGGAATTAAATTCTTTCAAGGAATTTACGGAATTCAAGGAATTTGCGGAAATCACGGAATTTAAGGAAATAACAGAATTCAATAAATTAACGGAATTAACGGAATTTACGTAATTCAAGGAATTTAAGGAATTGAAGGAATAACATAAGTTCCGCGAATTCCTCAAATTCCGTTAATTATGTGAATCCTTGAATTCCATAAAATCTCTAAATCCCGTGAAATGCTTGAAATTCTTTAATTCCATGAGTTCTCTGAATTCCTAGGATTTCCTGAATTTAGATAATTCATGAAATTCCAAGAAATTTAAAATACGGCAAGGAATTCATGAAATTTAGATGCATTCCAGGAAATTATACGAGCGCAAGGAATATCGTAGAATTGACGGAATCCACATAATTCAGAGAGTTTCGAGGTATATAGAAGATTTCAATATAGTTAAAACAAAGAATTTTAACCTGAAAGAGATAAAAGCATTCTAAGCAATTCATAAAAGTTAAAAGTATCACATACAATTGAAAGAACTCAAAATAATTCGAAGGAATTCAATATGAGTTCAAAGAAATTCAAGTGAATTTAAAGGAGTCAATTAAATACCGGAATTTTCAGGTAGCCAAATCTTTTCAAAACCTGAATTTTTTCGGTACCCGAGCCTCTTCGAGAACCCGCAATTTTTCGAGCGCTTGAAACTACTTGGCCCGGCTCAAGCTCAGCCCGATCAAGCATCGGGCTTCGAGATTTGTGCACACCTCACATTAAGCAATGAACCAAAATTCCTAGACAAACCCCCCGAAATCGAAAGTTACCATTCGAGCTAAACTTCTAGTAAGATTTATATAGATGGTGTTAATGCGCTCAAATCCGGAGTAGCAGATGGGTTGATCGAATAATCGACAGTAGGTGCACGCTCAAAGTTCACATTGCCGAGGAACGCGCACGACTCGTCATATTTTTTGCGTGAAGTCAGATGTATAATGCGGAGATTCAGTAAACTCACGGCGCACAGTTTGTCAATCGAGATGACTTTACGCCTGAACTTCGCAAAAAAAAATTCCAGGTTAGGTACAGCGTCATAAGAGAAAAAACAGGATCAAAGAAGAAAAATATATTCCACAATTATCATCTATGAGCAGTGCAGACGATGAAATATTCCATATAATTTTTGCTGAAAAGATTTCTAGAGTAAACCCTCGTTGACTCGTATTCGGCTAAGACTTTATATTACAGAAAATTTATAACAAAATATATAATCTTCAAGACGAAGAAACTGCAAAGAAATAAATAGAAATGCCAGGCAAAAAATTACTGATAAGAATATTATATTAATTATTATTCAAATTCCAGAATATTAAACTTGTAACATTTTTAACCTAGAATGTTTTACAAACGGAATAAAACAATTTAAAATTTATTCTTCTTGAAAGTTATTAAAAGTTATAGGAAATTTCGCGACTTTTACAAGATTTATTTGGTCAATTCCCTGACTTTTAATTGGCCAGTAAAATTATCCGACTTTTTTAAAAATTGTTTTTGGCTAGGTTCATTTTTCACTCACCAGATTTCTCTAACGTGTAAAGTTGAATTCTTATTAAATTTATGTACAATTACTGCCGGTTATTTGTTTCATTTGCAAATTTCCAAAAATTACTTTGGGATTTTACGAAATCAGCAATTCCAGAATTCGAGAAATATAGATTTTCATGAAATTTTCACGCCATTTTATGATCAAAATTTCTCAAATATATAAAGATATTTTGAAATTTTGAGATAATTTACCATCTTTAGTTTATTTGGAATGATTTTAACGAATTTTCAAATTATTGCAGTGGCTGAAGGGATTTCGAAGAATTTCAAAGAGTTTCGATTCTTCTTCTTGTATTTTCCAACGGCCCCATGTGAAGGCTTGAAATATTACACAAACAAATTTCCGGAACCACTCTGACATATTACATCTCAGCGAACGGTCAAATTTCTCACTTGCGGAAAATAAAATATCAACTGCCAAGTACACCGCAGGATATTTTTCAGGTTATTGACCAGTGAAAGCTTTGCCCCTTCAAGAGCGCCGATGATCAGGACGATTACCTTAACAGAATATTTCGGGTATAACCGTCGCAGCTCTCTCATGAGGTCTTTATACCTCTCTTTCTTTGCATTCTCCTTGGCCATGAAAATTGACTCTATTTCCCTTGGAGCGTTTAGCGCAACATTATTAAGGTTAAAGCCGCAAGAATGACAGAGATGGATGGATCCTTTGGATGTAGATCATTCTCGCGTGAGTTCGAGAACTAGATAGTATGTGTCCTAGATGTTCGGGGTGTGCATGACATGCTCTGCAGCTATCATCAGGAATGTCTTGGCTTAAAATGTGACGACTGTATGCTAGAGTCGAAATAACACCATCTTCACATGCGAAAATAAGACGCTCCGTGCCCGACTTCAATCCGGGTGATGTAAGAAAAGCAAGCGTTAGCTTATACGGCCTCGACTGATTCCTCACATTTCTGTGGAAGACGCCGTGCATCTTCTTGTCGAGGAAGCGTTCACGGATGTTTTCCTTCGGTGCTTTCTTAATCCGTGCTTTCAGGAGTGAGTACTCGAGATGGATAAGATTTTATGCATTCTGCTCTCCCCTGAAATTGAAGTCAAGGTCGAGTGTTTCAGCAGCCTCCTTCGCTGCTTTGTACAGAAACGCTCATTTGCCCACTTCTTCGTACTTCCTGACCATTATAAGAAGAGGGTCTCGTCCATTTGCGACTATTTGTGCTGTACCAAAAATAATCCTGTTGTAAAGACATTCAAGATTCAGCATTCCTAGACCACCTTGACGGCGTGAGATGTAGAGTCGTGGGACAGAAGACTTAAGGTGCATGCTTTTGCTCATGTGCATTAGTTTTCGTGACCCGATATCAAGGGATCTGAACTCATCCTTCGTCCATGTAAGCACTCCAAACGAATAAAGTACAACCGGGACGGCAAGAATGTTTGTTGCAGGTACTTTGTTCCTCGCCGACAGTTCGGAAGACCAAATCTGTCAGATGAGACGATTGTATCTGCTTCGGAGAGTATCATTTATTGATGTCACGAGAATTCTAGATCAATCTAAAAAATCTATACCCCCTACCTCACACTTTTGCTTTCCTAACCGAGTGAGTCACGCCTACCACAAATGGGAAATGGCTTAATGCTATAATAATAACGTACATGAATGAAGGAGCCTCCGCCCCTTCTTTCCGAAACGAATCGTAACAAAATATCTTGACCCCTCCCTCCCCCTGGAGCTTTTACTTAATTTAGGTATAGTTCCTCGCCAATGAAACCATAAACTTTTCAACATAAGAGCTGAATCCTCAAATCTAAAATTCGTTTTCTTTGACATATTAGCAATCATTGTTTTGTTTCTTCTCAAATGTAATAGTCATTGAAACGAAGTACTTATCTCCGAGGAAGCCGTCCAATTAAACCGACCTCGTTTGACATTGGACGCGAATTCCAAAATTTGTCTCAATTCATAAGCAGCACTTTTATTTTTTCAGCTGATTGTAGTAATAATATGTAGCTGGGTCTTAGATCAATTAGTTTGTTAGGCTTTGTTATAATTCTTTTTATGATCGTTAGTAATTGAATCCATCAACTAGAAATTGATGAACAGTATTGATTCTTCCAGCTAGGGGCAGTGTAATTGTTTGATATCGATTGCTGAGATACCGATCCATGATGAAACTTTTCCAGGTTTATCAACTAGATGACAGATCTAAAGTTAAGTATTTTACGTAAATAAATTTTTAATGTTAATCAATAATTTCAATTGTTAATTAGAATTTCGCAGTCGCGTCGGAATTTGAAAGTATCAGAATTGTAGGAAAGCTAAGAAGTGGCATGAGTCTTTGGGCTGGGATTGAGGCTGACACGCGTCATTGTGTCGACATCATTGTACTAGGTTTAGCGCTTTCTTTGCCTTGTGGCTCTATTATGTTTGTTCTCTCTCTCTCTCTCTCTCTCTCTCTCTCTCCCCTCACGGTCATGTGGGGCAAGCAATTGAAAATTATTTTTAGGACACATGCATGATTTCAGCCCTTCGCGATGCCTATGAAGCGGGGCTTAAGATCTACTTTTTACTCCCTAGGGAGTGAAAAGTACTTTTTACACCCTAGGAACTGAAACGTGACGTCAGACGTGAATAAAGGAAATTATGCATCTATGTGCTCGCATTTAAATATGAGAACTGATCAAATTACCACAATTCACCGAAAATTTTCTTACATTTTTGGTAATTTTAAAAAATTAATCTTGGGTAATTTATGGTAAATTACCATATTTACCCGTGAGGTTACCATAAATTATCGAAACTTTTCATAAATTTCCGGAAATTTGTGGAAATTTTTACAAATGAATTTTGGTTAATTTATGGTAACCTACCATATTTACCGGTAATATTACCATAAATGACCGAAAATCTTCATAAATTCCGGAAAGTTTTAGAAATTAATTTTCGGTAATTTATCCTGAGTTATTATTTATTTATTTATTCTTTACCTGTAACATTACCATAAATTATCGAAACTTTGCATAAATTTCGGGAAATTTATGGAAATTTAAAAAAATTTATTTCGGTTAATTTATGGTAAGTTACCATATGTACCTGTAAAATTATCATTAGTGACCGAAAATTTTCATAAATTTTGGGAAACTTGTGGAAATTTCTAAAAACTAATTTTGGGTCAATTGCAGTAACTTACCATATTTACCGGTAACATTAGCATAAATGACCGAAAATTTCCTAAATTTTATGGAAATTTTAAGGAATTAATTTTGTGTCATTTATGGTAGGTTACCGTATTTACCGGTAATATTACCATAAATGACCGAAAATCTTCATAAAATTTCGGAACTTTTTAAAAATGAATTTTTTGTAATTCATGGTAAGTTACCATATTTACCTGTACAATTACTATAAATAACCAAAAATTTTCATTTTATGGTATTTTTTAGAAATTAATTTTCGGTAATTTGTGTTAAGTTATTATATTTACCTGTAAAATTACCATAAATTATCGAAACTTTGCATAAATTTCCGAAAATTTATGGAAATTTAAAAAAATTAATTTTGGGTAATTTATGGTAAGTTGTCATATTAGCCTAAAAATTTATCATTAATGACTGAAAATTTTTAAAAAATTCCGGAAATTTGTGAAAATTTTTAAAAATGAATTTTGGTTAATTTATGGTAACTTACTATACTTACCGGTAATATTATCATAAATGTCCGAAAATATTTATGAAATTCCGCACATTTTTTAAAAAGAATTTTGGGCAGTTTATGGTAAATTACCATATCTATCTATAAAATCACTATAAATGACCGAACATTTCCATAAATTTCAGAAATTCATACACATTCTTAAATTAAATTTTGGGAAATTGATGGTAAGTTACCATGAATCACCTCTAAAATTACCGTAAATGACCAAAAATGTCCGGCAATTTTTTTATTGATTTTTTGGTAATTTGGAATAAGTGAACATAAATTTCATGCTTCTTTATTTAAAATCTAGTATGGACTGAAATCAGGAGTGTATTTCAAGAAATGTCTGAAATAATCCAGTTGTTATAAAAAATATCGTATACGCCAAGCCTCCGGATCAGAGTTGGGTAGTAACTTGTTAAAAGTAACTAAGTTACTGTAAAGTTATGTTATTTGTAACTTTTAGGGAGACTTCGTTACTTTTTTAAAAAGTTACTTGAAGCGAACTTTAATTTTAGTTACTTTGAAGTTACCTTGTGTGTTTTTTATATTATCTTCTATTAGGAAATCTTTGCGGGTCAGTTATGGGGAAAAAATTTATCTCTTCTATTTGAGAATTCAGCTATTTTCTTGAAAATTCATCTTTTTTGCTTGAATTCAACTGTGATTGATTTCAAATTGAAATATATTTTGATTGCAATAATATCAACTATTATATTTTTTGTTGAGAATTCATCAATTTTGTTGAAAATTCAACTATTTAAAAGTTTAAAAGTTTAAAAGTTGGCCTGTGTTGTTAAAAATTCAGTTCTTCGATTGAAGATTCATAATTGTATTTGAAAATTCATCTCACGTTGAAAATTCAACTATTTTCTTTCAAATCCGATTTGTTTTCGAGAGTGGAGAAATCAAATCTTTTTGTAGAAAATTCAACTTTTTGGTAATTTACAAGCAAATAGTTTAATTTTCTACCAAAAGATTTGATTTCTCCACCCTCCAAAACTTGAAAGAAAATAGATGAATTTTCAACGTGAGATGAGTTTTCAAATAAGATTCTGAATCTTCAATCGAAAAACTGAATTCTTAACAAAATAGGCCAACTTTTAAACCGGTAGATATGTTTTCACCAGAAAAGACAAATTTAAAAAAAATAGATGAAGTCTCTACAGACACTTTTTTACCAAGAGTGATAAATTTCCCAACCAAAATCAAAATTTTACAGAAAGACAAGACATAGTTGAATTTTCAACAAAAATAACAAATTTGAGTTTTTTTTTTACCAAAGAGATCAATTTTGAAATGAAAAAGTCGAACTTTGAAACAAGAAACAAAAAGTTTCCAATTAATTGTTGCATTTTCAAGCCAAGAAGACGAATTTTCTACAAAACAGTTGTATTTACAAATGGAAAATATGAATCTTCAACAAAAAACTTACTTTTCTACTAGATAAAATAGTTGAATCTTTAACAAAATGCATGAATTTTCAAACAAACTAGATAAATTCCCAACAAAAATATAATAGTTGATATTATTTCAATCAAAAAATATTTCAATTTGAAATCAATCACAGTTCAATTCAAGAAAAAAACGATGAATTTTCAAGAAAATAGCGTTGAAAATTCAACTTTTTTTTTTTTGAAATTCGATTTGTTTTGGAAGGTGGAAAAATCAAATCTTTTGGTAGAAAATTGAACTATTTGGTTGAAAATTACCTTTTTTGTTCCAAATTAATATTTTCGTTGTGAAAATTCAATCATATGGTTAAAAATTCATGTTTGAAAATGCTGGAAAATTCAACTGTTTGGTTGAGAATTTACTTTGTTGTTGAAAATTCACCTGTTTTGTTGGAAATTAGTTTTCTGGTTTGAAAATCCTAGGAAATTAACTTTCTGATGGAAATTAATACTTCCTGTATGGAAATTCAACTAATTGGTTGGAAAGTCATGTATTTCGTTTAAAATTTAAGTATTCTGGTAGAAAGTCAAAATTTGGTCGGAATTTAATTTTTCTTCGGAACTTTAACTTTTTTGTTGAAATTTAACTATTTTGTAGAAAATTCGTCTTTTTGGTTTTAAAATGCTAGATAATTCAACTATCAGGTTGAAAATTTACTTTGTTGTTGAAAATCAAAGTGTTTTGTTGGAAATTAGTTTTTTGGTTTGAAAATGATAGAAAATTAACTTTTTGAATGAAATTAATACTTTTTGTGTGCGAATTCAACTATTTGGTTGAATTTTCATGTATTTTGTTTAAAATTTAAGTATTCTGGTAGAATGTCCAAAATTGGTCGGAAATTAACTTTTTTGTCGGAAATTTAATTGTTTTGTAGAAAATTCGTCTTTTTGGTTCTGAAATGCTACAAAATTCAACTATTTGGTTGAAAATTTACTTTGTTGTTGAAAATTCAACTGTTTTTTCGGAAATTAGTTTCTTGGTTTGAAAATGGTAGAAAATTAACTTTTTGATGGAAATGAATACTTCTTGTATGGAAATTCAAATATTCGGTTGAAAAGTCATGTATTTTGTTTAAAATTTAAGTATTCTGGCCGAAAGTCCAAATTTGGTCAAAAATTAACTTTTTTCGGAAATTTAACTTTTTTGTTGAAATTTCGTCTTATTTGTTTGAAAATAGTAAAACATTAAACCGCTGGGTTGAAAATTAACTTTTTTGTTACAAATGATTATTTTCGATGTGAAAATTCATATATTTTGTAAAAAATTCAAGTATACTGGTAGTCCCAATTTGGTCAAAAATTACCTTTTTTGTCGGAAATTTGAACCTTTCTTAGAAAATCCAACTATTGGCTCAAAATTTACTTTGTTGTTGAAAATTCAACTGTTTTCTTGGAAATTACTTTTTTGGTTTGAAAATGGTAGAAAATCAACTTTTTGATGGAAATTGATACTTCTTGTATGGAAATTCAAATATTTGGTTGAAAAGTCATGTATTTTGTTTAAAATTTAAGTATTCTGGAAGAAAGTCCAAATTTGGTCGAAAATTAACTTTTTTTCAGAAATTTAACTGTTCTGTTGAAATTTAGTCTTTCTGTTTTGAAAATAGTAGAAAATTAAACTACTGGGTTGAAAATTAACGTTTTTGTTGAAAATTATTATTTTCGGTGTGAAAATTCATGTATTTTGCAAAAATTCAAGTATTTTGGTAGAAAATCCCAATTTGGTCGAAAATCAACTTTTTTGTCGGAAACTTAACTCTTTTGTAGAAAATTCGTCTTTTAGGTTTTAAAATGCTAGATAATTCAACTATTAGGTTGGAAATTTATTTTGTTGTTGAAAATTCAACTGTTTGCTAGGAAATTACTTTTTTGGTTTGAAAATGGTAGAAAATTAACTTTTTTGATGGAAATTAGTACTTTTTGTATGGAAATTCAACTGTTTGATTGAAAATTCATGTATTTTGTTTAAAATTTAAGTATTCTGGTAAAAATTCCAAATTTTGTCGAAAATTCATTTTTTCAGATCAAAAAAATTTCTTAGTTTTTTGGCAAAAATAAGAATATTTGGTTAATAAATGTGACTCAATAATCTTGCTTTATATAACGCCTATTTTTTTTTTAATTAAGTTTTTGTGAATGAGCATCGTAGTTATTTTGATTTTCAAACTATAAAATTGAGGAAGTTGAAAAATGTTTTTTTTTTTACCAAAGAGATAAATTTTGAAACGAAAAAGTCGAACTTTGAAACAAGAAAGAAGAAAATGTCCACTGATTTGTTGCATTTTCAAGCCAAGAAGATGAATTTTCTACAAAACAGTGGTATATATTCAAATCGGAAATATGAATTTTCAACAAAAAAGTTACTTTTGTACCCAATAAAATAAAGGCGAAACACTTTACGTGTTTTTATACTATCCGGAAACTCACATGCCAAACCTTGCAAGACCCACTGCACAGTAACATATGTTGAAAAAGTTCACTTTTTTTGTACACGTAAATGTTGAATTCAAATATTTCAAACCTATTTCGAAAAATATTTTTAAAAATTATCACAATTTCGACTACAATTTTGTCAAACATGTGTTACAAAACTTGTAACACGTGTTGGCGAAAATTTCAGTTTTTTCCTACGCGAATAGATTAAATTCAAATCTTTTAACAGCATTTGTCATGAACAAATTAATTATTACAGCTTGCACTGAATTTTTTGCTGACATATGTTACGAAAATGATAACATATGTGAGAAAAAAATTCAGTGAAATTCAATTTATCGGTATACGTAAAGCTGGAATTGAAACCTTCTAAACATATTTTGGCAAAAATGTTGCGAAAAATGCACCAAGATAATAACATATGTTTCACCTGTTTCAAAATGAAATGCAAATTTTCGAATATAATCAATATCTGGATATCAGATATATATATATATATATATATATATATATAAAATATAAAATAAACACACGGAGGAAAATGGATGTTCAAATCTAGATGTTCAAAGGGTAAGATTGTACTGGCTAACATGCAGATATTAATGCCGAACATCTACTATCTTTTTGAGATGTTGGGCGTAAAAAGATTTTGATGTTCGATTGAAACACATTCAGATGCTAAAATCGTTCGAACGCATGCGCATCGCGCATTGGAATTTCACGACTATATATTTTGGATATTACAATTATGGAATATTACAATTTTGAATCATTTCCAAAGAATAAAAATTATCTATCCCTAATTAAAATTGGATTACGACTTTCTTTTGTCTACACGACGGAACAAGGTTCTTAAGTTTGAGGTTATATTGACTCGAAAACATTTGACAACATGTTTGTAAACTTAAAATAAATTTTGAGTTTAGGTAACCTAAAATACAAATAATTTTAAATTCTGATCAGAGATCATTTGTTCTCAGCTGACTTACCCAGTTTTTATTTTTTATTTTGAATTACAAATATTAAACATAACCTCATCTTCACTGAATGTATCATCTGATCGACATTTCATCCCCTTATCTGTTCTTCGTTTATGTACGAACATTCAAGTTGAATTTTAAATTCAAAAATAAGGTATCAATTAATTCTTCAAATAATCAGAAATAAGTAAAATCTTCAAATATTTACAGCCGTTATTTGACATAACCATCATCCTTTCCTTTGTATATTGGAACAATAATCGCCTTTTTTCAGTCATCTGGAACTTCCCTCATCTCGGTACATATATTTATCAACTCGCACAGCCTTTCAGTGTTAGCCTTTTATTTATCACATTAATTATGCAAGATGCATCGCAGGATAATGCTTCAGGAAAATTTAGAAGATTCCTGAATGTTATAAATTAATCTGAAATATTCCTATTAGATAGGGCATGAAATCTGCTTGCACGAACTTCACTAGAAATCAAATTAGCTGTGAATTCGCTCTCGGGTGTCATCACTTTGGCTTCATAATTATATGGTGCTCATTCAATCAGCACTCGGCTCATAAGTTCTCTTATTTCCAATAAAATATATTAATATTATATATTTTTATAAATAATGGTGTGAGTTTTAAAATATAATTGGTGAAAATAAGCCCTTCAAATTTAATCAATCTATCTGCAAATATCTTTAAGTTATCGTTCTAACGAAAAGGGACACATGTATCCGGACAATTGCTTAAAACGTTGCATCAGTGATTTATCAATTGATAAACGTTTATTCTTACGGCTGCAAAGCTTCGTCTATGAGAAAGCGAAAATACAAAATATGTATTATTAAAATAAAATACAAACTCGAGAGCGGACCAGATAGTGGTGTTTTTATATATTTAGAACAATCCCTCAAAATTTAAATACCCTATGTAGTTTAGTTATAAAATAAGACAGAGAAAAAATGTATTGGGAAGTTGGTTATTTCAAAGGACATATTTGACCACATATAGATCCTTTCCTATTTAAAGTAGTTTAAAAATATTGTACGTAGTAAACATATTTAGAAGAGGCTTAACTAGGCTAGGATATACAAAGATGTTCCAGGACAGTGAGAAAAATATTTTTACGATTGTGGAACATTCTCAAACGGTTTTGAAAATTCTAAAAAGTTTAAAAACATTCGATAAGATTCAGAAAAATATGCGGCAATATGAGTAAGTATTTTGGAATAGTATATCGGTACCTTCACGATGAACTCTTTAATCTGGGGTTAGCAGTGTAAACTTTAGATTCTTGTTTTGTGTTGGCACTTAACGCGGCTGCGCTTACGTGGCGCTACGGGCCAGCACAAAACGAGATTAGAGAGTTTAGACTGCTGATCCCAGATTGGATAGTATAGCATGGATGAACCGATGTAATATTAAAATAGATTATAGAATATTTCTAGACAAATGCTTTCTGAATATTTTTCTTTCTGTTAAAGACTCTACAAGATTATAATCTTAGAAATACACCCTTAATAACTTAGATTTTTCGTTACCATCTCGACGATTTTTAAATGGTCTACAATATACAAAATTTGTTCGTACACTCTGGAATATTTCAGAACCCTATACAAGAATTTGAAACTTCGGAACCGCGTTCCAAATATTTTAAATATTTTTGAAACATTCTTGAAACTGTAAGAAATGTATAGAAAATTCTGTAGTATTTCAGATCACTTTGAAAAATATCAGAAAGCATCATAGAGGAATCGGGAATCATCATAAGATAACTCAACTTCCTTTATGTAAAAAAATCGAAAAAGTACAAAGGATTCTGGAATATCTTATGTTTTTCTGAATTTACTACTAATACAATTACTAAAATTTTCACTAAAGCAGATTTAGAGAGAATATTATTTGACTTTCTATTAAATTGCCAGCTAAGAATAAAAAAATATTTCCAACTCATACATTGAATTTAATTGATTTTCCTGTACTCATATGAACAATATTTAGGCAACTCTATTAATTTTGAAACCATTAAAAACGATTAAGCAAGTCACGAGAAGCATCGACTTTCTCATACACACACGCTTACATTAACTTCGCTAAATTAAACCACTTCATGAAATAAAAATTAAACAAATTTCATTCGCCGATATAAATCAAGGTAACTCTGTATATTTACTTTACGCGTTGAAACTAATTAAAAACTCGACGATTTTTGATGCTTTGATTAATTAAAAACTTAGTTCTATCAGCAAATGTTTTCTCAACTTTTGACAGAAATATTTGTAATCTACTTATTACTTATTTATCAGATTTATTAATTAGATTAGAAAGAATTCTTAATTTAAACTTACTATATATTAATAACGAAGATTATGAAAAATATATAAGCTAATTGACTAAATGAAAATAGATCTCAACTGAGAAAAATGTTTGGTTGGCCGAAGAAAGTTTTGGTTGTCCCAGCCAACTTTTTTTGTGGATATAACAAAGCATGTTAGTGTCTGAACAAATAAATTTTGTAGAATTACCCAAACTTTTGTAAAAGCAATACAATTATTTGATGTAACTAACAATATGGTTTTGTTGAAGAAATATTTGTATTCTTCAGATATAATAAAGTATCTCATTTATGCGAGAAAACGCTTAAGTGATCAAAATAAACTGATTCAATAAAATGCGTTAAATTTGAAAAAAATTTGCTTCATTCATCACAATTAAATTTCATCATGATAATCCATGTTCACAGGTAAAATTTTGATTACCTGAAACGCTTTTCCTCAAACTAAATGTATTTTACTGAAACAGCATAGGTCGATTTTCAACAAAAAATGGTAATAATTGATATTTCAATGAAGAAAACCAGGCAGTTACATTTGCAACCAGAAAATATAACATTACTACCAAATGATATGAATTTTTAACTCAAAGCACAAATTTTCAAAAAAGTTAAATTTTCAACAAAGAAAGATTTTTCAGTCAATAAAGAAAAAAATGTCATCCAAAATATTGAATTTTCAGGCCAAAAGGACTTTCCATCAAAGAAGATAATTTTCTATAAAAAAGACGAATTTTCAACCAAATAAATAAATACGTAACCAAATAGTTGAATTTTTAACACAGGAAAATGATTTTCTACCAAAAAGATGAACTTTCAACAGAATACATACGTTTTTTAATGAATAGGTAGGTACATTTCCAACCAAGAAGATTAATTTTCTTTCAAAAAAACTAAATTTTCAAGTAACTATATAAATTTTCAACCAATTAGTTTAATTTGAAATCTCCAATAAAAAAATAGTTCTACAAAACAGTTGAATTTTCTAACAAGCGGTGTAATTTTTAAGCTAAAAAAGCGAGTTTTCTACAACACATTAGGTTTTTCAAACAGCAAATATTCATCCACAAAAGATTAAAATTTAATATTAAAAACTGTTCAATTTAACCGAAATAGAGAAATTTTCAACGAAATATTTAGAACCTTAACTTGAATAGATCAATTTTCAACCAAAGAGTTCAATTTTCAACCAAAAAATTGATTTCATTAAAAAAAAGCTGCGTCTAGACGTCCCGAAAAGTTGGGACAAATTGCCAAGCGTATGAAAAGTACTTTACTACTCATCCCGAATTTCGGTACGACGAGACACTTCGTAAAAATTTTTTTTTGATAAAATAGATTAATTTTCAACCAACAACATTGATTTCATACAAAAAAAGACGAACTTTGAACAAAATACATCAATTTTTATCCAACCAGTTGAATTTTCGACTAAAAAAGATACATTTTCCACCGAAAATGAAATAGTTGAATTTTCAGTTAAAAACAATAGTTTTAAACAAAAATATGAATTTTCTACCAAAAACTTACCAGTTGATATTTTAACCAAAAAAGATTTGAATTTTGAATGTAGGACTGTTAAATTGAATAAAAAGTAGAATTTTCAACAAAACTTTTGAATCTTCAACTAAAACAGATTGGTTGACAATTTCAGAAAAGACCTTATGTAATTTCTGGATGACCCCTTGCATAGTTATTCAATAATTTATTCTTATTGCATGAATTTATGATTATTACATTTAATATTAATACTAATAGTTTTCCTAATTTTATCAGGTAAATTACGAGTAAAACTGTTGCAAATATCAATAAAGTAAAATTAGTATTCAACGAAATTTTGTTGTATGACCTAAATATATTTTTTCTTTACACAAACCACTTTTTTAGTAGTCACAGCCAAATTTTTGGAAAACAGACAAAAACTGCTCAACAAAATTATTTTGTTACCGATATTATTTTTTTGGTATACGTTTATGTAATGATACTATGAAAGTATTATTATTTTTTTTAGTCGGTGAAAAAATTCTCTCTAGCTTCGCTGGGGTACGAACCAAGGTCTTCAGATTGCCGGTCTGGTGCTCTTACGAACAAAGCTACGGAGAGGGTGATATTAATTTTTCCCACACCCCTACAAGAGAATCTCGGTGAAATTAACCATTTTCATTCTTGTACGTGATTCCAACTCCATAATAAGATTTAATTTTGATGTTAAAATTTTGGTTTGCAGTTTATTCTCTAAGAAAATTCTCTTGTCTGTGAAAAATGAATCTCGTCCTCTCCGTAGCTTAGTTGATAAAAGCACCAGTCCCGCAATCTGAAGACTTGGGTTCGTATCCCAACGGAGCTAAAGAGAAATTTCCACAGAAAAAAAATTAATACTTCAATAGTATTAATGCATACCAGTAGACCAAGAAAAATAACATCGGCAACAATTATACCTATCACTGTTAAAAAACTCTAGCATCGAAATTGAAAAAAAATGATTTTTACACCTTAACTTTATTTTCTCAAATAAAATGCGAGGAGTGAACTCACTCGTTTCTTCAAATAATCTTTGTTGAATCTACCAATCCATATAACTGAAGCAGAGCTGCTCCGGTCACGGGCCAATGACCAATGAGTTAATATTTGGCTCCAAGTGTTTCAGTAAAGAAGAAACACATCTCGAGAGAAGTAAGTTTTAGTTCTATCCATTCTGACACGATGTTACGTATAATTCTACCGGCTCTTTTTATAATAGCGTCAACAGTAGCGATTGGAAACGACCCAGTACTATTATTCCCACAAGGCACGGTCCTTCAGGTATTGAAAGTTCCTTTATATTAATTTTAATTCCGTTAATAAGCATCGGAACGTAATCTTTGATCATGAAAACATTTCCTAAATTTCTATTGTTTTTCAGTTTATAAATAAAATTCAAAATTACACTGCAGTCGAAAATTGTCGGTACGACTAGCGCGAGTATTATCAAAAATCACTGCTGATTTCGAAATGTGATTGATCGTTCAAAAAAGTAGCCAGAAAATGTTTTGAAAAACCGTTGGAAAGCTCACCAAATTCCACGTCAAATGATTCCTAATAATGATATTTTTTACCTTCTAAAGATACTATACTACGTGTCCAGATAGAAACAAAATTCAAGAATTTCTTGAATTTTGTACCTCGACTTCAACTCGTGGCATCATCTAGGAAAGTTGTAGCAAAAATATAAAATTTATACCACACAGTTTTTTAAGTTTGAACTTTAATTCCAGCCGATGAAACTTGAAAATTTTCCATGGGCTTCACTGATTTGACTAAAAATGTCCAAGCTTGTCTGCGTCAAGTTTCAATCGGCGAGCACCGCCGTACATTAACTTCAACAAACGATGTGACTTAGGAAACTTGTGGAAAAATTGAAATTAACAGGACGTAATCCTTGAAATCTTATTTTTAATTCAAGCAAATGAAACTTCAAAAATCTTCACGGGTTCCCAAGATATGACAAAAAATTTCCATGCGTGTGTGCGTTTACTCATATCTCAGAAACCAGTGCAGATTTTTTAAGTCTTATCTTCTTGACTTGCAGGTAAATCTTCAGAGAATGTGTGGTATAAATTTCAGATTTTTCTATAATTTTCCTAGGTCCGTCCACGAGTTGAAGTTGTTGTACAAAATTGGAGAAAATCTTCCATTTTTTTTTAACTTTTCACCCGGTATATTCGTTTAAACAGATAAAATATATCTCTATTAGGGGTCTTTCAAGTAATAGCGTTTCAAAGTCAGTAGAGATTTTTAATAGTACTCGCGCTAGTCGTACCGATTTGCACAAGATATTCATGGAAAAGATAGAATCGAATATAAAAAATTGCACACATGATATTTCAATAATAATTCTTTTACTATAGGGCTTATATTTTATGTTTGAAGGAAGCTAGAATATGCTTCGACACTTTATGCAGTTTTTATGACATTTTATGGAGCATAAATATCTCTGCTTGACAGTACTTGTATTACGACGACAATTATTTCCAGAGCAGTGATTTTTATTATCCAACGTGATGAGATTAAAAGATTGATTTTTAATATTTTCGAAAATATTTTTTTAAAAATAGTTCAAGTTTAAGAGTCTTAAATTTAACAAATAGATATTTCGAAATCTTCAAGTATTCTGATTAGATGGTTTGGCACTGACAATTTTTATTGATTGGTTTAATCATTTACTTGATTAAATATAATCTAAAATCCATGATAAAATTTTTTATTCAAATAAAAAGTGATTTTTAAGTAATTTTATTCGTATTTGGTAAGTCTAACTTCGTAATTTAGTTTCCTTTACATTAACTTTGAGAGAAAACTCAGTAATAATGTTTGGTAATGATTCAGAGTATGTTAAACCTTATCAAGCCTTTTTGTAAAAACTGAATTCAGCAGTGCTTCTTAATTAGAGCGCCAGTTAGTTTGCTTGAAATCTCGGATATTTTCTACCTTAAAAATAAAAGGCAATCCTTTGCTGCCTGGTGAACTTGGTTTGCCGAAAAAAACTTTTCTAACATTAGCCCTTCACTTAGAAAAGCGCATCAGTAAATATTCATAAAAATAGTTTGACCTGCTAATTTTAATTGAGTTACTAAAAGTTAAGTCTTATAATTAATAATAATATTTGAATATTTTCATTCACTTTGTTCACTTTGAAATTCCTTGTCTTTGATTTTCAAGCTATTAATTCTGAACTTTAGGTTGAAATGAGTTAGTTTTAAAAATCGTGATGCACAATTTGAAAATTAATCAATTTTAGCGACTTAGTTCCAAGATATTAATTTAAAAATGCTTTATTGTCTTAACGAAGTTTCGAATTGTTTAATTTTTAACGCTTTAAGTTTCAATTGAATCATTTTGAAAGTTTTCAATTAGAAAGAATATAAGAATAATTGAATGTCACTTGATACTACATGGAAAAAAAATTAATATTGAATCAAAAAAATATCGTTAGGAATATGGATGATACAACATTTTCTTGATAGAAGAAAATATTTCTTGTCTCAAGCAAATGTACTAGATTGAAGAAACTTGATTTTCTTGATTTTCTTGGATCAGGAAAATATTTTATGTCAGTATTCCTACCGATATTTTTGTTATTCAATGCTAATTTTTTCCGTGTACATCATATAATACTCAATAATAATATATTTATCATATTAAAAATTTCTATAATTTCAATTTAAAATTATGTTTTCTAATGATCAGTTATAATACAGTTCAATTTCCGAGGACTTAAAACTAAAGTAATTTTGCTTCGAAATTTCTTAATTATTGTTGGATGTTTCCAATTTCAAATTTCACAATTTTGTAGTTATACATTCAAATATTAAAAATTTCAGGACATTTTCACTATTAAATCTTTCAAAATTTCATATTGAAAGCCTTGATAGTCAGACTTTAGTTTAACAATTTTAGATTGTTTGGTTTTAGTATTAAATGCACAAAATTATCTGATTTCAAATTTTTTTAGAAATCATAGAGTATCAAATTAAAAGATTTGGTAGTTGTAAAATTTTCAGTTTAAATGATTCGTGATGAGAACTCTCAATTAAATGTTTCCAGAATAAATACAAAACAATGACAATTTAAGATAATCTTTTCTCAAATGCAAGCGTTAAAAAGAGATGATTTTAGAACTGGGCGTTGCAAATTATTTTTGTATTATTTAAAAATGTTTCAAAACATTAAACACTTTAAACTTGAGTAAAAAAACAATTAGAAGATTTTTGAAATTTTTTGATTTCTCATAGTCGCGCGACCATTAGCAGCATGCAAAATTCATATCCATCATAAATACATTCCTTGATCTCTAAGTTTTATATTTTTATATTCCCTTGGTGGGTTACCCTTAATTTAAAAATATATATTTATTTCAAGCAATATGGACATTTTTTCGTTTTCGAATATCTCATTGTCTAAAATGGTATACTTGTTGGCTATCAATAGATAATTTACAATTTTCGAATTTCAGAATTTTTAACATCGAAACATTCAATTTGGAAATAATGTTTCAATTCCTTTGGATTTCGAATGATCCTATTTTAAAAATTATAATTTGAAGATATAACATTTCTATTGTTTTGAAACGGTCCTATATTTGAAATTTCAATCTAGTTTCATGCAATTTTGAGATTCTTTGGTTCAAAATACAATTCTTTAATTTTGAACACTTTGAATTAAAAATGAGACAATTTGAACTCCTTTCTGATGCAATTGTTAAATTTTCAAAATTTTAGTTTGCATTTTTTTCAGTTTGTGAGATTCTGATTTTAAAATTTGTAGTTTCAAACACATTAAATTTTTAATTATTCAAGTATGAACACTTTTATTTAGAAATGATACAAGTTCAAATTCTTTTTATTCCATTAGAAATATTTCCCGTTTTCAAAATTATTAATTATTAATTGAAGGGTAGCATTACAGAAGTAGATAATCAACATTTTAATCAAAAATGTGGTAATTGCATACGAAATTCTTGAAAAATCAAATGAACATTATAGTAAAAGGATGTTTTCAAAATCTCGTTTTTTGATACAATAGTTTTTTTTATTTCAACAAAATTTTAGTTGAAGCTAAGTTAAAGTTTCAACGTAGTAATAATTTTTTTCAACCTTTTAGCATTTATATTTCTTGAAATTATTATTATCATTTAACTACAAAAAGTATATATATTTTCTCATTTTTTTTTGATTTTCAGCAAAAAATATCTGTCGTACTGTGATTACGTGATCTTCAATTTTGATTTTCTTAGTGTAGAATGATTCTTATGGATAAAAAATGGTTAGTTCTCTTTTACCATTTCCACATCTCAGAAGAATGTTTTTTTTTTGCAAAAAGTTAAAAATTCTATTTTTAATCGCTATACAAAGCCAATTTTGAAAACACATGAAATCTTAGCCTTAAAATTCTCGATCGATGTTCTCGAAATTGGCTAACTGTTTTACCTTAAAATTTATTTATTCTTATCCAAATATTTAATTTCTAGGGAGTATGCTTCATCTTTTACTTTTGTTTTATCTTTAGGTAGTGATTTCGATTTCACAGAATGCTTTTTCGTTCACGTGAAAATTCCATATTTTGTTGGTTATCTATTTTTTTATTGCCACCCTTCAATTATTATTATTTCAAACATTTTTTAAACTTAAAATTGAAAATTTTGTTTCATAATGGTATTTACTGCCAGTAACTAAATAATTCCGAACCTAGGCTCATAATTGCATGTTTATTTAGCTAATATTTGGCGCTTCTGTCCCAATCGACATGAGCAAAAGAGGCGGTTTAGCATTCTCATCTGGATTCCAATTCAATTATGCCCTGCCATGGAATGTCTCTCAATTCGAACCCATGTCCGTTTCCGCCAGGCAAAGTCGCAATTTAGAGCTGGAAGATATATATTCGACTTTGGAAAATTTACTTGAAGAGTAAGTAAAATTTCTTCAATTATATTCCTATTTAATTTCCTCATCTAATATTTTATTCGAATAAAAATATTACCTTGAATAATTTATTACATATCGAAAATTATAAGTAGAAGGTACCAGTACGAGGTGGATACCAATACGACCCGAATAATGGGGAAAAGAGACTAGGTTTTAAAGAAAAATTTTTGTAGAATTTTTTTATTAGTATCAATATTGAAAACGAGTTTTATTATTAGCCTTCTTACCATTAACAATGCTATTCTTTAATTGAAAAATTGGAATTTTATTTTGACCAGGCGATGCGCATTTTTGTCTGCTGACCAGGGTATTATAATTTTAGGAGTTAAATTGCTTTCAATACTTTTTTACTTCTATTCATCAAACTCTTGGCTTCAAAACTGTTAAATGATTAATATACTAATTTTCATCAAAAATATACTTTACGTTAGGTTAGGATAAGGTATCAAAGTAACGTTTCTAGTTTCAGGTTGCGAGCACAAACAAGCAGGTCCTATTAAACAAACAACTTTTAAATATATATAATGAGGTCAATGCCTCATACCCACATAACCGCAGAAAATCATTTGTAGTTTGTAGCTCGTATCGCTTTTATAATATATTAAAAATAATCAGTGTTTAAATAAAAAAAAATGATTTTGAATAACAGTTTTGGATTATTGTTATACGATTGTATACATACAATATCCTTCCACAACTGATCGAAAAGGTTTAAAATATCAATATTCACTTCGTACCAGGAAAGTACTACCTGAATAAAATAGCAACGTGTAAAAAGTATAAAATATATTAAGAATGGCTAATAAAAACAATATTATACTCTTCCCACTCGCTAATCAATGATCAATATTACTGCTTAAAAAGTTTTGCATTCCACCTCGTACTAGTTTTTTCTATAATACTTTAATGATAATAATTTTAAAAGCAATGATTAAATCCAACAATCAATATATAAATGACAATTAGAGAAGCAATCATCCGCATTGCCACTGAATCCTAACAAATTATAGAACAATCGTAATCAAGTACAATTGAAATTCACACATTTGCATAGAACATGAGTTCATTATATGCTTGGAGAGAAATGGTTAAAATCCTGACAAATAATGATTCTGATTGAGAATTGATATTAATGATATTATTTTACATGAATAATTTCGATTTAATTTCTGGTAATTATTAACAGTTTAATGAAAGCAGTGCTTGAATTCAACTGCCACTCAGCGCATCTCTTGCTCACGTAAATATGAGCCTTAAAGGGATCAAAGGGATCTGAGATAAGGACGGCATTTCAAAGATAATTAATTGGGATAAAGGGATTTAAGCTAGTGGTTTGCGTAATAATAGACCAATTGAGAAACGCTTCAGCGTCAACGAGCAAATGCTGATTCTGCATCAAATTCCCGTATGATTATTATTAAGCCATTACTGACGGCCATTGTGGACACGAGTTGCGGTCAGGGCTGTTAGGTTCAAGGAGCGCTTGATAATCATATGAGATGAAAAACAAATTTATTATTATTAATAACGTTACTTTTGGCACTTTTAATTTGATTTTTATTAAAGTAAGAATTATGAAATCTCTTTCTCTTTGATATTCCTTAATTTTCTATCCAGCCTACTTTTGATTGCATAATATCCAGTTTTAAACGTTTCAATTTCAAAGAGACAAATTTTGCAATTTTCAAGTTTACCAATTGAAATTGTTCAAATTAAGGCAATATAAAATCGAAAACTGTGACTTGGACTTGAATTTCGACAAATTAGTATTTCCTTATCTAAAAGCTATGAAAAGAGCTCTGTTAGTGACAAATTAGACCAATTGCCAGTGGGACAGTATCCTGAAAATGCGGCCAAACCGTTTAATTGAATTTTACCATTTTGTTGTGCAATATTTTTTATTTTTATCAATTCGTTTTTAATTTATCGACGTGGTGAAGTAAGTCTTTCTGTCAACCGAGAAGTACAGAATTTTAGTGTGTAAATTCAAGGTATAAAAAAATGTTAAAAAAATATATAAGCTAATTCTTTGACGAATAAGTTCTATGAAATATTTTCTTTGAACCCTGAAAAAACCTTCTGTCAATTTCTGATATTTTTGTAGTTACGAGTAGATTTGTGTCGAATCAAGTATAAGCTTATTTTCAGATAAATAATAGAGAGTTACGAAGAGATATAATTATTCTCCTTTTTTAGTGTTTTTGAATACAGAAATAAATGACTATAAGCAGAAATCATTTACATGAAATGATCTCTATTTTAAATAAGAGAAATAAATATATAATAATTATTGAATTGCAAAAAAAAAATAACATAGAATGCTCTTTGAAGTGACTATGAATAAGTCTTACTGCATAATATAAGATACGAGTATGTCTTATAATACTACAAAAGCCCTTAAAAGCAATATTCAATCAAATATAAATAAAATAAATTTAACAAAATCTTCCTGGTATCAATAAAAGATTAGAATTTGAATTATGGTATTTCTTTATTACTTTAGACATGGAATTTAGAAGTGCAAGAAGAAAGCTTTGTGAGGTTCTCGGTGAGAAAGTTGCTCTTGGGAAAGTAATAAAAATAATAACTAGACTCCTCAAGAAGCATAACAAGTTTTTGTATGCATTCCGTGATGGTTTATGAAAAAATTCACTATTTTGCATACGCCTCTTCTTAATTTTGGAGATCAATTGCAACATTCCTAATCAGCAACCTCAAAAATGACTATTAACAAATTTGCACAATAATTAGATGTTTTTTGTTGGTAAAAGTGTCCGACATTGTGGACCTTCCATCTTGAATTTTGCCTTTATATTACAAAATTCGTAATCAGCTACCCTAAAATCCACTAACAACATATTTTCAGGCAAATTTCATATTTCGTTGGTAAAATCGCCCCCTATTTCACATAAAATTACAAAATATTTCAAAAGTTTGAATTCAGAATTTCTCAATTTTGAATCATTATCATTTCAAATTTTAGAAATTAATGAGGTGTAGCTTCACCGATTTGAATACTGAAAGCTTTATTACACATTATGAATGGCTCATTTCAGATTTGTCAATTTTAAACATTAAAAATGTAAAATTTTGTAATATTCTTATATAGGACAATGATCCATTCTTGAGTATTTTCCATTCTGAATTTCTCACTTTTAATGAAGAAAGCTTCAAATTCAAAATTCTTTGATGAGAATACCTGAAATTTGAAACTGATTACTGTTTGACTCAAATTAAAAATTTATTCATTTCAAGTCCTTTTTAAAAATGATTGTGTAATTAAAACCTTTTGGTGTAAATAAGATCATTTTACAGATTTTCAGTTTAGGAAGGCCTAATTTGGAATAGATGTTTTCAAAATATTTGAATTTCAACATCTTCTCTAACTTCTCAAGAGAAAATTGAAATTTGTTTAATTTGTAATGCTTACGGGGGTTGACCGTTTTAGATTATGAATTTTCGAAAACTAAAAAATCTCCAAACTATCTGATCAAAACTAGTTGTGAATTCTATCTCAGAGGTTACCCTTTGATTGTATTTATAATTGTATGGTGTTCATTTCATGAACACTTTGCTTCCTTATTATAATCTAAATATAATAATAATATAATAAGTTATCTTTTGCATTCTTCCCTCAACTTTGAATTATGCCAATGAAAAAAGTTTCACCATAGAAGTAATTCTTGAAATATTATATATTATGAATGACTATAACTTCTTCAATTTTCAATAAAACGTTTTAATATTATAAGCAACTTAATTCGCCTTGAGTCAAGGAATCTTTTATACTCTTACATCAACTTTGCAATACGATAATCAAAAAAACTTTACTATAAAAATAACATTTTAAAATCATTATAAAGAGCTAAAATGAAATGATTATTTTTAGTAATGTTCCTGTCAATTTTTAATATTAGTGGTGAAAATAAGACTTCCAAATTCCATCAATTTATCTACCACCTTTCGGTTATCATGTTAACAAAAAACAGCCACACACACACGTTCATTCGGACGATTTCTTAGAATATTGTATTAGTCATTTATCCACTGCAAAACTTTTATTTAAATCCTTTTTGAAATATTCAATTTGAAGTTTAGCATTTTAAAGTATCCTCTAATTTTATGGTATGATATATCAATATGGAGCATTGTCGGACATTTTTTCATAAATAAAAATCCCCTCAGCAGTATCATTATTTACTGTTATTTTGAATCGACGTTGAAAAATCGATTTTCAACCATACTAAAGTCTTCGCAAGTATAAAATTAACAACAGACTTTAAAGTGATTTTGGAAATACTTCTCTAAAATATCGAACTCTACTCTTCATTTTTATCTTCTTCAACTCAATATAAGTGATATCTGTAAGTCTTAAATATTGAAAAATGGTGTTAATAAGATTTAGAAATTCTAAATTTTAAATTTGTAGTTCAGGACAGGTGTGTGACAAGACATTTTGCGTACTCTTTTTTTAATAATTTTTGAATGAAGAAAAAATGTATTACTCAAATGAAAAGTGGAAAATGACTGGGAATTAAAGTGGTCAACTTCTTGGCAACCCTTATTCAGAATATAAATTTTTCATACAATAATTTTATAAGATCTTTCGTGTCAATGATGATATTTGACCTAGAAACGTTATTTGATTTGAAGTAAACGATGTGTAAAACAAAATGTATTTTTTTCTTTTCACAGAAGTGGTTGGCC
This sequence comes from Andricus grossulariae, assembly GCA_011634705.1. Lineage (NCBI taxonomy): Eukaryota > Metazoa > Arthropoda > Insecta > Hymenoptera > Cynipidae > Andricus > Andricus grossulariae. The sequence goes on along the minus strand of JAABKJ010007545.1, from coordinate 54,043,446 downwards.
AAATGGAAGAGAGTGCCTTTTACGAACAATTTGTGAGCTTGCTGAGACCCCCTTAGCGAGGAGCAGTCAGGACATAGTTGAAGATATTATTCATCTCCTTTTTACGTAAGAAATACTTTTTGTAGCCCCTGTCAGTATTTAATTAACGGCAGATTTTGCTTGTTCAAAATGTAATATATATTTCTCAAAGGAATCATATTGCTGTAGTGAAGGTTAATTCCAGAGAGAGTAATTACTACAATAATTAGACAAATTAATTACATCTTCAGTAAAAGCTATTCTAGAGTAATTAGAAAATGAGTTTCTATCGTATACTGAAATAATAAATTATTGTTTATTAGTTATATTATTGCTGAAATTATGGATTTAATTATTAGATACATATTTCTACTTATGCAACTTTTCTTTAAAATTATTGAATAATAAATTGGGAGTATTTGATGAAATATCTATCAAATTGTATACAATTTGAATTGCGCAAAGAAAGCTTTCAAGAATGATATTCTTTTTTTGAATATTGAAGAAAACTGGAAAACTGTAAGCTCTATTAATAATAGCTTTTGACCTCAATCATTACCGTTAGAAGACAACTCGAGCAAATAGTACTGCTTAACTGTAATCACAAGATCAATACCACTTGAATGTTCTCAGCACTTCAAAGCTACAAAGCCGGAACTCGAGTATTTTGATTAAATAAGATTGACAGAGCTGTTAAATTTATATTGATTTTACGCTTATTATGTTGGACTTATTCATAATTTGTCCCATTATTGGAGTAAACCTAGAATAATAATCAATTCATCACCAACCAATGTTAAAACACTTTGTACAGTGCTTTATAGACTCAAAAAGTAATATAAATTGTTGGAGAGAATACAGTATATAAATCAACTGACTAATGCTGAATTAAATTGTTAAAATCAATTGATTATCAACAAATATGATTCAGAACAAAACGTTAAATATTGATTAATCATTCCAGAGATATTAATAATAATAGTCTTTGAATTCAATAATTCACTTTAGAATTGTTTGATTTTTAACACCTTAAATTTGAATTAATTGAATCTAAAAGCTTTTAATTAGAAAGCATATAGTTTTCAAAGTTTTCGGAATAATTAGATTTTAAAGGTTTAAAATATGTACAATACTTGAATTTTGAACATTGAAGATGACAGTGATGAAAAAAAAACTTTCTAGTGAAAAAATCTTGCTAATCATTTTGAATGCCATTTGATACTGAATGATATGATACATATTAATAATATATTTATTATCCGTAAAATTGTTCTAATTTTGTTTTAAAATTAGTTTGAAATGCGCAATTCTAGAATGGTTTAAATTCTTATGCCTTGAAACTAAAGTATTTTGGCTTCAAAAGTCCAAATTCTAAAATAATTGGTATGAAGTTTCTTAATTTTTAAAGGTGTCCAATTTCTAATTTCACAATGTTGTAGTTTTAAATTGAAATGATAACAATTATAGCAGAATTTCACTATTAACTCTTAAAAAATTGCTATATTTCATATTGCAAGCCTCGATAATCAGTTTTTAAAATAATTTTTGTTTTAAATATTCTAAATTGTATTGTTTCAATTCTAAACGCACAAAATTTTTAGGTTTTTCATATTATTTGAAATTTTTGAATATAAAATTGAATGACTTGATAGTTGCACAATTTTTACTTTGAAGGATTTGCAACGGAACAATTTTGAATTAAATGTCTTCAGAATTAATTTAAAGCAACGAAAAATTATGGAATAAGTATTCAAGTCAAGCATTAAAAATTAAAAAAATCTAAAAAAAGGCACTTGAAGTTGAACTGTTATTTTTTACTTTGAAATGTTGCAAAATATTAAACATTTCAAACTCAACTGAAAAAAAAACCGTTTCGAATTTAAAGACTTAAAATTGTGCAATGTTAAATATCGAAATCATATATAGCAATGTTCTTTTACATTCTTCTTTTTAATTTCTATTGCAATATCGTAAAATTTTTCGATTTTTAGTTGAAGAGTTTAAAAAATTATTCAACAAAAATTTTCAATGTTATGATTAGAAATTTTAAAGAATTTATAATAGTTATAAATGAAGTGTTAATAATTAAGCGATTTAAAATCAAAAAGCAGAAAATTGTGTTAGTTGAAATTAAAAATGGTCAAAATTAAATTATCTGCAATTGATACCTCAGTAATATTGAATAATTTCTTTGATTTAGAATGGTTACAATTTTAGAGATCTGAATTTTTATGTTAAACGCTGAATTTTACATTTTTTCCCTTCAAAACTTACATTTTCAAACTAAAATCACAGTCGTTAAATCTCAAAAATGTAATTAGCAATTTTGAAAATTTTAATTGAACAAAGTTTTAATTGACTTGAAATAATTGAAATTTAAAAGGTTTCGAGTACAAAAAAGTTTATATATTACAATTCTTGAGTTCGTTTAAATTTCAACGTTCTGCAGTAGAAATTTTTTCATTTTTAAAGCTTCTGTTTTTTATATTTCAATATTAAATTATAATTTGTTCATGTAATAACAATGTGAAATTCTGTAATTTCAGGAGCTTTGACTTCGAAGCACTCCATTTACTTATCAGTTTCATATTTTAATCTCTTTAAAATAAATATTATTTAAATCCAAAAATTGAAAATGTTTAGTTATTTGATTTTTAACATTTCTGAAACTTAGCATTTGAAAATATATTCGATAATGGATTTGTAAATTGTTAATATTTCCAATGTTTGAAAATAAACATTCAGAGGTATGAACGCGCTTCGCGAGCATTAATTTCGTGCTAGTTTTTTTTATATTGTTTGATACCTAATAATCCCTTTTTCCGTGACAATTGTGTTTCTCATGACTACACCTTAAATATTTTTCAAAACTGTGAAAAAATTGATAATTTTTTTGGAGCCTACAATATATACTAGGGTGTTTAAAAAAGCCGAAATCGATTTTTCGTAATTGATCCCCACCCAATTTTTTGGTTTTTCGGAAAATGATATTCGATATTCTTTCTTGAAATCATTCAAAATTAATCCGTGCCGCCGAGCTTTTGAAAATAACATGTGATTTTAAATAGGAAAGGCTCAGTTGTCGGAAAAATTGAAAAAAGAGGTACTTGTTAGTAAGTTTTTGTTTTTGGAAATTGCCCGAAAAACTTCATAATAGCAGTTTTATGTCAAATTCATGCTAAAGACGGTATTTTTTGTTGTTGAATTTTTCAAACATGAATATTTGTATTTGATAAGTGACTAGTTTCCAAGCATTTTTTAAAACTTATTTTGAACTGTTTAAACAATTATCATCAGATGAACAATTTTTTCCTGTAAATCCTAAAAAGTTATTACTTTCCGGGATAAATGGTACAGTTTATGAATGTGTAAGTCGTAAAAAATTATTAACTAATGCTAAGAGTAATATATTTTTCTATAATGATACTTGACAATTATTTTTAAAAATTTCATTTGTATAAAAAATTGTTTTTGTCCGACCCCCCTTGAAAACGCGCCATTGCATGCACGTGAAGCAGGCGCAATGTGGCAGCTTCCAGCCCAGTGACGCTCGCACATGCGCACTCCGCCGCCGGGCCAACATAAAACTTTACGCCCGCTACATGCAAAAATAGTAAGTCTACCTAATTAGATAGTAACGGCAACTACTTGTGCCCCAACTAACAGAAATAGTTCTCACAACTAAGTAAATAGCATTATCATTGTTTAATAACTAAAATAGTTGTCCCAACAATGTTATTAGTTGTCCCAGGAAATCTTTTTCTTTCAGCGGAGAATATTTTATCAGGGTGGCCGCACACTTCATTTTCAAAATTACCTAACTTTTCCTGTTGTTTATTTGAACCTTAAAATACCGAAAACTTCCAACGACACTAACCAAAGGTCGAAACTGAAGAAAGAATGCATTAACATTCAAAGACTAGAATTTTATTTGTTTAACATTTTTAACATAGAATATTTTATAAAGGTAATACAACAATTTTAATTTTAATAGAAAATTTATTATATTTGACGGCTATTTAATGTGAATATTATAGAAATTGCACGACTTTTGCAAGATTTTTCTCACAATCCCTGACTTTTACCTGACCAATAGAATTCACTGACTTTTCCCTGATTTTCAGATTGTCTCTGACCTACTTCCGCCCCGACAATTATAAAAAGAATAATTAAATATCAAATTTTGAAAACTGGTTCAGACCACTTAATGTAGAAATATTTCCGATTAACCTAATGATGATATTACATTTAAAAATGTACACACCCGAGGTGCGAAACTTATACTTTGATATCTTTTAAATGAAATTTTCAACTGGTTTTATTACTTATTTAATTATTGAAAAATGGAGAAACTTCCGAAAAGCGCTCCGATTAATTTAAAACTCTCTATAGCCATGTATTTTGACGCGCTGATTACGAATATAATAGTCAAAATTACCGCAAATTTAACTTTTAAGGTCAAAATTTAAAAAAAAATTTAACACTGTGTTGCTTCTTTTTTCGAAACCAATTGCTTCGTCACAACTACCTTTTGAAATTATATTTATTTTTAATTTTGCCGGATCGTTATATAACTGTCTCTAATCAGCGTATCACACTTTAAGGTATCACACTTTATATATCACATAATCACACTTTATCACACTCGTTTTAAGGCTTTTTGTGCAATTTTGTTACACAGGTTGACTTTATTTTTGAAATAAATTAAGCTATAGACTTTGATGCCGTTCTTTGAAGTTTGCTTCGTGGTCAACTTTAGAAATCGTTATTCTTTTCCAGTCATTTTCAGTAGAACAAGTCCAGTTTGGGTAAGACATGCTAGCATAGATACAAGAAATTCCTACTGAAGTACAAAATATAAAAATGATTCAAAAACATATGGTAAAAATCGAATACTCATGTTATGAATTTAACGTAGTTTTAATATTTTCTACTTTTCCTAAAACAAAAAAGAATTGCACACTAAAATAACAAAAGAAGCTAACCCCAATGAAAAATTCACTAAATCTGATCCCTATCAAAAATAAATTAAACAAGAACTCTAGAATGTACTGCCTATGACCTTCCGTTTGATTTTTGCGGTTCTTAGCCTCTTTATCAAGGCACTCGATCGCATCATCGGCAGCATACTACACAAAACCTCTGTCCTCAGCAGACATCCACTCCACGCGTTTACCCTTCACATCTTCCTTCCCCTATTCATTCTCACTCTGTCTCTTCTATAGTTACTTGAATCACATGGCATAGCGAATAAAGTGATGATTCCATTCCAAAAGGTTATGAACCATCATAATTAAAATGTATGTAAGTATTATCATCTCATTCGATAAATTATAAAACTAACAGTGTAGAACATCTTCTGGCTCTAGTCAGAATCCAGGCTGGACATTTGAACTTAATAAAATTGATTTTTTTAAATTTACTTGTTGGAAAATAGGAATTTTTGTTTCACGGAAAACTGACCAGCAACTGAACTGGGCCAGACAAAACTACGAAGGTGCTATGAAAAAACAACTTGTTTTCCTAGTACCAATTTCTTATTTTCAATCATTTGAGACATCCAGTCAGTAGTTCTGCAAAACTTGTAAAACAATTTTGCTCATTGAAACTCAGAAATTTGTACGTTATGGAAAGTTGGTTAACACCTATTCTGGGCCAGACTGGACATTAAATTGCCATTAAAGCCATAACAGGATCTACCAGAAAGGGCAGAAAAACGCGATGCAAATCATTTTAAAGTTTTTTTTTGTGATTTTCTTTTCCTTATAACTTATACAGGGATAGCCCCAATAGTACCGCAGTTCAATTTTAGGTGAAAAGAGGGATTTTTTTAAGGAAAAAACGGGGATTAAAGGGGGATTTCATTTATTATTGAAAACTTTTTATATCATATGGGTATCTGGTGAATATTGGACAAAAGTGCCCTCTAACAGTAGCGCCTTATCTTTAGCAAGTTTTTTAGTCATTTTTGTGTTTAAAATATATTTTTAGCTAGCACTGAAAAGTCTGTTAAACACTTTAGCACTTTGTACTGATAAGAATACATACGAAAAAGATTCAAGAAAATCAAAGATTGAAAATTAGATATACAACACAAATGAAAAATGTGCATCTTTAACTTTAAAAAAATGTATTTTATCAGTAGACAGATTTGGTTCCTTATTCTCATTGAATTTTTCCACTTAAATGCAAACTGAATCAATAGAACGCAGTAAGAAAATCCAATTACTTTTGGATGAAAGTTCATTACTTTTCGTTGAAAAATCTACTATAGTATTTTGGATTGAGAATTCACCTTTTTTGGTTAACAATTATATTATTTGGTCAAAAATATAACTATTTCATTAAAAGTTTCATTATTTTATTCAAAATTCGATAATTGTGTTAAAAAGTCATCTTTTTTAGCTGAATATTTAACAATTTGGCTAAAAATTTTTTCTTTCTTGATTCAAAAATCTTTTTTGATTGAAAAATCGACTATTTTGTTTAAAAATCGTCTTTTTGGCAATTAACAATTTGGTTGAAAAATCAACTATTTTGTTAAAAATTCGTCTTTTTTATAAAATCAAATATTGTTGATTTAAAATTAAAATCTTGGCTTGAAAATTCATTTTTGTTGTTCTTGAAGATTCATCATTTTAGTTTAAAATTAATCTCTTTGGTTGTAAATGTAACTATTTTGCAGAAAATTCGTCTTTTTGGGTTGAAAATTCAACAATTTTGTTAAAAAAGGAACTATGTTTTTGAAAAGTCGTATTTTTTTGTAATGAATTCAACTATTCTTTTATAGAAAATTAAAATTTTTTTAGTTGTTAAAATATCAAATATTACACTTTTCGTTAAGAATACATATTTTTTGGTTGAAAATTCAACTACTTGATTAAAAGTTGAACTACTTTGTTGAAAATATATATATTTTTTTTTTTTTGTAAAAAGACTCATAATTTTAGTTGAAAATTCATCTTTTTTGGTAGAAAATTGATAATATTGTTTGTAAATTCATCTTTTTGGTTGAGAACTCAACTTGAAGCGTCTCAAATTAAATGTAATACAGTATTATAAACATTACTTTTATTCGAAAGAGTTTATTCCCCTATTTTTGTGAAAACTCTCCTTATTTCCCGTCTTTTTACAGGATTTTGGCCTGTGAAGGCCTCTTTAAAGAGCCTCTTTAAAGGCCTCTTCAAACATCTTTAAAGATGATTTTGATTTGCAACTATAGAGTTGATTTATCTTTCGGGCTCGCTTTCGGGTTTAGTTTCTTGATTGAATCATCATCGATTTCTTTGCTGTCGATGATGTCCTTCAAATCTACAAAATTAGCAAATAAATCGTTTACGAAATATTGGAAATTGGTTTTTAAAAAAAACTCTTTCAAAGCGACATGTTTTGTTATGTCTTGAATTTCTGTTTATGATTCCTAAAAAATCAATCGAAACCTTGTAAGAAAGCAGAAAAAGGGGAAAATTGGATCAAAATGCTCAATTTTAGGTGTTTCAGAGGATTTATAAAATATAAGGGGTCAAGGGGGGGGGGCGATTGTGTTCCCTGCTTATATAACTACTTAAAATGCTTTCAGACATAGAATTTGGATCACCAGATAGAGATATTGTGGGTTTCACGAAGGTGTAGATGAAGAAAACTGAGAAAGTATGAGAATACGAAACAGAAAAGAAGTGAGAAGATAGAATATAGAAATGAGAGAGAAAGAGAGTGTGAGAGAGAAGAAGACATCAGAGGGGCGTGGCAAAATGAATGATCGCAAGACGCGGGAGTATTGATCCCGGGGACTGTACTCTCTACGCTATCTCTCTTTCTCGCGCTCTTTCTCCTACTTTCTCCCTCTCTCTCTCTACTCTCTTCTCAAGCTTGGCACCCCTGTACCGGGTGGCGCGGCACGGCGGTTAGGTTCAGGGTCATACATGCACCCCTTTCGTCTGGTGTCGATTCAAAGATGATTCCCTCCTTCTTTTTTTAACTGGTCCGTTGCCCGGAATCCGAATCGATTCCAAGCAGCTTTCATTGCCAGTTAGAACTGTGCAATTTCTAATCTATAAGTTGATCTATATTTTTTTTTCACTCGGAAAAATAGTCTTTACGACACTAAAGCATGTATAAGAACATAGGGAAAAAATAAAATTTTCAGAACTGCCACTCTAAATCTACATTAATTCAATTGAACTAATTATCAGTCAAATCATGGCTGACTTCTTCCTTTATCAATTAATTAAAATCAACTAATTGTTAACAGGAAAATTTACCGACATTATTTTAAAATTATTGTGAAACATGGTAACTTTTAATTTAAAATGTCTCAATTCAAACATAAACCTTTCTTTTTCCTAAAATTAAATCAGTGAGAAAGTGGACACTGAGTCAAATCAGTATATATTTTAACTGATAGATCAGTGAAACCCTACTAAATAATAGGTCAAATGAACTGAATATTCAGTGTCGTCAATTTAGAGAAATTAGCAAAAAGTAATCCATCAATTTCACTGAACAGTAGTTAAAGTTAACTATTTGTAAGTTAAATTTCAGTAATTCAGATTTAGAGAGTATCTTAAATAAAATAGTTGAATTTACTTCAATAAAAATCGTTGCGCTTTTTTTCGGTATTTAGCAGGTTTATTTTCCACTTCATTTGTGACACAATTGAAACATAATGTGCAATTTCACTTGCAGCAAACCTATATGAGATACACAAACGAGAGACGCGTTACGAGGGGTTTAATCAGGGCCGGTGGAACGTAGGTTATCTGTCTTTCTCGCTCCTTAAGAATTGTGAATGCAAGGAATTAGAGTAAGCGAGAAACTCGCATATGGAGAACAAATGACGGTTTTCCACCTGCGAGTGTCTCGCTTACTCTAAATCCTTTACATGCACGCTCCTTGAGGAGCGAGAAAGATCGATAACCTACGTTCCGCCGGCCCTGGTTTAATCGAGTTAGGGCTGCTCCTCAGGCAAGTCCTTCTCGAGTTATGCATAGGTATTTCATCACCAATGCGTAGCCAATATAATCGAAGGGTTCAAATTGAGGATGGAAGTTGGACTTCTAGGGTGAGGGTCAGCATCTATAATTTACGCGACATGCGATGCGTATAGTGACTATAGGCCGCGATTTATAAACAAGCTCACTTCCATTGATGTCAAAATTTTCGTTTCTTTGCTATAAATCAACAAAAGCTTGTTGTTTTTTTTTAACTAAGTTTTGTTTAGTACAAAAAAATTGAAATATACTATTGTATCTAAAGTAAAAAAAAAAACATTATTTTCATTCCATCAAAACTGAAATATACTATTGTCTCTACAGTAAAAAAAAACATTATTTTCATTCCACCAAACGGTTTGTTGAATATATGATCATTAAGTTGAACCTGCAACTTTATGGAGCTGTAACTATGCCTTTGATTAAAATAAATATTCTTTGATAATTAAAAACAGTTGGTGAGAATATTGTATGTGACTAATATAATGCGTTAGAGTTCAGGACGATTGTATTAGATCTGAACTGTTGTAACGCACATAAATATACATTTTTAATTGCTATACAGCACCGCAAGAAAAAGAAAACGAAACACAAATTCCTTTTGTATACAGCGCAATTATTATTATTATGAGATGTTGTAGGCTCCCAAAGCATCGCGGATAACCTTACGCGCCAGACGGGACAGTTGGAGATGAAGGTTTCACCTCAGGATAATTTTTTAGAGATACCTATATATATATATATATATATATAATAACATCATTATTATAAATTAATGTCTCAGGCTTATGATGGTTACAGCGCAATATGTCGAAGGCATTTTTTGTTAAGAATTCGATTTTTTTTTATTTTTATTTTTTTTTAATAGTCTGCACGGAGCTGTCCCGGTATATATTATCAGTCACACATGCATTTTTGTAATGCTATCAAGTGGTCTGATAAGAGCAGCGTGCCTAATTAGGCATATTGGGCAAAGCCTGGTTTTTACCCCATAATATTATCTCATATTATTATCATATTATATATTATCATATTACCTAATCATATTATACCATTAAGCCATATATCCATTCAGGGTTAATAATCCTAAATTCGTTCAGTTCCAGCCTTCTTATTCTACCAATTAGCTCATAGTAATTAATAGGATAGGGGAAATAATGCATAATAGAAGGGATTTTAGATATAACGTTGAATTTTTCAAACAACACACTAATTGTTCTTAACCACTAAGCAAAACCTCCAGCTGGGTCCGTGAGTATACATTGAACAAATAATTTTCAAAATAGGAAACTTCAGTGATTACAAAAGCGTTTCACAGTGGTACCTCAAAATTTCTGAATGCTGATATCAACAAGGAATACTGGATCGCGGATAAAATTCTCAATAAAATCCTGCGTGAAATTACTCCGGTATCCAAGAACTCAACCTCCACCCTCAACGATCTTCGGTAGAATATAAGATATGGCAGAAGCGTGGAAAAGAAGAGCATAAGAATGACGAGGAAGTAGATCAATAACAAACCGTTATAGATTCTGGGCAGGGCCCGCAAGCTCGAGTATATTTCACCGGGACAAAGTTTGGGTAGATAGTTTAAAGCCTTGTCGCTGAGGCGCTACATTTGCCACACACACAAAATTGTCACATAGGTTATAAATCACTAAAAATAATGATTAAATATATTTTTAATGATGTGGAGAGCAGTAAGTGCATTTTTTTAAAACCACAACATCAATTTGGTAAAAACTAAATGTTAATTTAACTAAATATTCTGGAAAAATTGAGAGAAACATTTTTTTTTAAATACTCTCTAAATATGAATCAGTAAAAAATTCACTGATTGAAATAGAATTTGGAAATTTCACTGACTAATCAGTGATTCCGGACTTATTCACTAAGCAATTCAGTAACACCAGAGTAAATCATATGATAGATAATCTCAAAGTTTTAAAGTAAAACGTTGTTGTTATTCTTTTACTTATGTAGCAAAAATAATTTTTTAATGAAATAAATTTATAAATTTTCGGACTGTAAGTGTGCTGAATTTACTGTGGGAATATAATCTAACTCGTATAAAAAGTACTTACTTGACGGGTGTGTACATACATGACAGTCGAATCTTGAAAGTAAAGAGATAATATGAGGTTTTTTGTCATTTAGAAGCATCAAAACTTTGCACCTTTTTTAATATTTGATCACATTTATGGCTTTTAAGTTTTTACTATGATTATTTAATTGAATCTACTAAAATCTTATTTTATTATGACTGCTGAATTGACGTGGTGCAGTGCTGCCACCTCTCAAAAGTGTTACTTTCACTGAATGAATAAGTAACTTTTCACTGGTTGTCAGTGACCGGATTCTAGCTATTTGAATCAGTGAGATTTCACTGACAATCAGTGACTTTTCACTTATTCAAATTTAAAGAGTGGCACTGACCTTATTATAACCCTTCATCCCTCTCATACATTTTAAAAAAAGACTGCCGATTTTGCCAGTAAATTCATTATTTTAATTTCATCACAATTATGAATAAAAGATCAATAAAAATATTAAATAAATATATTTATTGACGGTGTGGAAATAACAAGTAAGGATTTGCTTTTTATAAAATTCACAATATATTAGTTCTCTCAAAATTAAATACTATATTTTAACGAAATTTCGTGGATATTATAACAATTATAAAATAATGTTTTTTTACGGATCGTAAGGAAATAACATTAATGAATTTACTGGAGAAATCGTCAGACTTTTTGTAAAATTTATGAGAGATGTAGGGTTACGTTAACGTCAGTACTATTTTCGATAATTTTTTCTCAATTCTGCCACAAGATTTTTGGAAAATAAAATATATATTCAAGAGAATTGATATTGCGAGTTTTTAAAAATGCACTTCCTGCTCTCCATAACATGAAAAAATTTATTTAATCATTATTTTTAGCGCTATGTCATATTTGTGCCAGTTTTTAAAAATAATGAGTTTGTGTGCAGCCTAGCTGGGTACATCGGTGACACAAAGCTTATTTGTGTGTGTGGCGAATATAGCGCCTCAGCGACAGGGCTTTCAACCAGCTACCCAAAACTTTGTCCCGGTGAAATGCACTCCAGATTGGGGACCCTGATTCTGAGCTAAAGGAACTGGTAAATCTCTCTTCGAGAAAATGTTACTATTCCGACTGCACAAGCTATGCTTTTCGATTTATTATTTTTTTTGCTGCGTATAATCTCATAGACGGCGCTCTCAGAAAATAAAATCACATATTGAATGGAGGCGCCAACTTTTATTTTACTGTTTCGAGATTACGATATTTTATTAAGAAAACAGTTAAAATATAGTAAACGACTCAATAAATACCCCCCCCCCCCAATTCGAGTAATTTTTCAGTGCTAAGCTAATAAAAGTGACTTTCGCTTCTTATCGGTCATAGATAATTTCAAGTACAATTCACAACAATCAGAAGAGGTTGAATGATAACCAGAGTCATCAAACGATAATAAGAATTGCGTTAACTTTGTACTCAACTTCAGAATGGTGTTCATGCGATCCCAATCCGCAATTGAAATGCTTTAGGCTGCGATTACGTGGTAACTACTGAAAATGCGAACACGTGCTTTTGTAATGGGGTTTTTTTAAAAGATGATTTCACATTTGTCATAAAATTCGTTCAAATAATTGAACAAGATCGCAAGCGCCATCTACCCGATTTGAGTTCCATTCCCCGTTTCACATTTCCTGTAATCCACGTACCTTGATTTATTCAAAAGAATTTCTAGCATTCGTTATATTTTTGCGGCGTTATGAAACTGCGGCATTAAGCAGACCACCATCAGGTAGCTCAACCGCAGCACTAATGTTATGAGGACAGACTCTCGCGGCTACGGTGAGAGCCCAACAAAATTTATTCATAGGCTGTTTTATCAAATCCATATTATAAACAATATGATCAATTATTTCCTTTCATTTAAAGTGTAACAACGTATTAAGAGAGGACTTGAATTTGCCCATTGTGGACGTATATTGATATGATTATATAAGAATTTTTTTGGAGAAACCTTTAGAATAAAATACTAATTGTTTAATTTGAAATGAAATTCCAAATAAATTGAACCTGGCAGTTCCATGCAGAAATTAATCTCACCTATTGAACGTATTCCAAAGATAATCCCATTGCATCCTTTGGATATCCACATAATGGAAATAAACTCACAAAAAGATATCACCACGATTTGCAGTCGTTAAAAAAATGCTGAAACGTGCCACTTTCCACGGATACATGATCAATAAAATTCCATAATCACGAAAAGTACCACTGATTGATAGGATCGAAGTACGTAAAATGGTATCGGCGCACGTAATAAACCCCTACAAATTCTTTTCTACGCCAAGTGTCTTCATGAAACAGAATCTGGCTATCTCTGGGTCGTCGTACCGATATCTGCAAAGGACGTTCGCCATGATGCGAACACGCGTGGTTCAGGCAGACCACCACGTTTTTTGAAACTCCTTCCTTCTATAGATTTAAACTCACGATTTTCATAATTGAGCTATTATTATCACTTCCAACCTTCATTTTTTTGCTGCTCTCATCTTTTTCATTCGGGATTAATTGTTTCCACGACAAAATTTTATAGTATTGAATATTTGTAGCCAACCAGATCATGTGTTTCGACTAACTGCTTCGCCTATATGTTTACTTTTTCTATCATGATTATCTACTTGAAAGTTCGAATTTATATAATGTGCCACGTTCCCTGTCCTGATGAGGTAGTTAGATCACACAACTTGACTAAACATTTGTAATGCACACCCTCTCCCTATTCAAATTTCGCATTCGAACTTGTAAAATTATTTCCCAACGAAATTTCATAAGATCATTCTAGATTTGGCATTCATCCCCCGTCAAATATAAATCCAAATTCACGAGATGGTACCATAACCCAAAGTTCACGCGTGGGTAAGATGATGGTGGTTTCAGAGACGGCCATGCTTGCCGGAAAGTGGCGGCTAGCCCGGCGAAGACATGCTGCAACGACCCCAAAACCGGAAAGGCGTCCGGTACCGTACTCCGGAGATGAAATCCGCTGGTCGGTCATGTTGATGGTTCGGTTCTCCTGGTCGATGAGTTCGCGGTGGTGACTGCGATCTGCCACTCGGAATTGTCTCGCAAGGCTATGCCTACCTCTGAGGTCCGATACAACGAGTACGAGGATGAGGTCGAGAGGAGAGCCACGGTACCAATTGAACTACTTCATACCAACGGGGCACACATTCGCGCATCCACGAGAGACGGCACAGACACTTGACAAAGAACAAAGCAACCAAGACACCTTCTACAAGAAGGATCTATGCCGGGAGTGTCCACGGATATCGAGAGCCGGGGATCGCGAATCTTGCGTCGTGGACGGACTCTGCTCTCACGGCCAGGAACGGACATGCCGGGCGACCCGACCGGCGCGATTGGTCTCGAAGCGCCCTCTCGAACCCCTCTCACGACGTCGTGCGGGTTTGACGGGTGGTCGAGTGGGTGGTGGCGAGTGGCTTTTCGCGAGAAGCGAGGGCGCCACCGAGCGGCACCGACGTCGACGCCCGCGATCGATAGTTTGTCGTCGACGTTGCTGAGGACGTCGTCATCGTCGTCGTCGTTGTAGTCGCGAGTGGTCCCCGAGAGCAGCGTACGCATCGCGAGTAATGTGTATTGTGTAGTAAGACGTACGGAATGGTACGTAATGGGTGGGTGATGGAACTGGAGATTACGAGGATAAGCGAAGAGAAGGAGGAAGTGCAGGAATGGACAAGGGAAAAGGGGAAAGAAGAGAGCACATATAGGGAATGAAAAGGTTCGGCGGGCGTAAGGAAAGTCATCACGGTCACTGCGCGCGCCGCATCGTCCGTCATTCATTGATTGCGTCGTATAGCACTAGCCAGGCTACGTCGTATCTCACGACATGACGGACGTAGGTGCGCGCGCCTACACCGCAAGTCTCGTCGTGCAAAATGCACACAAGTCACGGGAGTCGAGAGTGGAGATGACAGGATATGGAGTGGAGAACGGCATGAGATAAATTTATAGAGGGTGGACAGAGTTCACTGAGAGGATGGTCTTTATGCTGTTAAGATTTGATTTCACTTGTTATGAAAGTATTGTTCAGAATACAGGTGTTCTTAAAGTTGGTATATATGTAAGTAGGCCTATGAAGGTGGTCACTGGGGTGGATTACTCTCAAGTATTCAATCAGTGAAAACTTACTGAAAAAAAAAAGAAAATAGTACTCACTAAGGAGGATGTTAAAAAAGTGTCTTATAGATTTAGATCCGATGAATCGACTGCTAATGGATCAAATTGTATACGAACACGTAATTTACTGACGTACATGGAAATGTTTGCACAAAGCTGAAACTCTTTAATTTGGTTTGGAAAAAGTCGTTTTGGAGTCTCACATTTTAATACGAACTTTTTCAACATCCTCCTTTATTCTAGAAATAATTTCTAATCATTTGCTATATTGACTCCAGTAGTACACTTTCTGGTAATCTCTTTAACTTGTCCAACTATTTCAAAAGATTTATCTTTAGTTGCAAAAAGAGTGAGAATAATTAAAAGAAACTTATCAATAAGCTTGTCTGATGAACCTTCCCTTTTCAGAAACTTTAAGAAAACAGGAAGTTACTTTCTCTCTGTTAATGTGGATTATAATGTA
Source organism: Andricus grossulariae (assembly GCA_011634705.1). NCBI lineage: Eukaryota > Metazoa > Arthropoda > Insecta > Hymenoptera > Cynipidae > Andricus > Andricus grossulariae. Next base: position 54,027,739 of record JAABKJ010007545.1, on the reverse strand, counting down.
ACATTCAAGTAATATACGTAGCTAGCAAGTTATTGCCATTTAATAAAAAATTGCAGTTACTGGCAGAAGAAACTGCACCACACAGGCAATGCTAAACAGTATGAGCCTCAGAACAGTTTTCGAAAGTAGTAACGGGCAGTTTCTGTCAGGCATGAGATTCCACAGAACTGTGGGACACAAGTGGCGTAGCACAACTATGTTAGAACGCAACAATACTGAACCTTAAATTTTTTGCAATTGAGACTCTTTCTAAATCTGTATCAGTGAAAATTTTACTAACTGAATTAGTACTTGAGTGTTCCATTAACATTGCAGTAATATTGAAGCGTTTCACTAATATAATAGTAAAAAAATCACAAGCTTATTTTGAACAACTCCACGTCGAATCATCTGAAGAATTTCATTTATTGTTATTAATTTTGATGGAAATTCTAGTATCCGTCATCTTATGTGTTGAAAGAAAAACACTAACATAATTTTTGAAAAAATCAAAAAACTTAGGAGATATTCAAAATTGGAAATTTTGTTCCTTTTTTTCTTAAACTTTCATAACTTTGGTGATTTTAATTATATTTAGGTGTATTTTTTTAATTATTCGTAACAGGACGCAATTTTGAAAAAATGTTTTTTGAACAAGTTACAAAAACTTCTTGGATTTTTCAAAAACTAATTTTAAAGTGAATTTCTAACGAAGAAAAAAACACTTTTTATTTTCTTAATTTTTTTATATACATTAGGCCGTTAGGGTACTCCGCTTTATCGCTATGCTACTGTTTTGTCTGGGGTAACTGACCGCGGACCAACTCCCCTTCCGGCCCCGCGGCTCCTCTCATCCAACGGCGTAAATTCTTGGAACGAATAAATCGAAAGTGCTTCAATCGAAAGTCTAGTGCAGATAGCTAACAATGTCCTCTAAAAGCCCTGTAAATATCAAACTAACAATAGAAGAATATTTTAATCGTATGCATGAACGTCAGACTTCAGACTTTCGGGCGCTCTGTGCACACCGTGCCACGGAGTACATTCTTAATTATTTCTCGAAAACTAAGGGAGATCCCATTTTGATATTCACAGAGCTTGTAAGCGGACACTGTCTGCTGTCTATAAATATAAAACAAAAATTTTTAAACAAAAAGTGTTTTTTTTTTTTGAGAAATTCAATTTAAAAATAAGGTTTTGAAAAATCCAAGAAGTTTTTATAATTTTTTTGTTCAAAAATATTTTTTACAAAACTGCGTCCTATTACGAATAATTAAAGAAAATACACCTTCACATTATTAAAATTACCAAAGTTATGAAAGATTAAGAAAAAAAGGACCACAATTTTTAATTTTGAGTGTCTCCTAAGCTTTTTGATTTTTTCAAAAATTATTTTAGCGGTTTTCTTTCAACACCTAAGAGAACGGATTCTAGCATCTTCATCAAAATCACTAAAAAAATTTGAAATTCTTCAGATGTTTTGAAATGGAATTGCTCTTTTACTAAAGTCAATTCGTAAAAATATTGCCAATTCTTTATTGATTTCCGTTACTAATCATTTAGTAAACTTCCTTTACGATTATGTTTTTGATATAAAAAGGTGGACCTGAATTCGAACGACGCAAGTCCCGTGTGGATAAAACTTCATGGCAGTCTGGTGTCAGGACTGGCCCAGGTCGGGCTTTATCTAAACTGTCTAGTCTGGGAGACCTGATCCGGCGCTAGTTTTGCCCACCTCTGACTTTATCTAGGTCATATAGTCTTCGCTCATTGACAAAACATGATTAAAATAATGAATTGTATTTTTATTTCAGACACCTGCACACACAGAAAAAACAAAATGTAATCTTCACAGCAATTTCAGAGTAATCTTTACCTGCACCAAAAATTACCTTCACGTGTTAAGATTTACCCACCACATTGGAAACGGTTACAATGTCAACTCTACTGAATCCAGTTTAGTTTCGATGCGAACAAATTCAACTTTACCTACTTGAAAATTATCCGCAACAAAAATTCTCACCATCAAATCCAGAATTTTTTCTTGTCGCCTTGACAATCTGCGTTGCAAAAACTAGAGATATATTTTTTACGGTATCATATTGTGCGTGTTCTGTTTATATATAGGATAACTACATTATTGTTATTTTCAATGTAAAACAAATGAGTCTGGGTTCCCACCGGCGGTCTCATTTTCGTAATACTCGAGAATGTTTTTTCTGAGTCTTTTTTTAATACCTGAAATTAGCCTTAGAGTAACACTTTTTTTTACAGCGGTTTGGTTCATGGTTGGCGCTGATCGGCTAGCGAAGAACAAAAAATTCTAAGTTCGGTCTGGAAGCTCAGATCTGGCTCAGGACTAGCTCTGATCAGCCATCAAAGAACAAAAATAGTTGTATATTCGATCAGCAAATTTTTTTTACATATTTTGAAAAAATTGCAGATTTTCTCAAATTATAAAAAATAAGGAATTCACATTATCAAATACTTTTTTTCTTATCACTTTCACAGTCTGGTCTGGTTTAAGTTTGGCGCTTATCACCTAAATACACTTATAGTAAAAAGTTATTTTTTTTCAAGTCATTGAAAAAACTAAGGAAGTCCAGCCAGAGGTTGGCGGGCCTCCAACTAGTGGCTAAACAGTCATTAGGCACGTCATACGTTCTGGTTTGGGGCTAGACAAATAAAACATTACCATTTTGGCCAGGCCCAGGACAGACAATCTGGTCAGCACCAAGACTGGAAAGCAGTCGATCTGGTCTGGGCCGGGCCAGCATTAAACATCACTAGCGATCTAATTTGAGAAACATTACGAAAAAAAACGATTTCTTTCTGCATTTAAATGTTCACACTAGGCATTTGTTTATATAATTTGTTTATAAAATTAATAAAAAATATCAGGTGTCAAATTTTTATGATCGGGTATTATTTTTTCGATGAAAGCAAGTAATTTTAACCCAAAAATTTACTTTGCAAACGAAGAATCCATAGTGTAGACTACTTGCTAAGTTAATTTGTTTATAACAATTAACTTAAAAATGTCATTTTTTGCTTTGAACTACCCCCGTGCATAAAGACTGGTAATGCTGATCATAGAAAAAATTTTTTCACGAAGATGAACAAAAAAAAAGAAAAAATCTACTTTATCTTCACTCTTTGCATTAACATAAAAGTTTGAACAAGAAAAAAAATTAAAAAATCAGGCCACATAAATCTCTTCAAAATTTAATGCTGAATTTGTCTTTAAAAAAATCCAAAATCGGTTAAGAATTGCCAGCTACAAGTTATTTTGAACCTAGTTTTTTCATTTCATTCCACTGTACACGGCGCCAGAAGATTTTTCAACACGGGCTACGTCAGGTGTGCTGTTGCGTTAATTAAGTTTCATAGTATTTCTGCGAGTGCATGAATTTAAGGTATTTTTTTTATTGTGAATAAAGTAATCTAAAATAGAATTATGCAGGTCAATAATTGTAATTTTTCATTTTGGAGCAATAACGCGTAAATACGTTATGTTGCTGGAAGAAACGCAGCCTCACAAGTTTGACAAAATAAAGCTATGTTATTGTTTCAATAAAGTTGAAAATGTGACACAAATGGGTTATTTTTTAAACTTTTGGATATTTTGCGTTCTCTATTTTCTATAACCTTCTTTTAATTAATATATACAACCCTAAATAAATTAATATACTTCTACTAAGCCATTAGTAGTTTTTCAGTACCGAATTAGTAAATATTTAGACTAATCGAGTTACTAGGTTTATACTAATCAATAGTGACCGACTTCACTCTAATTGACTTAGTGAATTTTCTCTAGCAATTAGTGAAATTTCACAAATTCAGATTTAGAGATCGAACCCAAATACTACATAAAAAATCCAGTACTTTATACAAAATTCGAGAATCAGTTTTCTTTTAGGGTGTTATAATTGCGACAGTTAGTATCAATTTAAACAGTGTACGCTGATGTGTTTGTCTATACACATAGACAGATTTTTTTAAAATCCTCTCAAAGAAGTTATTAACAAAATAGTGCCAAGTCGTTTAATATAAAAATTATTTAATAAAGACGATATTCGACTGATTCTGAACTTCTAACGATATGCGTCATCAAGCAAGAATATGGCGACAAACAATGTCTCCATATATGGTAAGGTTGGTCATGTTCTTGAGCTGAATCACGATAAGATTCCGCGAGATCTTCGGAGACCTTTGACGATCTGTGAATCATGCTCTAAGCCTGCACAGTGAACTTCAATCTTCATGAACTGTAACGTACTGCAATACAAATCGATTTCTACCGAATTACATTGGGTTAATTAATCATTACTGGCATGAGGAACATTGAACAGGGGGAGAGGTGGAAGGGGGGGGGGGGTAAATATAAGGTAGATAGAGAGCAAAGTGTAAAGACGAGGGAATAATATCTACTACTTATATAAATTGTTAAAAGAATGATGATTATGACTTTCTCTATACGTGAGATGTGCCCACGCAGCACAGCGTAAATATACGTCAGGATTAGTGAGCAGTGTGTGCATTATCAGTGTGTACGATGTCAATCGCACCAAGAATGAAAGAATGAAACCCGTGTAAGTATGCTATGAGCTGATGTTGGGTGAATATTCGCCCAAAAAGGAACTCGACCTCATCTAATATTCCATTGAAAAGAAAAATTTCGACGAGCTGTGCTTTTCTCTTTAAAATCCATCCCACAAGCACTTATTTTTCAACTGCCTTGTGAGCAACTAGTACCTAAAACCATTCCCACGTCTACATATGCATTCATAATATTACCAACTTCGAATCGCATGGTCAAAACACACAATAGAACCTTAAAGTAGTTAAATTTTCAACTAATAAATATGACTTCTCGAGGGAAAATGTAATAGTTAATATTTCAGCCAAAAAAGATAAATATTCAGCAAAATAGTTGAATCTTCAACCAAATAGTTGAAGTTCTACTATGAAAGATACACAGTGATTTCATAAACTTGATGTGATGGGGGAAAATGAAGACCAAATTCAAATTCAGTGAATATTTTAGGCGACTAGCAATTTAAAGCATTAAACCAAGGAAAATTAAGCTATTTTACACAGAGAAAAGTCGATCTGTTCTTTCGTAAACAACGAACATTTCCATGCGAATGAGAAAAACATGCTTGTGTATGCTACTAATAATACACTTTCAACATTATGTTTCAAAAAGGTAGGTGAGTTTTAAAAAAATCTACAAATTAATACAATATAAGCCTTCAATATACTTAATTACAGAAATTCACACAAATACCATAACTTTTCATATAAATTGAAGCAACTCCCAAGTGTTTTCTAAATCTTCTAGTTATCATCTTATTATAACTTTAATATTATATATTAAATATTATTATTAATATTAAATTTAATATTATCAGCTGTCCATGATATGGAGTTCAGGTACTGGCTGTGTGTGACGAACAGATAAGTGCTCGAGTATTGAATGGAATGGTCGAAAGGGTGAGGGAGGAAAAAGAAGCGAGTTAGGTGTTGAGGAGAGAAATGAAGGGTGAAGGTTATTCTTTACTTTATAAGCCACCTTCGCGAAATACGAGGATTATGAATAAACTTTCTGCGATACTGGGTAAAATAGTGTGAATGAAAAAATACTCTGAAAACCGGAACCCTTTTTTCCCTCTTTCTCAATCACTTAGATCTAACATAACATGCTGTATAAATAGGGACAAAAAAGTTCTTTTATCTTGATCGAATAAATTGATATTGTAAGCTCCACAGAAAAACAGCGGGGTAATTTTTGTTGCAGCTCATTTGATATGTTCTCGAAATAAGATTTTTTTTCTCAAAATGAAAGTACTTCAAGTGTGAAGCTGTAATACATGAACATAACTGCATTCTGATTATCCAATTTCTCAGAGCGGCCGTCCCCCAGCAGCATCAATCTTGACGCAAAACGCAAAGTGTCACATTACTAGACATTTCAGCCAATGATATTCTCCTAGTAATCTACAGAAACACTTTCATTGGCTGAAATGTCTAGTGATTTGACGTTTTACGTTTTACGCCTAGTAATAACGCTGCCATGGGACGCCCTCATTTTTGTTGCAACTCAAAATAACACCGAATCGGCGTTATACTTTTGAGGATGGGTGTTTTTCTGTGTGGTGCATAGCAAAAATTGTTTCGCACAGAGGGCACCACGTTCCACGTAATTTAGATGCGCGAACACAGTAAACCCGTGATATCAAACTAACATATCATTCTGATTAGCAACATCAAATCAAAATAATCCACTTTTCGGGTCCAAAATTAATTTGCACACAACCTCATTCATATCTGTCGAGAATCAGTTGTTATAGTTTTTATTGAAAGTCTTAGGTTAGTCATGACCGACACGACCGAAATTAATTTTTGTTTTCTTTCTGAAAGCGATTCTTTAGATTTACCTACAATGAAAACAAAAGTTTTGGAATAAAAAAAAATTCTTTGATTTAAAGAAATGGTCGTACTGAATACGTCCAATCATGTATTTCTTCAATCCAAAGAAATTGTTTAATTGCATTCAGGACAATGTTGCACATTGTTTTCTCACTTTTCCCCTCAAACACCATTACCTTTGTTTTATTTACGTTAATTGTAAGGCCCATGTTCTTCATGCTTGTATTAAGTTTATTCCACATTCTTTGCAAGTCCTTGATTGATTCTGCCATAACAATCTTGTTATCTGCGAAGTAATCCACAGTAATCTACTTGTAATCCAGAGGAATATACTTGTAATCCAGCGCAATCCACTTGTAATCCAGGGTAATCCACTTGTAAACCAGATAACTCGATATAATTCATTTAATCCAAGTAATTCACTTGTAAACGAGAATCATCCACTTTCAATCCAGAGCGCTATACTTGTAATCTAGAGTAATCCAATTGTAATCCAGAGTAATCTACTTGTAATCCAATTCAGTGTCATCCGGCATAATCCACTTTTATTTCCGTCTAATCTGCCGTAATCCCAAATAATCCACTTGTAATTGAAATAATTTCCGAAGAATTCTTTTAATCCCAGTAATCTAGGGCAATCTTAAAGCAAGGTAATCTCTACTTGTAATCCATAGGAACCCACTTGCAATGCAAATAATTTCTGAGTATTTCAGGTCATCCAAATAATCCACTTGTAATCCAGTTTAATCCACGTATAATCCACTTTTAATCTATATAATTCAAAGTAATTCAGGTTATTCAAGTTATGAACTTGTAATCGAGAGTAATCAAGGTAATTCGGAGTAATTCACATAGGTAATCCAAATAGCTTTCAACTGGTTTGTTGAAAATTCGTTTTTTCGGTAGAAAATTATTCTTCTTCGTTGAAAATTCATGATTTCGGTTAATAATTCATCTTTTTGGTAAAAAAGTGATCTACTAATCTACCATATTCGGAAAAGATAAATCAGAAGCTCAAACGGAATCCCATTGCAGTAAATATAATCGCAATGATCCGAAAAAAGTTTGTTTTAAAAAATATAAACTCGAAGGGGGGTGCACCGAACTGGTAATCAGTTGTAATTCGAGTAATTCAGTAAAATCGGGCGTAATCCAGTTATATTCAGAGTAATCCACTTGTAATCCAGAGTAATCTACTTGCAGTCCAAACACTTTCCGAGTAATTTAGGTAATCCAAGTACTGCACTTGTGATCTAGAATAACCCCCCTACAATCGAGCGTAATCCACTTGTAATCCAAATGATTCAGAGTAATTCAGGTAATCTAAGGAATTAACTATCCAGTTGTTACCCATATTAATCAACTTATAATCAGAAGTAACTCAAAGCAATCCACTTATCATCGCGGAGTAATTCTGGTAAACCAAGTAATTCACTTGTAATCCAGTTTAATTCATCTATCATCCAAATTAATCTACCTACAATCCAGCGCAATTCACTTGTAATCTAGATATTTCGAAGTAATGTATGTAATCCAAGTTATTATCCATATTATTCGTCTTGTAATTTGAAGTAATTCAGAGTAATCCACTTATAATTTCGGAGTAATTCAGGTAATCCAAGTAATTCACTTGTAATGCCGTTTAATTCACTTATCATCCAAATTAATCCACCTAAAATCCAGAGTAATCCACTCGTAATCTAGGTAATTCGAATGAATGTAAGTAATCCAAGTTATTAACTTATAATCTAGAGTAATCAAGGTAATTCGGAGTAATTTACATGGGTGATCCAAATAGTTTTAAACTATTTTGTTACAAATTTATCTTTACCGGTAAATAATTATTCTTCATCGCTAAAAATGCAGCTTGTTGGTATAAAATTAACCTACTTTGTAGGGAATTCAACAATACTGTTAAAAAAATCATTTTTTGGTTGAAAATTCATCGGTTTTTTTGAAAATTCGTCTTTTTGGGTGGAAATTTCATATCTTTGGTCGAAAAATGAACTATATTGTTGAAAATTGGTTTCTTTACGGTAAAAAATTAATCCTTTTAACTACAAGTTTAACTATTTCATTTTTAGTTGGAAATTTACCTGCTTTAGTTGAAAATTTATTTCTTTTATTGAAAATTGAACTACTTTGGTAACATTTTCGTTTTCTGGTTGAAGATTCTTGATTTTAGTTCAATATTGAACTATTTTCTTGAATTTTTTTTTTAGTTTTGTTAAAAATTAATTTTTTGAACTGAAAATTTAAATATTTCCTTTTTTGTAGAATGTTGTCTTTCTTAGTTTGAAATGTATTTATTTTGTCAAAATTTCGTTTTCTTTTGGTAGAAAATAATGATGTTTTTTTGAAAATTCATCTTTTTGGTTTAAAACCAAACTATTTTGTTAAAAATTCAACCATTTGGTTGAAAACTCACCTATTTTGTTGAAAATTGAACTTGTTGAAAATTCGTCTGTTTTGGTTGACTTTGTCCTTCCTTTAAAATAAAAATATTTTTGGTTGTAATATCAACTATTACATTTTTCATAGATAATTCATCTCTTTTGGTCAAGAATTATTCTACTTCGTGAAAAATTCAACAATATTGTTAAAAAGTCATTTTGTTGTTATTAAAGATACTTTATTTTAGTTCGAAATTCATCTTTTTGCTTGGAAATGTAATTAGTTTGTTGAAAAATCGTTGTTTTATGGTTATAATATTTATTTTGAACTGAAAATTTAACCATGCCAGTTTAATGTTCATAATTTTAGTTAAAAATTCATCTCTTTGGTATTCCAAGTAATCAACTTGTAGTATATATTCATCTATATTTAATGCAGAGTACTCCATTTGTAATCTGGATAATTCTAATTGATTTAGGTAATAAGAGTTATTAACTTGTAATCCAGAGTAATCTAGGTAATTCATATAATTTACATAGACAATCCAAATAATTTGCAACTATTTTGTTGAAAATTTGTCTTTTTTTTGGTAGAAAATTAATCTTCTTCATTGAAAAATCATGATTTTGGTTGCTAATGGAACTTTTTGGTAAAAAATAATCTACTTTGTAGAAAATTCAACAATATTGTTAAAAAGACATTTTTTGGTTGTTGAAAGTTCGACTGATTTATTGAAGATTGGTCTTCCTAAGTTAAAAATTCAACTTTTTTTTAAATTCACCCTTGCCGATCTTGATATAAATTCAGTGGTCCTGAACTGAGCAAATAAATAACACATAAAGGGGTCCTTTACAAAAAAAATGGATATTCACTCAAGTTTCAGCTTAAACAAAAGTTTGTATCTTTTAGAACGTCAACTCTATAAAAGACACATGTGGAGACCAATAAGGGTTCCTTTTGAGACACTTGAATAAAACACCATGAAGGCGTATTCACAAATCAACCGCTTACATTAATTCTCTTCGTTGAATTATTGTGTTATTAACTAGATAAAATGTCTAAGTGGTCAAAGCAAAAAATGAGTTCCCTAGAAGAAGTCTCTATTAAAATTGGGCTCCTTCAGAGATATAACTGGAGTTTCCTTTAGCACAAATTCATCGTTTGGGTTTCCTTTTCAGCAAGAGAGGTTCTTTTGGAACCAAAAATTGGTTCTAATAGAAATCTCAGCTTTTTCTGTGCAGGTTAAATACTGACCTTTAGCTCAATTCGGGTGCACTGAAAAATGTTAAAAGCATAATAAACCCTTAGGAAAGTTGCCAAGTTCAACCGATCAAAGTAAGCCGCGCGTGGCTCTATAGAATTCAATATAGATCCCTTATGGGACGTTAGAACGGGTCTAACGTGTACGTGAGAAGGAAGGAAGGAAGGAAGGTGGTCCCCCTGTCGGCATACGTGTAATGCACCCATCGGTGGGATTTATGGGAATATTTATATGTATTTATAGCGCGTGAACGCGGCTCGCGATGTCGAAGGTATAGGACATAGGTACAGAGTTACAGAGAGACTTTTGCCGGACTGGGCCCACCGCATCGCGGACGCGAATTTATGTATGTTGATGGGTCTATGTTTCAAGCGCGTTCTCCTCGCGTACCTACGTGCATTTAAATGGTGTTTGGTGCGCGGCGCGGCGGCAGCGCATACGATATACCGTATGTATGCCTATTCGAGTGTCCTGTAGGATTTATCGTTCCGCTTGCTGCGAGGGAGGCAGGCGGTGCTAAATCGCGATTCCAGTCCCAACTTAACCTTAAACGCTTCGATACACACCACCATCTTTAAACTAAATCAATTCAATATTATCTTCTCCACCGATAATTACCAATAATTCGTCTCAACTTGTCTATCCTGCTCATTCTTGTCGGAAACGACGTAGGATCCGACGTCGTAAACTGCGTTGGAAACGACATTGCATCCAAAGTCGTCAACTACGTTGGATTCGACGTCGTAAACTATGTCGGAAATGACATAGCATCCCAGGTCGTGAACTACGTTGGAAACGACGTTGAATTCGACGTCGTAAACTATATCGGATGACATAGCATCCGATGTCGAAAACTATATCGGGAACGACACAGCATCCGACGTAGTAAACTACGTTGGAAACGACATAGCTTCCGACTTCGTAAAATAAGTTGGAAACGACATAGCATCCGACGTCGGAAACTACGTTGGAAACAACATAGCATCCGAAGTCGTAAACTACGTTGGAAACGACCTTGAATTCGACATCCTAAACTATATCGAAAACGACATAACATCCGACGTCGTAAACTACGTTGGAAGCGACATAGCATCCGAAGTCGTAAACTGCGTTGGGAAAGATGTTGAATTCGACATCGTAAACTATATCGAAAACGACTTAGAACCCGATGTCGTAAACTACTTTGGAAACGACATAGAAACCGATGTCGTAAACTATATCGGAAACGATATAGCATCCGACGTCGTAAGCTTATTTGGAAACAACATAGTATCCGACGTCATGAACTACGTTGGAAACGACATAGCATCCGAAGTCGTAAACTACGTTGGGAAAGATGTTGATTCGACATCGTAAACTATATCGAAAACGACATAGCATCCGATGTCGTAAACTATATCGGAAACGACATAGCATCCAGCGTCATAAACTACGTTTAAATATACATAGAATCCGACGACGCAAACTATATTGGAAACGACATATCATCCGACGCCGTAATCTACGCTAGAAAAGACATATCTTCCGACATCACAAAAGACATAGCACTCGACACCGTAAACTATGTCGGAAACGACGTCATAAACTACGTGTGAAATGGATATAGGGGTCGTTCAAAAACTACGTCATGGTATTATTTTTAACATTTTTTACGCCGCTCCTCTTCTTCGTCACAGATCATTACACTTGAATCCCCAGTGTGACGTCATAAATAAGACCCCCCCCCCACCTCTAGGTTGAAATTTTTTTGTGGATTCAATTTGATAAGCGCCTAAAATAAATCACAAACAATACAAACATAATATTTTTAAAAATCGTTAACTTTTTAACCCGAAGAGATGAAAATCAACCAAGAAAGATGACTTCAAGAAAATAGTTGAAACTTCAACAAACAAAAAGATTATTTTTAGAGCAAACAGTTGCATTTAACAGAACATTTACAAATTATTTTCTTGAAAATTTAACTGTTTTATTAAACTTTTGTCTGTTTGATTAAAAAATGTTTTTTTTTATTGAAAGTTTATCTTTCTTGGTAGAAAATTTCTTAATTGAAATGAATTTTTAACAAAGTTTCCGACGTGGATTACGTCTTCGTAACCTGAAACCAAAATTTCGTGTAAATATATATCTGTTTGTTTTTTTATCAAAGAGAGCCTCTAATTTCGCGAAAAAAGTTCCTAGAAACCTGTAAGCATAATCATCAGATTCATAAACTTAAAAAAAGCAGCTGGATTTTTAAGCTAAAAAAAAGGAAGTTTCTACAAAAAAGTTGAATTTTAAACCCGAAAATGTGAATTTTCAAATAAAAAGTTAGTTTACAAGCAAATAGTTGAATTTTCTATCAAAATAATAGAATTTTGAACTAAAAAGACGAATTAAAAAAAGACAGTTGAATTTTCAAACTAAAAAGACGAATTTTCTACAAAGCAGTTGAATTTCGAACCCTAAAATATAAACGTATAACAAAAAAAATATTTCCAACCAAATAGTTGAATTTTTTACCAAAGGAAGAGAATTTTGAACCCAGAAGACGAAGTTTTAACAAATCAGTTGCGATTTAAACTGAAAAGATGGATTTTCTATAAAACAGTTATATTTTCAAGCTAGAAAGACGAACAAAAAAATGGAATTTTCTACCAAATAAATAGTGTTTTGAACCCAAAAGATGAATTTTTAACAGAACAATGGAATCTGTTAACTAAAAATGTGAATTTTCTCTAAAGAAGTTGAATTTTAAACCAGAAAATATGAGTTTTTAAATAAAAAGTAATTTTCAACTGAACAATTTAATTTCTTATAGAAAAGAAATAGAATTTTCAACTCAAAAGACGAATTTTTAACAAAATAGTAGAATTTTCAAGTTGAATTTTAAACCCAAAAATAGGAATGTATACAAAAATTGTATTTTCAACCCGATAGTTGAATTTTCAAAGAAAGAAGAATTACTTTCCAATAAAATAGTAACATTTTCAACCAAATAAGAGATTGAACTTTATTGAAAAAAAAAAAAAAAAATTTCAACTAAAAATATGAATCTTCAAAACAAAAATTATTTTTGCACAAAATAGTTCAACAAAAATTTTCAAACAAAATTTTCAACAAAATAGTTGAACCCTGAAGCAAAGAAGATAATTTTCAACAAAACAGTTCCATTTTTATCCAACAAAGATGAAATTCCGTGACTTTTTTCAAAAGTGTTGTTGGCTAGGTTCGTTTTTCACTCAACAGGGTTCTTTGGCACATAAAGTTAAAGACCGCTGCGAAGTACTCTGGATGTATTCACTATGGGTATGTTTATTTGTGCTCATTTTATGAGCATTTTGCTTCCTCATAGGTTTCAAATAAATTCGCTTTCTTATAGAGGGAGGTTTTTCTCTGACAACAGAAAAAAAATGGATACTTTCAATATTTGTTAAGCTTATGTTTATGTTTTACCGAAAATATTATTTTCAGAAAATCAGAGAGCCCACCAAAATATCAATTGATGTGTTTCTTATAGAAAAGGAAAATAATTTTGTTAAAAATCTGAAAACGATATTGGTAGGTTATGGTGGGTCATAAGAGGTTCTTAATTTGGGAAATCAATGCGTCTCGAAGACGTGAACAAATATATCATATACATTAGCGTTGTGTTCCCAATATTAAATAAGTTTTCCTCATATCAACGAGATAAACTATATATTTTTTAAATTTATAAATCGGTATTGCTAGATCATAAGAGATCAAGACGTGAACAAACATGTCAGATGCAGTACTGTAGTATTCCTAATATGAACAAGGTTCTTCTAATATAAACAGAATACACAAATTTTTTCGAAACTTCATAAATCGATACTGGTGGATCATCAAAGGTTCAAAAATAGGTCATATATTACAATAAGGTACAATACGACATATAGTATTGTCGTATTTTGAATATCAAAAAATTTATTCTCACATAAACAGAATGAACCATATTTTTTAAACTTCATAAGTCGGTAGTTGTGGGTTATAAAAGATTCATTGATAGATGGACCAATGCATCTCGAAGAGGTGAACAAATACACTACATATAGTATTCTTTTACTTTGAATATGAAAAAAGTTTTTGTCATATGAATAGAATAAACCATTTGTTGAAACTTCATCAATACTTTCTGGTAGGTCACAAAAGATTCAACAATAGGTCGATCGATGCGTCTCGAAGACGCAAACAATAACACTAGATATCGTATTGATGTATTTTGGATATCAAACAAATTTTTCTCGTATAAACAAGGTACCATTTTTTTTTTGTAAAGTCTCTAAACAGATCTAAATCAGACCTGAATATCAGTCAAAACTACAATTCGTCTAAATTTCATGATCATAGTTCTTTTATTTTTCGAGATATATGGTAAACAGAAAAAAGTTACACACATACGCATGGGCATATTTCAAAAATTGTATTTTCGTACTCCTAGGGTGGAATTATATCGAAATATGTCTAAAATTATATTTGTAAAAAGATATTACAAACCTCCTTCTATGAGGAAGCAATTTATATTAACTTTCTGTAAAATTAATGCAATTTATTTGTTTCATTTGCTAATTTTCAAAAATTACGTACATGACTGAAGGATCCCACCGTAAGAAAATTTCTCGATCCCTCCTTCCCAACCTAGAGTTATTACATAATTCAAGTACGGTCACTAGTCAGTTTTCATATAGAACTAGTACCTTCTCATTATGATAAGAATGTAAAAACAGCAGGGTCTGTTATTCTCACAACTATGATGCATTACATACATTACATATTAGCATATTTTGTGCATATGACACATAACAAGAAAAGAACAAATCATAAAAAATCCGCGTGCCATCTCGTGATGTGTTACACGTTATACATAGTAATGACAATGAAGGGTCCTTTTGCGAATGACTCGCTTTCTGAATCAACAAGGGGGTCATACCTCCAGGACACCCTGTAGGCTTGCGGCGATAACATAAAATTACAAGACTTTTAACGGAGCTAAAACGATTTTAAGCCTCATGTAGGCAGAAGGAGCGAGAGTCCCTTAGTGGGCGTTTCGGGTGGCGAGGTGAGGTGAAGGGGAGGGGGTGAGGGGGTAAGAAGGTGAAGGGGGTAAAAGGATCAAGAGGAGGAGGAGGAAGATCGGGAAAAAATGGAGAGTGCGAGAGGGGAGGGGGTCTCGGAGGGGGGCAGTGATTCAATTTATGTCCCGACAATGCGGCTTTGTCTCGCCAAATTATCATACATGAACCCACATGCATAATCCAATGTGAAAACGCTGCATTATCATATCATAGATGCATTAAAGTACCGGTCCTGCATCAACGCAAGGCGCCTGTGTTTATTTTTGCGAGAAAAATCCACTTAACGATCAACCCATCTTCGAAGGGAGATATCGCTTATATCTTCCTCGATTATACCGAATTCTTATCGCGGAAAATTTATCGTGTGAGAATAAATAGAATGTAAGGCGTTTATTGGAGGGTAGAATAAATAATTTGTGTGTAATAAAGACTGTACTTTATATGCAATATACTGACTGAATGATCAATATTTAGCGGCAGTTGGGAACGACTGAAATATCCCGAAAAATAACATTCCCGACACTGTAAAATTCCCGAAATGGAAAATTTCCGAATAATAAAATTCCCTGATAATGAAATTCCGAATAATAAAATTCTTCAACAGTTTCTCATATTACCGAATTAGAAAATTCCTTAATAATAAAATTCCCGACAGAAAACTGCGGAATTATAAAATACCCGAACTAGAAAATTCCCAAATTTAAACGATTAAATATTTTTGTTATAAATTTTATTTATTTACTAAGAATTCAATAATCAAATAATTTTATAAACAAAATTATTTTTAATGTTTAAAGTTTCTAAAATTATTGTTTGAATTTAAAATAATGATAATTTTTAAAAAATCATTTTATTTCAAATAAATAAAAGTTATAACAAAATTTTAATTGTTTAAATTCGCGAATTTTATAGTTCGTATATTTTACAATGGAACGACTAAAAAATCCCGAAAATAAAATTCCCGGCACTGTAAAATTCCCGAATAATAAAATTTCCGAAATGGGAAATTCCCGAACAGTTTATAATATTACCGAATTTCCTGAATAATAAAATTCCTGACAGAAAATTTCCGAATTATAAAATATCCGAACTAGAAAATTCCTGAATATAAACAATTAAAAACTTGTGTTATAAATTTGATTTATTCATCAAAAATATAATGATTATATAATTTTATGAACAAAATTATTTTTAATGTTTAAAGTTTCTAAAATTATCGTTTCAATTTAAAATATTAACAATAATTAAAAAAAATTCATCCAGAAATATACTGTTTTTAATTATTGTTATTTTAAATTCAAACAATAATTGTAGAAACTTTAAACATTGCAAATAATTTATTTTTATAAAAATATTCGGGAATTTTCCTATTCGGGAATTTTCTTATTCGGGAATTTTATAATTCGGAAATTTCATTATCAGGGAATTTTCTTATTCGGGAATTTAATTATTTGGGAATTTTCCAATTCGGGAATTTTACAGTGTCGGGAATTTTATCTTTCGGGAGTTTTCTTAGTCGTCCCAGCAGTTGCACAGGTATTCAAGTATGGATTTTTTTTTATTTTTACAGTTCTACATTTCAAAAGAATTTCACTGGACTCTGGTTAGAATAAAAAAATTTTATTGAAAAAAAATTATTAAACAATTATTTGTATATTTCTTCTTTTAAAACATCCTTTAAGCAATATTTAAACAAAACTAGACACCTTTCGATAAATTGAGGGAAAATATTTATGCCTCAATTAAAAGAATTCTCAATCTTGAGTTTAGTGTTTCTATTAAAAAAAATAATTTAAAACCCAAATCAAATCTACTTTCCTATTAACCGTTTCATGCGCCGAACTACGAGCATCTAAAAAAATAAATAAAAAATTCAGATATCCAAATTTTTTATTTAGTTTAATTGAATTAAATCAAATTTCAAGATTTTCTCGTCTAACTCACATGTAATGAAAACTCAAGTAAATCCAAATATTTTTTTATGTAAATAAGAAAAAAATAATAATTGACATAGAAAAAAATTAATAAATTTTTTAAATTGGTTTAATTCGAGTAAATCAAATTTTAAGATTTATTCGTCTAAATTGCATGTAACTTTATGTGGATTCAAGTGAATGCAACAAAAACTTTTTGAAAAATTAATATCTCTAAAATTTAACGTGACCTCATTTTTATAACTGAGTTTCAAAGGGAATTGAAGTAAAATCTAGGTAAATTCAATACAATTCCTAGGTGAATTGATTGAACTATTTTTTTTGTTTGAAAATTAATTTTTTAACCGTAAATTGAACCATTTTATTTTTGGTTGAAAATGAATCGTTTTCAAGTTTAATTTCAAATACTTGGCTTACAATTTCAACTGTGTTGAAAATTCTGTTATTCTCTTAAAAAATTCCTCTACTTGGTTGAAAATTAACTTTTTAGTTTAAAATTCATATTTTTTGATTAAAAATTAAACTTTTTTCCGGTGAATTTATTTTGTTGAAAATTCAATTATTTTTCTGATAATTTAACTGTTTCGTGGAACATTCACCTTTTTTTTATAGAAAATTCGGCATTTTGTATCAAAAATTCAACTGTCTTCTAAAAAGTTCGTATTTTGGCTTAAAAATTCAACTATCGGTTTTTGGTTGAAGTATAATCTTTTTTGATTAAAAATTCATCTTTGAAATTGAAAATTTAACTATTTTGTAGCAAATTCGACCCTTTTGCTTGAAAGTTCAACTATTTGGTTGTAAATGACACTATTTGATGAATAATTGTTTGAATTCAGGCATGTGGTTGAAAATTCCACTATTTTATTGAAAATTTAATTATTTTGTTGAAAATTCAACTTTTTTTTAAAGAAGTCATCCTTTTTTTCGAAAATTCAACTGCTTTGTTAAAAATTAGTGTTTTTTAATATAAAATTAATGTTTTTTGGATTGAAAATTCACCTTTATTAGTAGGAAAATTCTTGGTTGAAAATTCGCCTGTCTTTATTGAAAATTCAACCGTTTTCTAAAATATTCAACTTTTCAGCTCAAAAACTCAACTACTCACTGATGATTTTGAATCTTAAGGAAATTTGTTTATTCTCTTGAAACCTTTCAAAATTTTCAAAAGGCTTCTTTTTTCAAAATCTAAATTTCTTTCATTCTTTGAAATTATTATTTTTCAAAATTTTAGGAAATAATTATAAGGGTTTTGACATCTTTTTCAATTTATTTTTAGAGTTCATAAAAAGAACTAATATTAATAATTAAATTTTTTTCCATGAATCTTAAGAACACTTATTTATTCTCTTTATACCTTTCAAAATTTGAAAAAATTTTTAATTTTTTTACGAAATTTCAAAATATCTTATTAAATCTTTCTACAATTTAAAAACACACTACCATTAGAAATTGTCGGTACGACCAGCGCAAGTACTATTAAAAATCACCGCTCACTTTGAAGCATGATTACTCGTTCAAAAGAAGAGCAGAAAACTTTTTTAAAGAAGAGTTTGAAAGCTTATTAAATTCTGCGTGGAATGACCTCTAATAGAGATATTTTTGACTTTTTGAAAAGAATATACCATGTGAGAAGTTTAAATAAAAAATGCAAGAAATTCTGGAATTTTGTACCTCGACTTCAACTTGTAACATGCCCTATAAAACTTGTAGCGAAAATCTCAAATTTATACCACATTTTCTTTGAGGTCTAAAATTTAATTTAAGTCAATAAAACTTGCAAAATCTCCAAGGGTTCTCGAGATACAGCTAAAAACGTGTCAGCGTGTATGCGCCGACTGAAGCTCGAAGCAGATACGCGTGGAATTTTTGTATCATATCTTGGGAACCCGTGAATATTTTTGAAGTTGTATCAACTATAATTCAAGATATGATTAAAGAGATTACATCCTGTGAATTTCAAGTTTTTTGCATAAGTTTTCTAAGTCATAGCACGAGTTGAAGTTAAGGAACTAAATCTGAGAAATTTTCGGCGATCACCGCTCTCGCGGCCGACAGCGGTACTCGCCGACTGAAACTTGACATTTCAGACTTGGACATTTTTTGTCGTATCTCGGCAACCCGTAAAGAATTTTTAAGTTTGATTGGCTTTAATTAAAGGTAAGACTTCAAAGGCTGTGTGGTATACATTTCAGATTTTTGCTGCCACTTTTCTAGGTCATGCCACAAGTTGAATCTGAGGTACAAAATTCGAGAAATTCTTGAATTTTTTAAAAAAACTTCTCACGTGGTATATTCTCTTCAGAAGACCAAAAATATCGTTATTGGAAGTCATTCGACACTAAGTTTTTGAACGGACCCAAATCCGCGAGCGAATAGAGCCGCGCGCGATGTGAATGGAACCGCGCACGATGTGAACGGAGCCGCGCACGATGTGAACGGAGCCGCGCGCGGCGTGAATGAAGCCGCGCTCGATGTGAATGGAGCCGCGCGCGACGTGAATGGAGCCGCGCGCGACGTGAATAGAGCCGCGCACGATGTGAATAGAGCCGCGCATGATGAGATTGTGCTCGCGTGCGGCTCGCATTGAATTCCATCCAATGCAACTACACAAACCAGGAATCTAAAAAGTTCGATTAAAGATCTTCAAAGTTTAATGGCGAAATCATTTTCATAAAAAAAGAAGACTTGTGAACAAATTTCTGGCCCTTTCCTGGTGATTAGTTTTCACGGGAGTATTTATTTGCATTAATGATTTAGAACATCGAGACCCTATTGGTAAATTCACGAAATTAAACTCTCTCTCTCTCTCTCTCTCTCTCTCTCTATTGGTCTCTGAGGAGAGACGGCTATGCCAAGTTCCATGCCACCTTCGGAGTAAAAGGTACAGTGGCAATAGATCATCGCGACTTGTGAGCCATTCGTACGGCGCGACGCGGGGACGCGCCGGTTGCAAAAAAGTCAAGAGATCGCAGCGGTTCGTCGCGCTAGGAATGATCCCCATAGGATTCCCCATGCCAAGCCGCGTGAAAGCAGACATACTCCAATAATAACGATTATTTATTAAGATTGGACCGAAGATGGATGCGAGTGCAAAGTTACGTGTGGGAAGGCCTCACGGTAGCAGCAGGTGAGAGGCGCAAATGTTACATATAGTGACAAGGAACGCTAGCGGAATATAAACAGGGTGGTCGCAAAAATTCATTTTCATAATTACAAAAAAATTTTTCCTTGCTAATTTTTCATTTTCCCGGACCGTTAATATTCAGCGAGTAGATTTTTAATCTTGTAACATTTTTAACATAGAATCTTTTCTAAACTGAATTAAACAATTTTTAATTAAATTTTTTTAATATTGAAGTTATTTATTTAATTTGAACAAAAAAGATTACTTTCTACGATGAAAGATGAATTTTTAATTCAAAGAGACCAATTTGTAACAAAACAGTTTAATTTTCGAACAAAAAAATTACTTTTAACAAAATAATTACATTTTTAGCAAAATAGTTCAATTGTAAGCATAGAATCTTTTATAAATTAAATAAAACAATTTCAAATTTATTTGTTTATTTCAAACAAAAAAGATGATTTTTCTTTTATAAATAATGAATTTTTAATCCAAAAGGATGAGTTTTCAACAAAACAGTTGCTTTTTGGTTAAAGATTCATTATTTGAGTTAAAGATTCATCTTTTTTGTTGAAAATCCATGTTATTTCTTGATAATTCATCTTTTTTGGGAGAAAATTAATCTTCTTGGCAGAAAATTAATTTTTTTTTAATTCAACCACTTGATCGAAAGTTGAACTGCTTTGTTATAAATTAATTTTTCGCTTAAAGATTCGTCATTTGAGTTCAAGGTTCATCTCTTTTTTTGAAAATTTAACTGTTTTATGGAAAATTCATGTCATTTCTTAAGAATTGATCTTTTTGGTAAAGAATTAATCTTCTTGGGAGAAACTTAATTCAATAAAAATTAACTACTTGTAAATTCATCTGTTAGGTTAAAAATTATTCTTTTTTAGTTGAAAATTTAACTTTTTAGTTGAAAAATCATGTAATTTCTTGAAAAATCGTCTTTTTTGGGAGAAAATTAATCTTCTTAGCAGACAATTCATTTTTTTTTTATTTCAACGACTTGATCGAAAGTTGAACTGCTTTGTTATAAATTAATTTTATTGCTTAAGGATTCATCATTTGAGTTAAAGGTTCATCTCTTTTTTTGAAAATTCAACTGTTTTATGGAAAATTCATGTCATTTCTAAAAAATTAAGCTTTTTGGTAAAGAATTAGTCTTTTTGCGAGAAAATTAATTTAATAAAAAAAATAAATAATAATAATTTAAATAATAATTTAATAACAAAATAAAAAAACTACTTGGAAATGTATCTGTTTTGTTCAAAATTTATCTTTTTCAGTTGAAAAATCATGCCATTTCTTGAAAATTCGCCTTTTTCTTGGCAGAAAATTAATTTGAACAAAAAATTAAACTGCTTGTTTGAAATCTGAACTGCTTTGCTAAAAATTAATTTACATTGTTGAAAATTCATCATTTGTGTTGAAAGTTTACCTCTTTTGTTGAAAATTTAATTCGTTTTATTATGGTTAACAATTAATTGCGTCAATTGAAAATTTAACTATTCCTTTTTTGGTTTAAAACTGATTTTTTGTGTGTGAAAATTCAACTATTTGCTTAATGTTTTTGGTAGAAAATAAATCTTCTTGGCAGAAAATTAATTTAAAAAAAGTCAAACTACTTGGAAATTCATTTGTTTTCTTGAAACCCGATCTTTATTAATTGAAAATTCAACTTTTTAGTTGAAATATCATGTCATTTCTTGAAAATTCATCTGTTTTGGTAGACAATTAAACTACTTGGTCAAAAGTTGAACTACTTTGTTAAAAATTCATTCTTTTTGCTAATGATTAATCATTTTGGTTGAAAACTCATCTGTTCGGTTGAATATTGAACTATTTTGTTTAAAATTCATGAACTCAAATCTGCATTATTTGAATCAATAAAAATCGACTTCGAATCAGTCACATTTGGCTGATTAAAATTTAGATTGTCGACATGTCATGAAATGTCTGATTACATTAAGTGGCTACGCTACGACATAATGATATAAATCACAGAAAATAAACCAGCCAATAAAAGTGAAAAAATGTGTGGAATTCGAAATAGAATAGTATTATTTTTGTGCATAAATTTTTGCTTGCAGATCATGATTCGAGTTAGTGTTTGGGGTGAAAAGAAGGTTGGTAGCAAAGCAAAGAGTGCTGCCAAAGCAATGGAACTCGGTGGGAATTTACGATCCAAACTCATGGGCCTCTGCTAATCCGCGAAATTATATTTTAGCTCCACCCGCGTCCGATGCGTAAAAGCCGTCGTATTTTTCGCGATTAGCCCTTTTTCGTATGCTTGATGCTAAGTTATGCATTTCCGGCGGACATCGGTTCGAGTCAATGCACGATTTTAGTCTCCTCCACCTTCTCACGCTCGCGATCATTTCTTTTTGCTTTTAAGAGGCTCATTATCACGAGAGAGGAGTCAAAAAGGTGAACTGGTCAATTATATTCTCGATTTTTAATTTCCTTTAAGCTTTAAGGCTTTCTCAAATTTTTGAGATAAGAAACGTTAACATAACATGGGAAATATTAACATGATATGAATGGATTTACAATCATTACCAAATTTTAAGTCAGGGTACCTTCTTTTTTATTGTTTAAAAAAAATAATAATAGACACGAAATTAAAGTCAAAATTGGTTTAAAAATTAAAAATTACATCTAAAATTTCTATATTATTATAGAATTAATATTAATTTTCGTTTTTAATTATAAAAATTGAACTGAAAATTAAAGGACTTGAAGTGGAAGCCTTTTGAATTTCAAAATTTCAAAATTGAAGCCTTAAAGGCTTTTTAATTCAGAAATTTTTTATTTGAACGCTTAATAATTTCCACTCTGAATATTTGGCTGAGAATGCAACTTTTTTTGGTTCAAGTTTAATCTTTTCTGATTTAAAATTAAGTTTTTTCAACTGAAAAGTTAACGATTTCATTTTTGGGTAAAAATTCATCTTTTTCAGTTAAAAATTCAACTATTTGGTTAAAAATGTATATTTTTAATTTAAAATTCAACTATCTGGTTGCAAATTCATGTATTTTGTTGAAAAATCATCTTTTTTGGTAGAAAATACATTTTTTCAACTGAAAATTTAACGATTTCATTTTTGGTTAAAAATTGATATTCTTAGTTCAAAATTCAACTATTTAGTTCAAAGTTTATCCTTGTTCGTTAAAAAATTTATCTATCTGGTTGAAAATTTATGTATTTTGTTTAAAAATCGTCTTTTTTGGTAGAAAATTAATTTCTTAAACTGAAAATTTAACGATTTCATTTTTTGTTGAAAATTCATCTATTTTAGTTAAAAATTAAAATATCTGCTTGAAAATGGATTTTTTTTTAGTCATAAATTCAACTGTCTGGTTGGAAATACATATATTTGGTTGAGAAATCGTCTTTTTTAGTAGAAAATTAATCTTCTTGGTTAAAAACTCATCTTTTTAGTTGAAAATTCAACCATTTAGTTGATTGTTGAACTCTTTTGTTCGAAATTCATTTTTTGTTGTTGAAGATTCATCCTTTCAGTTAAAAATTCATTTCTTTACTTGAAAATGTAATTCGTATTCTGTTGCAAATTCGTATTTGTTGTTTAAATACAACAGTTTTTCATTTATATTAAAATCTCTCTTAGTTAAAAATTCATATTTTTGGTTTGAAATTTAACCCATTTTGTTGAAAATTCGATTTTTTAGGTTCAAAATTATTTTTTGTTAACTGGAAATGAAGCTATTCTATTTTTGGTTAAGAATTCATGCATTTTGTTGAAAAATTATCTTTTTGCTGAAAATTGACCTGTTTTTTTTTCAATTCAACTGTTTTGTTGAAAATTAATCTTGATTGAAAATTAACTTTCTTGTTGAAAACTTAACTCTTCTGTTGAAAATTTGTCTTTTTGTGTATAAAATTGACCTTCGTTGTTTAAAATTTATCTTTTTGGTTGATGATTCAACTATTTCATTAAAAATTTAATTAATTTGTTATAAATTGAACTATTTTGGAAGTTAAATTATTGGTCGACAATTCTGTTTTGGTTAATGTTCTTCCTTCTGGATTGAAAATTCATCTTTTATGTTAGAAAAGTTATCTGTCTCAATTGAAAATTCGTTGTTTTTTTATTAGAATTAATTTTGTTAGCAAAAAATGTAGCCATTCCATTTTTGGTTGAAAGTTGATATTTTGAATTAAAAATTGATCTTTTCCAGTTGGAAGTTCAACTATTTGGTTGAAAATTCATATAGTTAGTTGAAAATTCGTATTTTTTAGTAGAAAATTAATCTTTCTGGTTGAAAATTATACGTTTCTGGGTAAAAATGCAACTGCTTGGTTAAACATTAATCTGTTTTGGTAGAGGTTTCAACTTTTTTGTTAAAAATTCGCCTTTTTGGTTGAATTTAACAGTTTTTCATTGTAAATTAAAATATTTTTTGGTTGAAATATCTATTACATCTTTCGTTGAGAATTCATCCTTTTTGGTTGAAAAATAAACTATTTGGTTAAAAGTTAAACTGCTTGTTAAAAATTTCATGTTTTCGGGTTAAAAATTGAAGTGATTTGTAAACAAAAAAAATTTGCTTGTAAATTCAATTATTTGTTTGCAAACTTTTTTGTTGAAAATTTTTATTTTCGGGTTGGAAATTCAACTGCTTTGTAGAAAATTCATCTTTTTGACTTGAAACCTCAATAATTTGATAGGAAATTAAACTGTTCGGTTGAAACTTAACTGTTTTGTTAAAAATTTAACAACTTGGTAGAAAATGAACTTTTTTGTTGTAAAATAATATTTTTCGGTTGAAAATTCAACTGTTTTGTAGATAATTCATCTTTTTGGCATCAAAATTCAACAATTTCGTTCAGAATTTATGTATTTTGTTGAAAATTCGTCTTTTATGTTAGAACATTAATCTTCTTGATGAAAAATTAATCTTTTTTGTTGCAAATTTAACTATGCAGAAAGCTGTCATCCTCGGGTCGCTTCGTGTCCTCAAAACACGCGAAGGTTGCACCGGTCTGTCGTCGTGATTTCGTCGTGTCCTGTGACCACGCATCTCTCGGTTGCGAAAGGTGGCCATGAGCGCGATTTACCGCGGTCCTACTGGGAGCCGGTGTCATTTTTAGATAGCAGTTGCTCCCAGTAATAACCTGCGGTAATTGTCCAACCTCCTTTTTGAATTATATATATATAAACGTAAATAAAAATAAATGAAAAATAAGCTCAAAAGTATTGTTTAGTTTTTAAAACTTAATCTTCCAAATTCAATTTTTTTTGCTCATTTCTACCACTTTTTTTCTTTTATATATCAAAATATAGTTAAAATTATTTTTTCGGAACATTAGGCTTGAAAAGTTGGCCAGTTATGATTTATTTATTATATTGAATTTAAGTGCATTTTTTGAGGATGCCATCATTTATAATTTTGTAACTTCTTCAATATCAATTGAAATTCAAGAATAACAAGTAATAATCTCATTTTTTAACCTCGAGTTTACAAAGTAAAAAAAAACCTAAATTTTTCCTAAAATCATGCATAAAATAAGAACGTTCTTGATTTGATTTTTAAATTTTTCAAATTTTAATTCAAAATATACAGTTTCAAAACAAGAGTTATCTCCAATGGATCAGCAAATAAAAAACTATACAAATTTATAGAGACAGATAAGATCTCCAGATATGTACATAAAAAAGTCGGCGTGCTTGAGAATATTAAAATTCCAAATATAAGAATTTTTTCGAACATATTCCCCCAGATCTGTACAATTAATTATATTTTTGTCAATCTTTTTCAATGTACTGGTCTTATACAAGATAGCAAATAGTTTAAAATGCATTTTTAAACTCTAGCAAAAACTTAGGGTATAAATTCAACGTTGAAAGACAAGGTATTAAAGACATTATGATATCGTTTAGAGACAAACAAACTTTAGGTACAGATCAGATTCCTAGCCTTCTTTTAAATATATGTGCCTATTTCAATCCTGAATAATTCCTCAAAGCTCTTTGAATCATATATGGCAAAGTTTATTTGAGCTACTATAAAACAGCATGTCTTGGAAATTGGATATGGTTTTGTTACAGGTACTGGTAAGCTAGAAGCGTTACTTAAGAACTTTTTGCTTAGGACGAAACATTACGTTTAGTATGCTGGGCATAGCCTAGAAGCATTTATAACTACTCCGGGAGTGTCACAGGGCTGGAATTTGAGACCCGCGATGTTCACCAAAGACGTTCTGTCAAAGGTTTGATTTTTGAACTGTTCAAGAAAGGCATCTAATCTTATAATTCGGGTTCGCAATTGAGATAATGAGGGGAACCATAGAATGCACTGACCTACTGGATACTCTCTCTTTGTGGATTCCACGCAAAAACTCACGAGCGGCATAGCCGCTGTACTTAAGGACGGTCACTAATCCAGCTCTCTATTACTCTCCGATGACAAAAATATGTAGAAATTCCAACAAAATATAGGAAAATCTTGACAAGACTCTAGAAATGTATACGGCACTCCTAAAAACTATGTTAATATCAATTCAAAAAAATTATATCACAAGATGAAAGGACGTTAGAGTTTAAATTGTATAATAATACCACTCAGACTTAATCTATTCAGACCTAATCTATTCATATCATAACATGGAAGCTGATGTACAATAACAATCCTATAATTGGTGTATACTGTTCGATTGACGAAAAATAAAAGAAAAAAAAAGTGGAATAATATAAAAATCTGTAAGAACCTTCCAAGGAAAACTGTTGAAGTTTTAACATTTGTGGTGTTTCCGCCAGAAATTAGGACTTCAAAAAAAAAAAAAACATTCTTTAATCATGCTACTGAATAATAAACCATTTCGAAATCAAGCGAGAAAATGTACGTTTCTAACCAACCCATACGCAAAAGATGATGTTATAATTTCGCTATGTGAAGTTTATTTGTGTAGAATTAGAAGTGGTTTGAAGTAAACTATTCCTTTGTGGTTTTTCTACTTTTCGCAATAATTTCATGAATATTTTTGTATAATGTATAACAATGCTGATTATTATGTGATAGTTTGCTATATGATAATAATTTTTATAATAAATTTCCTATAATACCGAGAAAATTATAGACAATCCATTATGAGAAAATCATTATAATCTTGTACTGATTTTCCTATAATATTTTTCTGTGAGGGTACAATCTTCCGGTGGGAAATCATTTGCAGGCGCTTGAAGAAGTAGTTTTAATTCTTTTTTATTCTACAGAAATATCTTATGGAATGACATTCTTCAAAGGGGCAAGAACCTCTAAAAATGGTGCTAAAAAGAAGCAAGATTCCGGTATGGTATACTTTTTTTAAATCTTTTCTTAAAAACACTAAGAACTACGTTAAATACGTGTGAAGCACTTTCGAGTTTAAGAGATTAATAATAGTTTTCACCTATTAATCAATAAATATTTGTGTCATCAATTTTTATTTAAGCCGGGGTTACCTTCAAAATTCGAATGTTGACCACTCCCCCTAACATTTTCCAGAAAGTCTCTTGTTTTGAGAGGTGATGAAGAAGCTGATGAAATTTCTGTAAAAGATAAAAAGTTAATTAACTTGTTATCTTCAAAATATATTGAAAACAGCGAAAGCTTATTTTGATTTTTCCCTTTTATTCCGTATAAGTCAGTAGCAGCCTGTCAGTGATTCGTGGTAGTGAATCGTCGCTAAGTACAAAAGAGCGAATACTTTTTTTTATGTAATTTATACTAAAATATCAACATAATTCGTGAGATGGAAGTTTTTCAAGTAATTCTCTAATATGACTTATTTTCTTTATTTTAATTAATTAGAAAACTATAATTGTGAAAAGTTAAAGAAAGAACTTGATTGTGTAACATTTTCAACTTTATTTACACAATGATAGGAGTCTATTGTGGAACTTTTAAGTCGGTTACGTCACCTACACAAATATGACGTGGTTACCATCCTACAGATTCCGGATTTTTCCGGTTTGTCCCCCGAAGATATATTTTCTCTCGAAAATGCAGAAAACTGCCAAGGTTTCGAATTCCAAATAGAGAAATTTTATATTTCGACTTCGAAGCTTGAAAATTCGGCAAAGAGCGACCATATTTTATTCTTCTGAGAGAAAATGTTTTCATTTGCAAAATTATAAAACACTGATTAGGATAAGTAAGTCCTCAAAATGTGTTCAATTATTATACATAAGTAGCAAACAAGTGATATCAATAATAATAATGGTTTACTGTCATATAATTTACATAGTATTTTACAGTCATTAATGTAGAATAGATGTTTCAGCATACTTACTACAAAAATATAAGAAAATTGTACTAATTTATTCTTTACTTACCAATGAGATTAAACATAACGTCCATGGTTAGGGCCAGATTAATAAGGTGCCTCATTTTTCAAAATTTCAGAACAACTGATTAACGCACGATGTTAAGAGCAGCCTAACTAATTAATATTTTGATGTTTCGTGTTTATATATTGTTCTGAAATGTTTGTGTTCACCCCTTCCCCAGCATGAATCGCGTATATAGATTATTCCGAGGCTTGAAAAATCCAGATAATTCATGTTTAAAGTAACCGCACGTTTTTTTATTACTCCGCCTTGAGAAAATTCCAAACTTTAATAATTTATGAAGAGTAAATATGAAAACACTCTCTGAAAATACTTGATAATATGTCACGCAGAGTTCAAAAACTAAAAAATCCATTTTTTTTAATCCTTGTTACCAGAATTTTTTTCTATAGAATAGTCCATCAAAAGAAAAAAATTAATCTATAAGGCAATATCTTTTGGTCATAGACTATAACACTTTGTTTCACTGCTGATAATAATTTCTATGAAAAATATCAAAATCTGACGTTTTCTCGAAAAAAAATAACTTTTTTTCTTGAATTATTTTTGGTGTTAGCTTTAATTCTTCAATTAGTCACACTTCAATAAAATTGCATAATAGTCACAGTGAGCGAATTTCACCCCAACAATGAGTCCTAAAAATGAAAATAAATTGCTGTGTATTATTTCAGGATTGTAAATAATGATCTTGAAAGTTCTTGAAACCAAAATTAATTGTATAAATATTTCCAAAAAATCGGTGAAGTTCGAACATTTAGAGACTTTACGAGAGCTCGAAAATTTTTTAGGGTCCATTTCACCCCCTGTGACTAATTAGGGTTAATTATGAAAACCCCAGCGCGAAGTGTACTAACGATTGGTATATTTAGTTGTTATGAAAGACTGAAATAGAACAAATAATATCCCAAAAACACGCCTCATTAACAAAACAGTTGAATCTTCAACAAAAAAAAACGTTAATTTTAAGCAAAACAGTTGCATTTTTGATCAATAAAAGTTAAATTTCTATCAAAAAAGAGACGAATTTTCATAAAAAATGATGAAACCTAAAACAGAAAAGGTAATTCTCAATAAAGTAGTTCAACTTTTAGCCATGTCATTGAATTTTCGGAAAAAAAGTTCTATCCAAAACGAAGATAAATTCTTTGCCGTTTTTCCGGGGTTTCTTACCACCACCTTCTTACGACACAGAGTCGTGTCATACGCAAACGCACTTCGGAAGCGTTGGCCAATCTTAGGCATGTGCCGACGCCCCCCCTCTCTCTTTTCTAATTCACATGCTTCCACGCATGCACACACACGCGTTGCAAATACTTTTCTTCTTCTTCTTCCTTTCATTTATTGGTTATGGTGCATTCGGCGGGCGGGATTCGACTCTATTTTCATTGCTCCATCGATTGTCGAGCTGATTAAACAATCATTACAGGGAGGATCACAACTTGCTGACCACCCAAAGGGCGCTGAGTGATGTGTTGCGATGATGTTCCGGAACAATTCTGGACAAGCCCTAAGCTGACTGGACACCGCGATCAACTTCGAGTTCTTGATCGCCCGCTGACATGTGGGACGATTGGTTTGTGTCAATAGCTACAACATGTATGGATTCATACACTCGACGAGCTTGGGAGGACGAACTCGAGTGCGCTGATGCATACCGTGACATGGAGACCAAACATTAGGCCACCTACGCTGTTCTTTCTCAGTTTCTACAATGACGCTATCGCACTCTCATCTCTGTAGAATCTTCACGGCCACCAAGCACTTCAGCGAACCGAGCTTACACCTGACACCTCTGGAGCAATGGAAACAACGCAGCTATATTGCTTTGGCTCTTAGAGCGGCTCCAGCTCGATGTGAGAAATGCCGCGGCCCTCATCACATAGGTCGCTGTAGTAGCTTCATCCATTTAACGTCGATAGAGCGCAGAAAATTCATCATGAAGGTGGGTCTTCGTTTCAACTGCTTTAGACCAGGACACTCTACTATCAATTTCCCATTATCTGGGACTCGCATGATCTGCCAGAGCCATCATCACACCATGCTCTACCCAACTGATTGCAAGCGAGAAGCGCCGCCAACAAATTAACCTTCTTCCGCCAAATTCGTTCGAACTAGCACGGCAACTCCTGAGACATCTACAGCTACCCAGGATGCGCCTCGCTCATGACTAGTCCCTGTGCTGAATTGACCTCAACATCGATCAGTCTTGCTTGCAAACTACAAGCCTCCCTACACAAAACGGCTATTACTATTAGCAAACTATTAAAAACTATTAGCAAACGGTCCAGTGGACCACGCTCGAACCCGCATTCACTTCCACATTCATCCAGCTGACGATTACCCGCCTGTTTCAGTCGGAGTTTGTTGCCTCCAGAAATTCAACCTCGCTACACCAACAAATTTTAAATGAATTTACAAATTTAAAAATTTGTAAAATTTACAAATTTACAAATGAACAAGCAATGCACGATTGGCAAGGACTGGATGTCGCCGACCCACGGTTCGGCCATCCTCGAGCTGTAGATCTTCCTCTCTGAGCCGATGTTTTCCCTTTGTTCTCGCGACCTGAGCTACTCCGACCAAGCGAGATGATGGCTCAAAGGACTGCTTTTGGTTGGATTATAACAGGCAGAGCACTGTCAAAGGATAGTAATCTGAACACATCCACTTGTACCACACTTCTCACTTGCCCGGAGAGATTGGCCACGGGTCTCACGCTCGTCCCCGTTAGACAAAGAGTGCGAAGTTATCTTCACTTGTCACCAAAGAACTTCTGAAGGACGATATATAGTTCGCCCACCATTAAAACGAGAAGGTCTAGAAATGCTCGGCGAAAGTTTAAATGGAGTGTTAGCTTCCCTAAGCTCCTTGCATCGGCGATTAAGTAAAGACGTTGGAATGGAACAGGCGTACACTTGTTTTAGGACGGAATACGCACGTCTTGGTTACATTAGGCCTATACCTCCGCCCGAGCTGAGCACAATCGCTCGTCCCACTTACTACATGACATATCATGGAATTTTGCAACTGGGTGATCATTATTGCCGTCCTATAGTAGTCTTCAATGCATCTAGACCTACGTTTACTGGCTACAGTCTTAATGACACGCTTCACACAGGGCATAAGATGGAAACCAATGTGGGCCTCGTGTTGATTCGGCGGAGACGCCACAGAATTGCTTTTGGCGTCGATGCTTGCATGATGTACTGGCAGATTCTGGTGAATGAACAAGACGTCGATTTGCAATGCATCATCTGGACTGCTTGTGAGAATGACCCAGTCGTCCTCTACCAACTGTTGACTGTGACTTATGGTGAGTCATGCTCGCCCTTTCTAGCCCTAAGAACCTTGCAACAATTGAGCACAGATCATGGTTCAGCCTGGGCAGATGCAGCCCGCGTACTTTTAAAGGATAGCTTTGTCGACGACATATTGACGGGAGGCAATGACCTTCGAGAAGCAAAGAAGCTAGGACATCAGCTTATTCATCTTGTGCAGCTTGGCGGATTTGCTCTCCGCAAATGTATCGCCAATCGAACTGAGCTGCTAGAAGATTTAACCGAAAAAGACCGTCTTCACCCGACCTGGCTTCAACTTTGCAGCGACGGCCGCATCAACGAGCTTGGCGTTTGCTAGGATCCGCAGAATGATTGCTCTTGTCTGACTCCACCCGAGATTGACTCGCATGATTTGACGAAGCGCAACATTTTAGCCACCACTGCTAGATTGCTTGATCCTTGCGGTTGGATCGCGCTCGTCACTCTAATAGCGAAACTACTTGTCCAGGATTTGTGGAGAGCAGGTCTTGAGTGGGATGAACCGATTCAATACTCATTCATCAACCGATGGACCGAATTTACAACGAATCTCAAGGCCATCGGTAAACTATCTATTCCTTGATGGATTGACACGCAGCCCACTGCCAAGCTCCAGTTACATGTCTTCTCAGATGCGAGCCGCCGGGCTATGGCTGCCACAGTTTTTTCTCGTGTCAATTCAATCAGCAGCCAGACCTGCACTCGGCTTCTTGAAGACAAGACGAAACTTATTTCGATTCGGAGTCTTCGGCCGCCTGCCACCCAAGTTCCAAGAATGACAATTCCTCCTTTAGAACTCAGAGCCTCGTTGTTGACGGCTCAATTGCTACGATCATTGGCGCCTGACGTAGAGATACCCATGGCAAATTGCATTGCCTTGACTGACTCTCAAATAATACTGCGTTGAACATCCACAACTATTATCTCGCAAGTTGTGGTGCACTGGTCCTGACTGGCTTGCCTCCTCCGATGTCCTTTGGCCTTCCATCATCAACTCAGCTCCATTTCAATCATTCGTCAATTCCCCGACCACAAAGGTTTGTTGCGCACTCAAGAGCTTCGATACGGACATCTTCGACTGATACTCTCATCTCGGAAAACTCCTCAGAGTCGTTGCATACATGCTTCGTTGGATTGAATATCGCCGACAGCCTGCGGACCCTGAACCCAAAAGAAAATTTATCATCGCGAATGAGTTGAAAACCGCATTTCATGTCTGCGTTCGCCTGAGCTAATTCTTGTGGCTTCAAGAAGAGTTCAAACGATCACAAAACCCAACTTCCCCACCTGCGCGGCTTCCTTTTCAAGGTGTGGGCACGTTCGTCGACACTGAGGGGATCATGAGAATTGAAGGTCGACTTCAGTATTCCGGCTCATCGTATGCAGAGAGACATCCACCAGTAATCGATGGCCGCTGTTCACTTCCAGGCCTCATCATCAGTTGGGCGCACCAAAGCTCACTACACGGAAGTTTTCGCACAACATACGCTTACATGCTTTATCGTGCTTGGATTCTTGGTAGAAAAAGGAAACTCCGCTCTGCCTTGGCAAAATGTGTTATTTGTATTCGCTCTCAAGCTCGTCCATCTAACCAAGTGATGGCTTCTTTCCCAGCATCGCGTGTCACTCTGAGTCGGCCCTTTTCAATGACCGGATTGGACTATGGGGGACCCTTCCAAATACTATTCGCTTATGAAAGAGGCATTCGTTCAACCAAAGGCTGTATCGTCGTCTTGGTATGCTTCGCTACCAAAATGTTGCATCTTGAACTCGTCGGCGACATGACAACCGACACCTTAATGGGGGCTTTGTTGAGAATCTTCAGTCGCAGAAACAAGGCTTCAGAGATGTGGAGGGACAACGGCACGTATTTCCATACCCGACGCCGAAATGCAAGGGCAAAATCCCGATCAACTTACCCATCGCACGTTAGCCAGAGCTCTCCGCAATCAGTTTTTGGAACCGTTGGAGTCTCGAGTACCTAAATACACTCCAGCTAGGTCGAAGATATGGTGGTGGTTATCGACTTCAGTCTCCTGTCAGTTAATGGGCGATGGCCTCCGGCTCGCATTCTCAAGACCCACCCAGGCAAGAACGGTCTCGTACGAGTTGCCAATATCAACTCGTCTCCAGTGGAGGGCGCCACTTGAGGGCCATCAAGTCTCTTCTCATCGGCTGCCGCGCGTCGACTCAGTCAGTCGCTCTTCATGTTCTGACCAGAGCGGACTTGCTTTATTACTTTACGAAAGGCCTGACCTTGTACTACAGTTCCTAATAATAAATTCATTTTTCACACAAGTGCATCGAACATTGAATCTCGATCTCCTCTCACCCACTCCTTGCATTCAGAAGAAACAGTATCATCAATTTTTAACATACAATTTCTTAATTTTTATGATGGGCGATTTTCAGAAAAATATTTTAACCATTTTTTATTCAACAACAAAGTTGATTTTTTTAAAATTTTTAAAAGTGCCGTTTTTCAAAGATTTTTACATTGTTAAAAAAAACGTCTCAAATCAGTGCAAGAATAGGGTGGTCCAAATTTAGACATGTACGTACGTCACGAGAAAGTGGGTGGGAAACGTTTGACAATACTTACAATGCCCGGGCAATTTGTGAAATGAGCAATTCCATGTCAAATCATGAAGTTTAACACGGATTTCCAATAACAAAAATATACATTTTTGAAAAGTTGATTCAGAATCGTTAACATTAGGTAAATCAAGTTACGAAAATAAAATTTTTTTTAAACATATTATGAAATATTATGTTAGAAAAAGGAAACTTCATGTTACTACATATTGTTTATTATTTTATGTTTTTTTTTGTCTACAGAGTTTGATCTAATTTTGTTCGTGGAAAAAACATAAAAATTACAAATACCAATTATGTACTTTTAAAACTTTTACGCTGTATTCCTAAGAAAAAAGAAATTTTTCGTAATTTCATGTGACTGGTTGCTTTTTTGACAACAATAGTGGTAACAAAGTAATTTTTTTTATAACACTAACTATACAAATGGTCCCTTCTTTAGTTACTTTCAAAATGTAAATCACATATGTTCTTACGGCAAACAAAATAAATTTGATTGCTTTTTCACCTTTTTTTTCATTTTCACTATGCAAATTGTAGCGACTAGTTTTCGAAAAATTCTTTAGTATGGTAGAAATCATATTCATCATTTCAGTTAAAAATTCATCTTTTTGGTGGAAAATCCAACAATTTCCGGTCAGTCATTAATCTTTTATAGTTAAAAATCTTATTATTTAGTTAAAAATTGAACTAATTTTTTCAAAATAAACAGTTTTGTTAGCAAATCATTCTAGTCGGTTTTTTTTCCACTGGATAGTAGTTCATAGGAAAAAATTTGGTTATTTGAATAAATATTTAACGAGGACGAGTGGTGGAATATTTAGGTATTTTTGTTGATATCTTCTATTTCAGTAATCATTTTAGTCTTTTAATGGCATTTAAAAAACTTTATTTCAGTGCATCTTCAGCAGGCGTTCTAACGTTTTTTCATCACTTTCTAAGCTTCATTTTCTTGAAGAAAAATCACGAGAATTCTTTCTAGTTCTACAAACAATTCTAGAAAAGTGACATTTTATGAAAAATATCAAATTTGGTTTTGATCATAATGATTTACCAAAAGAGATATGGAATAGAATATAATGAACAATACAAATATTAATTTTTAGCTGATAAAGCTTGAAAAGAGAAAAATCTGATTTTGGTTTTTCTTTCAGAAATCTTTGGATACGTTAAATTTTCTGTAATTTATGAATTTACTGGAAACTTAATCAATTTGAAAAATTTCTCGTAACCTATGTTAGTCAAAAATTTCAGGATTTTCTGTTCTTTATTGGCTCTATTCTGGCTCATACATAAATCTTCACACTCGTATAGAACTTCCTTTTTACGTTCTTGTAAACAATATACTATTTTTCAAGCGCTTTCGAACGTAAAATGACGTATAGTAAAAACGTTCAATACAGCTAATTAACTTATTTCATGAATTTTCTGGATAGAAGTGTAATTTTATCTTATCTTCTTTAGGGTAGTCTCTAGCACGGAGAAATTGATTTGAATAAATCATTGTAAACCTTTAACATTTCTCCTCAAACAATATTTACGTGAGGGAATGAAACGGATTTTTTTTTTCATTTGTTTCCGAAAAGGAATTGCTAGGGCACTGAAAGAAGATTAAAGCCTTGGGAACCATAATACACTGACTTTTTATTCTTATTTTGTAATATCGCAAGTTACTTGTAACATTACAAGATGACCTAGGATCAGAAAAGTCTTATAACTTCGTTCAACATTTTTTTTCTACTTGAATTAATGGTGCAGAGGACTGCGGCTTACAGACTCTACTATAAAATAACGGTCGATTTTGCGGAAGAATCCTACTGGACATTCATCGATTTCAACTGGGGTCAATGAGGTAATCGTGCCGCTTTCTATGTTTATTTTAGCCCGTGCTTTATTTTTAGTGCGAGAATTATATTGATATATGCCAGAGAAAAAAATATTATTTTCCAATATTGCAAAGACGTCGCCATCGAATGTTGATAATACAATTTGTTCTTCGGTTGGCATTGGCCCATAGACATTCCGTCTGACGAGTGTTTCAATTGGTTTATCCGCAGGAAAAGTGTATCTTCGAAGCTCGAATACCCGATTCAGATTTTTAAGACTAGTAAGCCGTATAAATGGAAATTGATCAAGTCCGTATCCAAGTACGTTAGACAAAGGTGGAGCTATAATGCTAGCAGAAGGTGACTTGGACCTTTCACGCAGATGAGGCTCAACAGGAAAACTAGACCTGGCAGGAGTATTATGTCGCTCAGACGAAGAAGAAGAAGAAGATGTTCTGCCACGAGGAACACCAGGAATAGGAGCGCCATTTGGTAAGCACTCAAACTGTGAACTAAACTCTGCAAAAAGAAGAACAAGTATTTATTTTTTTAAAGCATCTTGGTGTGTCATGTACTTTACTGAGGAAATTGGAAAAGTTTGATTCTGTTTGTTTTTTCACATAATGTAATGCGCTCTTATGCACGCAATGACTGGTATTTAGGGTAAGCAGAAAAAAATACTCCGAAGCTGTACGTAAAACAAGAATTATTTTCAACATCATAAGATTCGAATTTCGCCGGCGGTCGCCTGTTGACTACAAGACCTAAATTCAATCGGCCTGATTCTGTTATTTATGTTTTTAATGTGGTGTGTGAGTATGAAATTTGGTGTAATGATGCGGAATAATTTTCGATTTAGAAAAAGTTTTGAATTTAATGGGCAGCCTGCCACTCTTTTTACATTCTCATCATTTGAGATTCAGAAAGAATTAGAATTCTCTGAAATTTCACACCTCAGTTTCTTAACGGATCTCCACTTGAGAACACTTAAAGCCTAATACCAAGTTTTAGTGATGGTGTGTGTCTCTGTCGCCCATCTGTAAGCATGATTTAAACTATCAAGTGCACTCTCTTGTAGTTCATTACGCTATTTTTCAAGCGCAGTCATTCACATAATGCGCAAATATTTCGAATTCTCTCATTTTCAGGTGTAATAACAGAAACGATATATTGATCATACCTTTGGCAGTGTATGGTAAAGATGTTTATTACAGCTTATTAACCAATTTATTCAAATTCTTTATAAAGTAGTGGATTTTCTCCCTATCTACATTAAGGTGATTGCCCGTCGCAAAAAAAAAACAGAAAGGCTGAGGATATTAAGGTGAGATTGCCCTGGGAAATTTATTTAAAGCTAGACAAGCATGATTCGAGTATTATGATTTGGTAAATATCCTGCAAAAAAATTTTTCAGTATGTTTTTTCACAGAATGTAATGCTTTTTCATACACTAATGCAGCGATAATCTGAGAGAACAGTATGTTCAAAAATCTCGTGAACTTCTGCGCACAGTTAGAATTATGTTTAAGATCACTTGCTTGAAGTTTCGGATGAAATGCGAAAGCGAGATTCAACACGAAATTTCCTGTTTTGTCATCAAACATGTCACTCCATTTTTATCTGACGAAATCCGGAATATGTGCAACAAAAATGAAGCTAATGCGACAGCGTCCATAATTATGCCAGGCCGACAGAGAAAGAATTAGAATCCGATTCGGCGAAGTTTGAGAATACATGCAATGTGCCTTTCAACTACAACCCCGAATTTGATCTGGCTGTGCCTCAATTTATGTATCCCGACGGAACTGAAACGTGTTTGTCATCCACTTTTGCTCCTTTTGTCCTAAAAGT
The DNA here is from genome assembly GCA_011634705.1 of Andricus grossulariae. Classification (NCBI taxonomy): domain Eukaryota; kingdom Metazoa; phylum Arthropoda; class Insecta; order Hymenoptera; family Cynipidae; genus Andricus; species Andricus grossulariae. The sequence goes on along the minus strand of JAABKJ010007545.1, from coordinate 53,989,595 downwards.
TAAGCAAGAGCTACCAATCTTTGTAGAATGATATAAGAAACAGTGTTGACGGACCAGATGAAGTGATCCCAGAAGAACAGCCTTTTGCATCCGGTTCGCGATGGAATGTGCCTGATGCTGGCAAGTCGGAATCTTATCGAGTTGGCTAAGAAATTAAGCTCTTATACCTCCAAGACAGCCGATCATGAGAACTACAAGATGGACTTTGTAGCCTTGTTATAACCTGCTCAGCTCGAAAAGAAGTGCTTGATATTTTGCCTGTTTTTCTTCCTCGTTTGCCGTGATATTACCATCGGCTAGTGCCGAGAATTCAATCACGAAAATGATCTTGCCAGATAATATCAGGCTCAGTTAATTCATAGTTAATTCGTCTTCATTTAGGGCACACTCAAATATAGTTTGAAATATAATAGCAAGTGGAATTGAATGCGGATTACGTTGGACAAATTGTTATTTGGGGAAAGCTTGAAAATGTTTCTGAAATTATAGATAAATTGTGATATTATATTCACCAATAGAATTAAGGATGACCATTAAGGTGAAGGCCAGAGTACATTAAGTTTCGAAGCCAAACAATTTTTTTTTATTCATACAGATATAAAAACTATCTCATAATACCCTGGTGGTTGGGGCTACCATGGGAAAAAGTTTTATTGTTTGTTAATGAATTGTAATGTAATTTTTGCTCAAACCCAGGCTACATAAATACCTTTTTATAACACAATCGTTACCATTAGCGGGACTCGGCACGGCCCTGCACGAAAGGGTTGCTGGGCCGCACACGAGTCGGAACGGTGTCCGCCGAAAGGACCCGAAATCCCGAGCAGCGGCATAGTAGCTACTCAGTCTGGGTTAGCTCGTCCGACGCTACACGTCTTCTAAATGGTCACAGTGCGTTGTATCTCGTGTCGCTCTCATTGCTTCTACCATTCTGCTCGGGCCATCAGGTTAACCTCGTCTCGACGCCGCCTCATCGCCAGCACGCCGACAGCACTCCGCCTCGTCGCCGATTCCTGGGTTACGACCCCAACGGTCTCACACGATACACTCTCTACTCAACGGTTGTAAGTTGACAATAAACCACATTTCAAACTTAAGTTTATTCGCCTCATTGTGTCTAAACCTTTGTCTCGGCAATCTAACTCTCCATATCCCTCCTCGCTCTTACCCCGTAATAGTTTTCTTATGTGTCATAGAGTAAAATATACTACGCTTTGTTTTAAAATATTTATTTTTACAGGAATTGTTTTTCAGAAAAGTAAGTGAGCTATGTGACATTTCACGAAGTTTCATTTTTAAAGTAGTTCCCGTTATTGATGTACTTGATGCAGCTAATTGAACAATCTTATGAAATTTTTTCTATAGCAGAGCCTTTTTTTTCCTATCCATATTAGGATACCCCCCCCTAACAAAAACTATTATAGATAAATCATTATAAACCTGTACCAATTTTTCACAACAAATATTTTCGTGAAATGAAAGAAGATTTCGTGTTGGGGATCTACTGGAATTTCTTTGATTTTAGCTTGGATCAATGAGGAATAACTGTTTTTGAAGTATGTTGATATAAAATGAACTACTCGTGGCAAAATTGAGAAGAAAGCCTGAGAACATTGAGCAAAAATTGCCATAGGCAATTTATTCGAAAGCAGACTAGCATTATTCAAGGAATATTATTTGGAAAGGAACCCGGAAAATTTTTCTTAGTGTGTCTTTTTTTTATAGAATCTGATACGCTTTTATAAAAAAATGTAGAGATATTCTGACTTAACAAAAAAAAAGGTTGCGCTGACGTGCGTAGGTGCCTTAATATAGAAAAAATCTGCGCACAATAATATACATGATATAATATACAATAATACACCACGCGTATTCTCCATTTCTTCGAAATTAATTCATAGTTAATTTTCATTCATTTAGAGCTCACTGAAATATAGTTTGGAAAATAATAGCAACTGGAATAGAATGCGAATTACATTGGACAATTTGTTATTTGCGGGAAGCTAAGAACTTGTTCAAAATTAAAGATATATTATAATATTATATTCACCAATAGAATTAAGGATGTGAATAAAGGTAAGGACCAGAGTATAAACGATCACCATTTTTGCATTGAGGAGAAAAACTGATGAAAGCGTTCATGAAGAATTTGGTTAGCGGTTTGACTAGTGATTATTCCTTTGCTCTGTTCAGTTATAGAACATATATAATAGTCGTTATCACATAGAGTATAGGCGTGAAGATTATTCTTCTGAGATAATGATATTTACATTTTATATTTACTTTGAACCAAGGCAACATGTATGTATATATATATATATATATATAACAGGAAAAAAAAAATATTTTCCAATATTGCAAAGAAATCGCCCAAGAATGTTTATAGTACAATTCGTTTTTCGGTTGGCATTAGCCCCCAGACATTCCGTCTAACGAGTATTTCAATTTTTTTATCAGTACACGTAAAAATTCATTATCTTTCATAAGATTTGAATGGAACTTTTATTTCTTCACATGGTTTTCAATAACTTTAATATCGCGGCAGTTTTACGTTTTTTGTTTTATCAGAGTAAGAAAATAATTAAAGTGGAAAAACTTATTGTTAATTAGTGGCTTGAACATGGAGTCCGTTGTATTCGCGAATAGCCCGCAATAGGTTTTTGGTATAATCAGTATGATTTTTGGGTAGTTTCCACTTTTTCCAGTCAGCATCATAACCATAATGAACTGATTCCATAGCTTGCTCATTAAAAAAAAACTAAGGACTTTGCTTCGTTTTGACAAAAGTCTTCAATGTGATAGAAGATCGCGTGATTATTGGGTGTTATCGTGATATTTAAATCCATATAGCTCCTTTAAAATAAAGCAATGCAGGTTTTATACTGAGGATTTAGATTTTCTTCCAAAATACGCTTTAACAATTTCTTTGGAAAATTGAAATGTTTGTACATACTTTAGACCATTTAAACTACAGTTATTACGGATTTCATCGACCTTGTCCAGCCATCTTTTACACAAATGGCTGTTAAAGGCAGGGCTTCCGTGTTTCAGATCGCGTTGAACACAGCATATATTTGCCCACATTAATTCTCACACATTCTCAAATTCAGTATTCTATATTTAGCTTGCGTACAAAGTATTAAAAATACCTAACTTCAAATGCAGTTAAGGTGGAGGCATAATTTATAAAATTATTGTCTCAGCATCTCCTGTAAAAATTGGCTCATGAGCACAATTTTTCAAATTTTTTACTTGATTTTTTTATGCTCATTTTCTATTGTTCTGGACATTTCTCATTCGTCTGGTTTACCCTTTTGTGAATCACACCATGTGCATTGGAAAAGGCTGCTATGTCTCATGATCCTTGTCATAATGTTGGCCAGTTTAAAATCAGTAGCTACTATTAAATTAAAGTCTTTCAGATACGAATCAACACTGTGACTTCTAGCTGATAATTTTTCCTTTGTAGTTCCCTTCAACAATTTTCTTGTTGTTTGTGGCTATTTCGAAATGCGAAAGCAATTCCTAGAGCTGTTCTTTGCCAAGATGAAATTTTATTTGCATCTTTGAAAAATCTTCTGCAGAAAGTTGTGGCTGCAATAATTCTTTATTCAAATTCTTTTGGTGATTCAGAGGATGTAAAATCACGTGAAGAGATTGACCGCCTTGAATTTGGGTATGAGTTAGTGAAGTACCATTTTTTTCCTTCCCCATTTTACTTTGTAAAAAACCCGAAGTTACTTCTTCTCTTTCTTGCTTGGGTGTTTTTTTAGCCAATTCTATTAAATTTTGAAACCGACATCATCAATTACATTAATGACATTTTCCTTTCCCAACATTACTTAAACAAGTCGTTCAGCGTTTCTTGTAATTTAATTTATATGCTCCGTGACTTTTAGATTATATCGATTTGCCTAGAATAACAATGTTTAGAACTCAATTGTTAAAATGTGTGCATAAATAATGGAAGGAATCTTCAGTTAATTTTAGCATAATATACAATATTTTTTATATTTTATACATAATTAAAGTCCTCTTCAAAATATCAGCAAACACTTTTCTCTTGGGCTTAAGGATTTCATCTCTTACAGGACTGCTACTTGAATTGTATGAAGAAATTCTACCAATCTCACATGGCCGTCAATCGCATTTTTCACCTATTTTGTTGTACGTGAAACAATTGCTGAAATGGGAATAGTTCGGTAGATGTAAACTATTGACCCTGATACTTTTCATTTCAAATAACCTTGTTCTATACCCACTAGAAATCGCAATAGGTAACCGTTTGGCAGTAAAATCGTAATTAAATAATTTTTCCATTAGAGATATTTTCAAAGTGTCAAAAGAACATATAATAGAAGAACACAAAAAAGAGATACAAAAAGCTATTCAAATTCCATTAAATTAGTTTCGCAAGAACTTTCTAATTCAAAGTATAAGAAAGCTTCCATAGAATTTAAATAACCTCCAACCGGGAAAAATTAGAAAGTTAAAAAAAAATCAAAATTTCCTTTTAAAAAAAAGCCCTCTGGCGATAACTTTTATTTTGTACTGCAAATATTAGTGGGTCAACAGAAAATCACACCCTGCGAAGAAATGTCGAGTACTCAAGCTTTTTAATAACCTTTCAGGTGAAAAGGACTTCTTGACACTACAAAAACCGTCATATAACTGGATATAATAATTTTACAAAAACATTCAATTCGACTTTTTTACTCCATTTTCAATTCAAAGTATCTTATATGTGACATAAATTAAAAATGTGAAAAAAATTTGAATTTTCTTAAAGCACCCTCTAAGGATTATTTTATTTGTGTGCTCAATCCATCTGTATACCATCGCGGACAGGTATTCCGCAAAGTAACATTGAGTAACTAGACTTTCAGGTTAAACTTGGTTCAGATTCACCATGCGTGGGAGAAGTGTATCTTCGAAGCTTGAAAACCCGGATCGGATTCTTACGACTAACAAGCCTTATGAATTAAATTTGGTCAAGTCCATATCCAGGTACGTTAGACAAAGGTGGAGCTATCAGGTTAGCAGGAGGAAACCTCGATCTGGCACGAAGATGAGGCTCAACAGGAAAAGTAGACCTAGCAGGAGTATTATGTCTCTCAGAAGAAGAAGAAGAAGAAGAAGAAGAAGAAGAAGATGGTCTGCCACGAGGAAGACCTGGATTAGGGGCGCCGTTTGATAAGCACTTGAACTGTAAACCTAACTCTGAACAAAGAAACAAAGTATTGATTTTTTTAAAGCATCTTGGTTCATCATGAACTCTAGGGGCGAAATTGGAAAATATTTATTGTGTATGCTTCTTTACATAATGCAATGCGCGTTCATGCACACATGCACTAGAATTTTGGACGAACAACCAAAATATTACGCAGCCGTGCGTAGGTGACATAATATAGAAAATACGTGCGCAGAGTAAGGATTAAGTCTAAGAGCACCAAATATGTAAAAAAAAGTATGGTGATCCAATAACATCGATAATTTTGGCAGACCAACAGAGAGAGAATTTAAATCTGATTCAAACAAGTTCAGTAATGCAGGCGGTAGCCTTTTACCTACAAAACCTGAATTCCAACCGCCTGTACTTGAGACCACTTGAGGCCTAAAATCTTACAATTCAGTGTGACACCGTGCCGTGTCCTTAGCCTCTCGTGCTCCAAAAAATATATTGTCAATGTGCACAGTTTATTCATATCAAATTATGTCTCATACACCTCACTCTCAACAAAGAATAAAAAATGCGTTCAGAATTCATGTATTTCATATAAATTTTTAGGTTTTCTAGGTTAGACTTAATTTTATAATTTTCAGTCTCTTATAAGAAAGAGACTGGAATAAGTAGAAAAAGGACAACAAACATAGAAAATGTAGGATAATCAAATCGACCCCCTAAGGTGGCCAGGTCGCCTGTCCGAGATCAAGTCAACTATCTGATATGACCAAATCGAACCTCTATGATGAGCGATTCGAACCTTTATAATAATCAATTCCGTCCTCTGTGATGATCGGTTTAACTCACGATGACGCTTGAGTTGAACGTTCGAGATAACCAACTCGAAACTGAGATGATCGATTGGAACCTTTTGTTTCAATCTTCTAGAGATAGTCGCTTTAGCCATCTTCAAGGGCTGTCCTATAGCTGATCCTGGAATATAGTCTGCCTGCACATCTAGATGGCCTAACTGACCTTCCATTTTTCTCCGTGCAGAAACAATAAAGTTGACATTTCCAAAGGTACGAAACCAAATATCTATCGGAATAATTAAAAAAAAGTTATGGATAAAAACGATGAGCATATAGATCAACATTTCGTGAAAGACAAGGAAGAAGATGTTACGGAGAAACATGAGATAGATAATGAAGTGGATGAAGATAAGCTAAATGAGGAGAAGATGGATGGAGAGGAGATAGATGAGTAAGAGATGGAAGAAGAGAATATAAATGAAGAAGTGATAGATAAGGTGCAGGAGGAGAATGCCAGTATGAATATATGTACAAATATTGCGTTGTACGGCGACCATATTTTTTGTACATATGTTCATACTAGCGCCACGCATGGGAAGTTCAGGCGTCTTTACTTCGCGAAAAATATGCTCATTTTTCGTTAAATTACTTTGGTCTCCTTATGCCTATTCTCCATGTATCCTATCTTGAACGTTTTATATTGCTTCATACGGACCTGAGACCTGAGAGCCAAGCAATTATTATTAAATTGCATCAAAAACATATAATATATTAGTGAATACTTTTATAAGTCTAGATTAAGATTGTGTGTAAATGAAAATATTTTTTCATAATGAATGTGATCTATTTTTTTATAAAACTAGTTTTAGATTGTTGTTGATTAAACATTTATATTAAACGAATAAAACTGTGCATTTAACCCTAACTCCCTATCCTGTTAGCATAAGTCAATAAAGTAATTAGCTTATTATTTTATTACTTGAGTTATAACTTATTTTTACCTTTGTTAGTTTTATCTTTGTTGAATTATTGTTTACTTAATTTGATTAGTTTCAATATGCTCAATCCTTTCTCTCGATGCCCAGATCCCACTTGCCCTCCTTAGTAGGCATTCCCGCCACGAAGTATTTCATTAGTGTTCTATAACACTGACAGCAAAAAGAAAACCTTAAAATTTAATTGAACTTACTTTCAGGATGGCCTTAAATTCAATAGGTGATTTATTTATGATATTGAGGTGAAAATAAAGTCAGTCTGTCTTGGCGGATAGTGATTTAAGATCAAAAACGCTCCGTGCGCATGACGGCGTGAGTGCGCGAGTGCGATGCGCGAAGAAGAGTTTGGTTTTACATAGTGACGCGAACAGTGACGCTACGCGAAAATTATGCCAATTTTAAAATACAGTGAACTCTCGTTCACACGAAACAGAAATTACTGAAAATTTGTAATTTCGGGTGAAAAAATAGGGCCATCTGGGCAATAAGAATTCATACCCAGTAAAAAAAACTAATTAAAGCGAATTCAGATGAATTCGCTAGAGCCTCCGTGAATCTTGCTTTGCGACAATCTCGAATTGTAGCAGGCCATGAATTATTGTAAATTCGGAAATAAGTAATTTAATCTTCAAATTTGCTATTTGCCCGTATTCAGCGAACAATTTTTAGGGGACCTAATTCATTTGAATGTGTCAGCACGAATTAATTTTAGTGTCAGCCAATTCATTTTAATTCACGAGATTTAAAGTCAAGCTCCAATTCGCCCGAATTCATCAGCACGAATACAGTTAAAGTCTGGCCTATTCAATCGAATTCGTAAGCTATAACCAACGCGCTGGGCATGAAGCGTACTTTGTAAATAAATTTTCAATGAGTCCTGTACCCAGGTGCGAAATTCGGTTGCATGTCAGAGCTGGGTCAACGGCCCAAAGTCGGTCCGGGTTTGTTAACTGATCTACGGTAACCAGAGTTGGGCCGACTAAGGTGTTGTCAAGCTGCCATGGTCCCACCGACAATGCTGACTTTTCGTACTCGCGTTCTTCTTCTGATCACACCTTAAAATCCGTCAATATATATGCGGACTGTGAGATTTACTTTTTACTGTGCTACTTCGAACAATGGGAAACGCACATGCAGCAATTTGTTGATCGACATGGAGAGTAGGCCAAAGGAGATAAATGTTGTTTAACGAATACTAAACTTTGCATTAGGTAGTAAGATCTTCTTTTTTCTCTTAATTTTTCATAACGATATCATAAATTTGAAGCATATTGAAACTACATTCTGGATTAAACGTGGTAAAAAAGAATATAATTTACAAGGACAAATAAGATAGCGACCAGTATAAATACACGAAAATATTTTAAAGTATATTCGTTAATTAGACTCTTATCGCTATTCTTCATAAGTGGGTTTTCTTCATTTGGAGAAAATGAGGACCGCCAAAGGTTTTCTGTGGTTCATGTTATCGGTTTTTGCTCATCCTATTGGTAAATATATAATTATATATGTATATTATAGAGAGGAGTATTAGCAGAATTCTTGATCTATCGAATGATTCCTTGGATCGCTTAATGGAAATTTGAATAAATATAAATGTGGTTAAATGGAAATTATGGTAGATATAATTTATGAAAAATGCGAATTCAAAAAAGGAAAATTCGATTAAGTGGAATTTCGGGTAGATACGAATTAGAACACTTTTGGTTTTAAAGCTAAAAATTTTATTTTAAAAGGGTAGAATGCTTTCAAAATTCTGTTTGAACTGAGCACAGGATGAAGCCAATTCGTCTATTTTTTAAGTAGATATTACAAAAATAGTTTAAATTTCATTGTTTTATCAAATTTTCAATAACTTCCGTAATAATCCATATTTTCTAATGTTCTTGGGTTCATTCCAAAGCTATTTTTCTAGTTTGTAAATGTATGAAACATATAACCATAACGTTTTTATAAAAGAACCTTCAAAATATATACTTATTGAATGTTTTAGTTTTATTTGCTTACAGATGTTTGCACATTTTTCCAACCTAAAGTTCTTTTGGAAAATTAAGAATATTAATTTTCAGATCTAAAACGGCCTAGCGGAATCTCTAAACAATTTTTTTAAATAAAATTTAAAGCAGTGTTTTTCACCAAAGGAAGAAATTTGAAACATTTGTTTGGTACCCTATTATACAATGTACATGAATTTACCTTTATTTTTGAATCGCAATATAAAATGTTATCATGATTTTCAACCAGTACTAAACTTTCCATTACGTAATAAGTAATTATGTTCCCTCTAAATTGAGCATGATAGTGTCATAAATTTTACCTATCTGTGTGAAATTTTTGTGTAGAAGAAGTGAATTTAGGAAAGACAAATATTATAGAATGACGTATGAGATAGCGACAGGTATAATAGGTAGTGAAACATTTTAAAGAATATTGAGTAGTTGAAATTGTATCCAGTTTCTTTATAAATTTTCTTTATTTGAAAGAAATGAGGTCCATGATAACTATTCTGTATGTCATCTTAGCAGTTTCTTCTGATCCTATTGGTAAATATAATATCTATAGAAGAACGGGCGTAAATAAGCCAATTATGGTTATTCCATTTTTTTTAATCATTCGAAATCTGACAAAACTTTTAAAATTCCCTCAGATTTCATAAAATCCCCAAAAAGATGCGGAAATCTCGTTCGATTCCGTAAAAATCCCTTGGAATCTGTCGAAATACTTTGAAATCACAGAAAATCTTCCAAATATTTTGAAATTAACAGTAAATGTAATTTATGACTAACTATAATTCGGAAGAAGGAAGATACGGTTAAATAGAATTTCGGGTAAATAAGAATTATGATGAATACTTTGGGGTCTCTAGAAATACCTTTAAATCTCTTGAACTCCTTTGAAATCAGTTGCAATGCTTCGAAAATCATCAAAATCGCTTGAAAGGTTTGAAAGTTAATTAAAATCTTTTTGGAAGTGATGTGCAAAATCTTAAAATATTTCATAATACTTCAAAAATCTCTGAAATATTTTTAAATACTATGCAATTAAGACAAAATTTTCGAAATCCATTGAAATCTTTGAAATCTTTTACAATAGTTCATATCCTGTCTAGAAATTATTCGAACAGGATTCAAATCACTTCAGATAATTAGAAATATCTCAAAATACTTCGTAAACGTTCAAATTCTCAAAAACATTTTAAAACTCAAAGATATCTGCTGAAATCTTTTGAATTTTTGTGGTATGTTTAGAAATCTTTGTAATCTTAATATCTAGTCTATACTTATAATTCAACTTAAAATTCAAACCATTGGCAATGAAAGAATTAACAGCAATGAATAATTTGTTTTCAATGGAAATATGTTTTATTTCATGATCAAAGAAGTTAATCTAATATCTGTATTTGCAAGATGAATAAATCTTTCGCTACCGTATCTATCAACAATTAAACTAACAGTAGTTTCAAACAAGTTGTATATTATTATCAGCGAACTTCATTTAAAATTTTCGAATGTAATTAATACAGCAATTTTTAGGTCATTCAAAAGCCAATCAGGTTTTTAATCACAATGACTCATGCAGAAATTGCCCTACTTAGTCCCCTTAGCTCCATTTAAGATGGGCGCTGACAAGGCCCCGACAAGTATATAAATTTTGAATAAAAGATGTTCAATAACAATTGGGCATTAATTAAGCTTCAAAATAGGGGCATCTTTAATTATTTACGAACATAATTTCGTTGGTTCGATTAAGAAATGATTTGATGATACATGGACACGAATTATATTAAAAATGTCGTGTTTGGGTTTTTGACGAGGCTTGCCCCAAGTCTGGTTTTTACTAAATATGCTTCGATACGCCACAATTCTAACCTAAGGGCCAGTACACGCGAGAAATATCAGGATCTGCAGGTGGAAGAAAAAAAATTTGTGATTTTGATTTTCATGGCTACCTTCATGCCCCTATAGGCTTCAGATGATTTGTGATGCTATTTTCTATATTTGGCAGCTCGCATCCCAGAACGTAAGGATTTCCAGAGTTAGATATAAGTTATTAGAGGAAATGATGCCACCCCTCATACCTCGTTGTTATAACCCTTTTGAAAAAAAGATCCCTAATAAAATAGATGTGAAGAAACTTCGTCTTGTTTCTAAATCAATTAATAAATGGTTTTTAGTTGACATGGACAATCATGTTTATGATACATGCCGCCTAGAAATTCCAAATCATAGATCTGATAGTCAAGTCATGCATATCCAAAGTTCTTCTGATGCAATGGAATTCAAACTGGTTGAAAACTTTCCTGAAGCTAGTGATGATTTTTCCAAAGAAATTGAATTCGATCAGGCTGAACATCTACTTCCATTTGCTGATTATGTCGATGAAGATTTAGAATATGAAGTTGAAGGAGAAGATAATATTTCTAAGTCGAACTAAATTTTGCAAATCTTAAAAGTTCCATCTATTAGAAGGGCTACGGATCTTCGAACACGAACTACAAAAAGAAAGAAAGTAGCCGAGATTGAGACAGCTCTTGACGTTTAAATGAAAAAGGTATTCAATTGTATTGAAGATGACTGTAGCAAAAAAGATATAAAAGAACTTACTAACGAAATTGAAGAGGAATTGGATAAAAAAACAAATAAATCTAATGCCCTTCAACTGTTGACTGTGTTACCAAAAGGTTGGGGAATTCGCAAGATAGAATCAGAGTTTAAAGTACAATATAGTTTACCTCGTAAGGCAGTACATCTACACGAGAGAAATGGTATTGGATCATCACCAAATCCTAGGCCAGGTAAGAAGTTGTCGGAAGAAATTGTCCAAATTCTTCAAGATTTTTATTATGAATGCGACCTGAGTCGACATTTGTCAGGGGAAAAAGATTGTATATTTGTAAAACAGCATGATGGTTCTCGAAAACTGGTACAAAAACTTCTAATTCTAGGTAATTTGAAAGAAGTTTATGCCATTTTTGAAGAAAAGTTTCCTGGATCTAAAAATTGACTTCTCTAACTTTGCAGAATTGTGACCAAAGGAATGCATTTTTGCAGACGCGAGCGCAACACATTCCATTTGTGTGTTGCAAAATGTATGAAAATACTAAATTATTTATTGATGGAGCAAACTTGAATGAACTTGCTACACATAACGCAAATCTAAGGTGCTTAGATTCATACAAAACCAGGTTGTCTTTTACGATTTGCGATCCTAAAACACCTTCCTGTTGTTTTGAATCGTGCAAATCTTGCCCAGTTGTGAAATCTTTAATGGAAAAAGTCCAAAAGCTTTTTGAAAGCAACTTCATTGAAAGAGTCACCTACAACTGGCGGGCTTTGACAGACCGTGTCTCTTTAGAAACTTTGTGTCACACAGCTGATGATTATTATGAAAAACTTACTAAACATTTCATTGATCTCCTAAATACGACTTTCTGGCGGTAAGTCAAAGACAATTTCTTATGGACTCTAAGGAATCTCTAGAAGAGGGAGAATTTATAATACTTTTTGATTTTGCTCAGAATCACGAAACTATTATTCAAAATGCAATACAAAGTGAGTATTGAAATAAACAACAGATCACTGTCCATTCCGCTGCAGTTTATTTTGAGAAAGATGGCAAACTCGTGTGCGAAAGTTATGCGATAATTTCAGAAGATCTTGAGCATAATACTAGTGCAGTTCATCTGTTTGTGGAAAAAATGATTGCTGAGTTGAACAAAAAATACGTTGTTTGATAAATCATGTATTTCACTGATGGTGCAGCTTCTCTATATAAAAACAAAAGCAACTTCGTCAACCTAGCACATCACAAGCGAGATTTTGGGATTGAAGCTTCCTGGAAATGCTTTGCTACTTTCGATGGTAAAAGTCCATGCGATGGAATAGGAGGAACTCTCAAGCGAGAAGCTGCACGAGCTAGTCTTCAGCAGCCAAGTAACAAACATATTTTGACACCCAGATTCATACGAGTGGGGCACTAATGATTTGCCGAATATCAAGTTGATATTCTATTCACAAAAAAAGCACAACAAAAAATTTCGGAGCTTGAACAGTCGGATGGTCAAATCTGAAAAAATTACGGGTACCAGAAGCTTTCACTTATTTAAACCGATTGGTAATAATAAAATAGAGTGCAGACATAACTCGGCCTCCACAGAAACTCTCGAATTCGAAATCGAAAAGACAGCCACCGTATTTGACTGTTGATGAATGGTCAAACATCTCCATGATTTTTTTTTGTCAAAGAAAGGTGAATTCACAACGAATCATTGTATCGATATTTAAAAACATTAAAAAGGGAGTAATTCACGAAAAATTGAATAAGAATCTTCTTTTTACTCTTTTCCGGGCAACATTTTCTCTTATTAATTGTATTTTATTTTTAAAAATATTATTTTAACTCTAACATGTTCAAGTTTGATCATAATCCAGTTAGCGTTTCCAGAAATATCGATAACTCAAAAAAATGTAACTCCAAAATTCAACATCGCGCAACTTCCGTAATTTTGAAAATTTTCGAAAATCTTTCAGGGCCGAAATTTTTCTAGTACAGCATTAAGGAGTGGTATCGCCTCATGTGATTGGCGAGCAGAGGTGGGAGAAGCAACCTTTAAGAGATCGTTAATGTTTGCCAGGCATGTAAACCTTGCTCGCCACCCTGCGCATGCGCATTTTGAAGAAGAGCGCCGTGCAACATCAGCGCCATCGTGATATAAACATAATTACGCTCTTTAAATGATGATGCGATGTTGGTTTCTTTGCTGGTGTGAGTGAAGTTCTCTCCAGAATAGGACTTCATAAGCCGACCAATGTCCATGCAGCATCGACATGATTCGCGCGCAGCTGTTGCCAACTGTTGGAATTTGTTGACATTCAAGTTTACTTGGAACTGAAAATTGACATAACCTCACTTTGACCAATGACAGTTGGCAATATCTGCGTACGCCTCAGGCCGATGCTGCATCGACGTTGCGTTGCGTCGACGCTGCGTCGACTAATTAAGTCCTTCTTTGCAGAGACCTTCAGACAATATCATTTCTCAAGACAAAAAGTGAATGATCAATATTAACAATTTTATTTTTTTGGCGAGCAAATAAGAGCCATAACGCGCTAAGAGATGATCGCCTTCTTTATTGATCAAAATATATGGACTGCATGGCAACAGGCTTTTCCCAAACTTTCTGGCTTCAAAAAAACTCAAAGAAAAAGTTATTTTTTCGTTAAAAAGTAATGAAAACACTTTTTGATTAAAAAGTAATCTTTATTGTGTAAAATTATTGTAATTTTAGGAACTAGGACATTCCTAACTTAAAAATTAGTAAATTAGCTAATTAGTTTAAGCTACTTAAAGTCATCTAGCTGATACATTGAAAAGGAGTTTAAAATCCGCGACAGAAAAAAAACTCCGCAGCTGAAGGGTTAAAAAATCTGGGATGGCCTTGAAAAGTGTTCTCTGAGTAGGATAATCATAGTATAATAGGGGATTATTTTTATCTATTTCCTATGGAAGCAGAATTTCCTAACTTAATTTTTCGAAGAGTTAGTGGCTTTACAAGACAATAATTATATTCTTTGGAGAGAAAATCTAAAAATGTTGTCTATTTATTCCTATCTTCAACCGTTTACTAGATACACCTAGAAAATGACAATTTTAGTTGGTTTGTGGAAAATCTTAGATGTATGTAGTTGTTAAGACCTACAGGTTCTAAATTTCTGACTTCGAGATCATTTGTTGCAAAATCAGAAATGTTTTCCGTTGTGGCATTTGTGTTCCTTAGCAGATGGAAACTATTTAGTCAAAAACTATCTACCTGTTTTCTGGAAATGGCCGTCTTTGTTTCTGGGGTCCGAATTACGGAGGTTAAGGTATACTGGACATTAGAATCTACAAAGAAAAACTTTGGTAACTTTGACAATGCCAATATTGAAGCTCAATCTCTTATCCCTAAAGGCTCGAAACATAAACTAGCATGAGATTATGCTACGTAAACAGCCGAAACTGTTCAAAGTTTACATATCTCGTGAATCAGATATGGTCTTCGAGGGAGCGATCCACGACTCGTCCTCATACCTGCTTGAGGTCGAGATCTTACGTAGAGTCTGGCCCTTGTGCTCCCCCTCTGGGGACGGCAGTCAGTTCCTCAACATCAGCGCAATGTTACCCCTCTAGTCCTTTCCTTACTCGGGAAAACCAATATCCATTAAGTAATTTAAGCTACCAATGAATAATAACTTTGGTTTGAAGTGACTACCTTATTTACGAACAATGAATAAGATCCTTAAATTCCTTAATCCGAAATATATACAGAAACTGCCAGTCGTTTGAACCAATTGTAGGAGGCAGGAAAGTTTTACTAGAGGGGAATAGTCGCTGGTGGTGTGCGACTGCCTGCCATCACCACGTCACCATGTCCAAACCTAGCATACGATCTTATCTCGAAGCAGGTGTGAGGATGCGTCGTAATATTTTTATCCTGAAAGCTGTATATTGTTAGTATTTCTTCTGACGATGGCCATGTATGTAAGTTTACGCGATCAGGGTCACAGCAGAAGTAGGGAAAACTGGTCAGAACTTTATTAGGCCCACATAAACATTTCTGCACGGGGAGTGTGAGGTTTTTGACATTTCGTTACACCACTTTTTTAGTTAGTAGATTCAACAATTGATACAAAAATTAATTTCGGACTCATATATTATTTTTGCAGAATCAGCTCATCCAGAAAAAGACAGCTCAATTTACTCTTCTTTTCTTGTGCATGAAATACCTACTGTTAAGTATTACGAAGATAACAAGTGTCTCCTGCATAGATGGTTACCAGAAGGTATCATGCATCCGGTAGAAGAGTATAACGGTTACATTATTGGACTGGTTCGTGATGGACGTTTGTATCCATTGATAGGTGATATACCGCATCTTAATAATTACTTTGGAAGAGTAAAAATACGCATTAATGGCTTGGAGGTTCAACCAGTATTACGTACGGATTCTTTTTGTAAGCAATACTTCAAAGATTTCCAGCGACCACTCGAAAAAATTCATTATATCGTGCGATACATACAATAGGGTGAAGCATTCTTTAAATTTTAACAAAATATTTATTTTTGTTAATTCTAAATGTATGCACGCATTGCGGGTATATTTCAGTGTGAAAATAGTACATTAAATTATATTTTGATGATAACCTTGGAGAAAAATAAAGAATAATGCGAAAAATATTTTGAAAAAATGTTTATTTATTTCTCGAATTTCATGTGACACCTTTTAATATTTGTAAAACAAAGACTCACAAAACGTATGAACCTGGAGAAATTCTTAATTACGTTAATTTCTTAGCTGGAAAAAGTTATTAGATATAAAGATAAAATTCGTTCAAACTGGCTTTGCTGGGTACTTATTTGGTTCTATAAAGGTAAGTGATACTTTTTTTATAGATAATTAAGATATGTTTAAATCAAAACACATTGCAAACTAATATAAGAGTAATTGCCAGAAAATTGAATATTTTATACAATGAGATTTTCAATATGTCGAAAGCCACTCCTAAGAGTAGTAATGCATTATAAGGGTTGTAATGATCTCTAAGTTTCTTACAACCTGCATCGATTTACTTGATCTTTAATTTCCAGTAGAAGGTAACAATCCAGGCGTAGTTTTCAAGGGATGCTATGGTCCGTAGGTTTTTCTCAATATATTTATGTGTTTCGATATAATTATGCTTCAATTTAGATTAGGATAAAATAATAGGAAATGAGATGATAATGTTTTTATACATTAGAGGTGCTTTCTTATCGACGCGGGGGTAGTTTCTATGGGTCATAATTGTCCTTAAGTTTTTTCTAGCATACCTGCATGTTCCGCAACTTATTCTATAATTTAGAGCAGGAACCGCATCCCAAGTTCTTTAATGCAAACTTTACGTAGGTTTCAGTACGCCTGGATCCCGATGCATGATTAGTATAGGGGTCCCATCATAGGTTTCCAGCCCTTTTCCTGTATAACTAAGAGTGGGTTCTAACGCACACCACGCAAGCTCCTTCCTCAGATTTCCAGTTGTATTCCTGTCCATTTACTTCGGGGTTCTAATGCATTTTCAGCGTGGCTTCATCCCAAGGTGTCCAATGTAAACTACGAGTGCGTACTGTACGTCTGGGTCCTGATCTATGATTGGTAGAGGTTACATCATAAGATTCCAGCCCTTCTCCAATATAACTACGGATGGCTCCTAACGCAGACATTACGCAGCCCTATACTTAGATTTTGAGTTTAGTTCAAGTCTAGTTACTTTGGAGATCTACTGAATTATCAGCTCGGCTTTATCACGAGGTTTTAAATCTATACTACGCGTGGCTACAGTAGGTTTGTTTCCCGATGTATGATTAGTGCAGGGGTTCCAGCATAGTTTTCCAGTCCTTATCCTATATAACTACGATTAAGTACTATCGAAGATGTCACACAGCCCCATCCCCAGATTTCTAGTTGCATTCCTATGAAGTTGCTCCGCGCAGAAAAAAGTCATAACGCGGGCGCCAGGCTTGCCCGTGATGGCTTGAACTCTGGCGCGAGCCAGACCGTCAATCATGGCGCCGGCCAGAAGTGAAACTCTATGGTCAAGACTTGAGCATGAAGGTAGTCTCGCGGCGGGCAAGGCACGATACTTGCTGCGGGCCAGCCGCGCGACTCGCGGCGAGCTTCGTGCGAGGCCCGTGGTAAGC